>WNWK01002411.1:0-50000 GCA_009830355.1 Cherax destructor | reverse complement strand
GGTAGACCATGTATCAAAAGTATCAAGGAAAATATAGGTATGATCATGATGGTTCCACAAAAGTAAAGTGGATTTTCTTAAAAAAAAATGTGTATTTTAATGTGTTTCTTGCGTGAATGTACTAGTATTATCTTCATAGTGTCTATATGAATTGTTGATTGATATACTAGCTTTATTTAGTAAACTGTTTATACTATAGTTACAATAAGTCAAGAGAAATTTATACATTTTCATTTTTATAAGAGAGAAATATCGATATTAGTGTTATTTCCTCACAAAAACGAACATTTACAATGCCACATAGATCATAAATGTAGACATACCTACCCAGTGGATAATGTTCAGTATTAAATATTCAGTAGGTTTCAGAAGCAGCCTAGTGAATCAGCACAAGCAACTAGCCACCACTGATTGGGTATAAAGAGTATTCTTAATTAAGTTACAGTGGCACAGAATTATTCACAGTATTATTTAAGGTATCTGGCTAGAGCTCAATTGTAATACTAAAACATGAGGTTAATAGACGAACACTGAAGTAGAGCCTACTGGCCTAAGAGGCAAGCCCATCTCAAACCCACATATGTAAACCTGTTTTAACAGCAACCATCTTTCCTTCAAGGGCACTACTTGGCAGCTTGTTCCACTGCCTAGCAGTGTCACTGGAGTGCTCTATTCAGTACTTTTTGCCGAATAGGGCAAGCGAAAATTTGTGTCTACAATAATTTCGAAAAAATCATCCTGAGCCTAACGAAAAAAAAATATATTTCATTGTGTTTGTTTATTATTAAATTATTTTAAACTTCTATAAAATATATTTAGTTGGATTAAGCTCAATTAAATTGCGCTTGTTATAATAAGGTTGGTAAATTTACTATTTTTTTATTATAAAAAATTATTAATATTTATATTAACATGAATGAAAAAATAAATCTTTAAATGTATAAGAGAAAATTTTAGAAAGGACTTAATTTATATATTATTATATATATATATATATATATATATATATATATATATATATATATATATATATATATATATATATATATATATATATATATGTATGTATATTGTTACACAGGAATAGGTAGTGCAAGCGCGCGAGTGTGTGTGTACTCACCTAGTTTTGTTTGCGGGGGTTGAGTCTTGTGTGTATGTGTCACAACTACTCATTGCCACAGTCACCACCTACACGGAAGTGAGGCCGGTAGCTCCAGTAAGGCTTTAATCCCATTATCACTGTGGATTCTCCCCTCATGACCCACCACTAAACTGTGGGTCCTTGCTTCATGACCCACCACTACACTGTGGGTCCTTGCTTCATGACCCACCACTACACTGTGGGTCCTTGCTTCATGACCCACCACTACACTGTGGGTCCTTGCTTCATGACCCATTACTACACTGTGGGTCCTTGCTTCATGACCCACCACTACACTGTGGGTCCTTGCTTCATGACCCACCACTACACTGTGGGTCCTTGCTTCATGACCCACCACTACACTGTGGGTCCTTGTTCCATGACCCACCACTACCTGTGGGTCCTTGCTTCATGACCCACCACTAAACTGTGGGTCCTTGCTTCATGACCCACCACTACACTGTGGGTCCTGCTTCATGACCCACCACTACACTGTGGGTCCTTGCTTCATGACCCACCACTACACTGTGGGTCCTTGCTTCATGACCCACCACTACACTGTGGGTCCTTGCTTCATGACCCACCACTACACTGTGGGTCCTTGCTTCATGACCCACCACTACACTGTGGGTCCTTGCTTCATGACCCACCACTACACTGTGGGTCCTTGCTTCATGACCCACCACTACACTGTGGGTCCTTGCTTCATGACCCACCACTACACTGTGGGTCCTTGCTTCATGACCCACTCACCACACCTGTGGGTCCTTGCTTCATGACCCACCACTACACTTGGGTCCTTGCTTCATGACCCACCACTACACTGTGGGTCCTTGCTTCATGACCCACCACTACACTGTGGGTCCTTGCTTCATGACCCACCACTACACTGTGGGTCCTTGCTTCATGACCCACCACTACACTGTGGGTCCTTGCTTCATGACCCACCACTACACTGTGGGTCTATCATTTGCCTTCTATGACCCACCACTACACTGTGGGTCCTTGCTTCATGACCCACCACTACACTGTGGGTCCTTGCTTCATGACCCACCACTACACTGTGGGTCCTTGCTTCATGACCCACCACTACACTGTGGGTCCTTGCTTCATGACCCACCACTACACTGTGGGTCCTTGCTTCATGACCCACACTCCTGTGAGTCTGCTTCATGACCCACCACTACTGTGGGTCCTTGCTTCATGACCCACCACTACACTGTGGGTCCTTGCTTCATGACCCACCACTACACTGTGGGTCCTTGCTTCATGACCCACCACTACACTGTGGGTCCTTGCTTCATGACCCACCACTACACTGTGGGTCCTTGCTTCATGACCCACCACTACCTGTGGGTCCTTGCTTCATGACCCACCACTACACTGTGGGTCCTTGCTTCATGACCCACCGCTACTCTGTGGGTCCTTGCTTCATGACCCACCGCTACACTGTGGGTCCTTGCTTCATGACCCACCACTACACTGTGGGTCCTTGCTTCATGACCCACCACTACACTGTGGGTCCTTGCTTCATGACCCACCACTACACTGTGGGTCCTTGCTTCATGACCCACCACTACACTGTGGGTCCTTGCTTCATGACCCACCACTACACTGTGGGTCCTTGCTTCATGACCCACCACTACACTGTGGGTCCTTGCTTCATGACCCACCACTACACTTGGGTCCTTGCTTCATGACCCACCACTACACTGTGGGTCCTTGCTTCATGACCCCCACTACACTCCTGTGGGTCCTTGCTTCATGACCCACCACTACACTGTGGGTCCTTGCTTCATGACCCACCACTACACTGTGGGTCCTTGCTTCATGACCCACCACTACACTGTGGGTCCTTGCTTCATGACCCACCACTACACTGTGGGTCCTTGCTTCATGACCCACCACTACACTGTGGGTCCTTGCTTCATGACCCACCACTACACTGTGGGTCCTTGCTTCATGACCCACCACTACACTGTGGGTCCTTGCTTCATGACCCACCCTACCTGTGGTCCTTGCTTCATGACCCACCGACTACTACTGTGGGTCCTTGCTTCATGACCCACCCTACACTGTGGGTCCTTGCTTCATGACCCACCACTACACTGTGGGTCCTTGCTTCATGACCCACCACTACACTGTGGGTCCTTGCTTCATGACCCACCACTACACTGTGGGTCCTTGTTCCATGACCCACCACTACACTGTGGGTCCTTGCTTCATGACCCACCACTACACTGTGGGTCCTTGTTCCATGACCCACCACTACACTGTGGGTCCTTGCTTCATGACCCACCACTACACTGTGGGTCCTTGCTTCATGACCCACCACTACACTTTGGGTCCTTGCTTCATGACCCACCACTACACTGTGGGTCCTTGCTTCATGACCCACCACTACACTGTGGGTCCTTGCTTCATGACCCACCACTACACTGTGGGTCCTTGCTTCATGACCCATTACTACACTGTGGGTCCTTGCTTCATGACCCACCACTACACTGTGGGTCCTTGCTTCATGACCCACCACTACACTGTGGGTCTTTGCTTCATGACCCACCACTACACTGTGGGGTGTCCTTGCTTCATGACCCATTACTACACTGTGGGGGGTCCTTGCTTCATGACCCATTACTACACTGTGGGGGGTCCTTGCTTCATGACCCATTACTACACTGTGGGGGGTCCTTGCTTCATGACCCATTACTACACTGTGGGGGGTCCTTGCTTCATGACCCACCACTACACTGTGGGTCCTTGCTTTATGACCCACCACTACACTGTGGGTCCTTGCTTCATGACCCACCACTACACTGTGGGTCCTTGCTTCATGACCCACCACTACACTGTGGGTCCTTGCTTCATGACCCACCACTACACTGTGGGTCCTTGCTTCATGACCCACCACTACACTGTGGGTCCTTGCTTCATGACCCACCACTACATTGTGGGTCCTTGCTTCATGACCCACCACTACACTGTGGGTCCTTGCTTCATGACCCACCACTACACTGTGGGTCCTTGCTTCATGACCCACCACTACACTGTGGGTCCTGCTTCATGACCCACCACTACATTGTGGGTCCTTGCTTCATGACCCACCACTACACTGTGGGTCCTTGCTTCATGACCCACCACTACACTGTGGGTCCTTGCTTCATGACCCACCACTACACTGTGGGTTCTTACTTCATGACCCACCACTACACTGTGGGTCCTTGCTTCATGACCCACCACTACACTGTGGGTCCTTGCTTCATGACCCACCATCACCCTGAATGACCTCTTCTCATGACCCAGTACCAGTGACTCACCAGTTGTAGAGCATTCTGAGGCTTCAGTTTTGATCATAACGGTCGTGATCATCGTTACGATAAATACAAACGACATGAAGGCAACCATCACCTCTACCTTTATCATCAACATATAGGGCATCACATTGTATTTTACCGTATATAATCTCTCCTTGATGCCTTCACTGCTAAACGCATGGATTCTGCCACCCTGCCAAATCTATAACACTGAGTTTTGTGAACAATGCATGTTCTTAGTTGGTATTCACATTGATGTTCTAAGTAGTCTACACCGCTGACTTGAAGAGGACTTAAACCCTTTGAAACCCTTGTGGGAGGAACAGAGGCATCAATATTAAATATGAAAGAATGTTATACATAATTTTTATTAGATTTCTCCTTGTTTACCACACCCTACACTTACCTTTCTACCCACTGTGCGCAATAAACTATTGTAATCCAGAACAAGGCCATGAGGATAATTCTTAGGGCTCCCATTTGCACTAAAATTATGTACATTAGCCTCATTTCTGAGGCCGAGAGATTTTGAACCCTATGCATGAGCGAAAATCTAATTAATGTTCAGCAATAGCTAAACGAAAGCAGAGTGCAGAATGCAATTTTTTTTCGTTATACAGATCATATAACTGACATAAGCATTAATCCCATAGAATTCGAAAAATAAAATAGAAAACATTCCCATTGAAGCAGCACCTAGACCTGATTAGTGGAATTACTTATTTATAAGATGTGCAAAATGTCACAAACACGAACACTCAGAATCCTTTGGAGAAAGAGCTTAGATCTAGGTGGAGTCCCAGAGGCGTATGCAGAGGGGCGCTAGCCAAAAATAACGGACCATTTGCTCTAAAATAATCCATCATGGAAGCTTTAGAATGGGTGATGAGTCCCCAAATTTTAAAGAGCAACGAAGGAAAGATAATCCTAGCTTAAGATAGATTATATACTTAAGATTAAAGAGACAAAAAGAAAAAAGTCATCCAAGATATTGTAAGAAACCCTAAATATTTTTATATATATATGCAAAATTTTAGTTAGGTACTACCTTTAGAACTGGACCATTAATGACATACTGCTCGTACACTGACGATGAATAGGAAGTGTGCAAAATTCTAAAAACAATTGACAATAGGAGTCGATGTTCATTAACTTAAAGGAAACAGTGTGAAGAATGTATTAAATTTATTAATTTCATGTGAAGGCCACGTAGACCATATAACTAACATTACCGCTATTCCCATAAAATTCGAAAAAGAAAAAAAATATGGCCACTCATGCAGTACCGGGACCAGATTCGTAGAATTTGTTATTTATGAAAAAGTGCAAGGCATCACAGTAACCTTTGGAGAGTTTAGACCTAGGTAAAATACCAGCGACTTTAAAGTGTATAGATATAGTCCATTTGCATAACGGAGACAGTAGAGCACTAACCAAAAATTGCATATCAGCAGTTCTTAACATAATATATCATAAAAGTCCTCGAAAGAATGAGACTCCAGATAATTAATTTTTATGAAACAGTACAATCTGCACAACCAAAACCGGCATGGATTTAGAGCTAGTAGATCATGTTTGTCACAACTGCTGAACCACGATAACAAAATTACACAGGCGTTGGAAGACAAACAAAACGCAGATATAATACACATGGATATAGCAAAGACATTCGATAAATGTTGTCATGAGGTGATTACACACAAAAACTAGGGTGACATTTATAACGAGAAAGCTATGTAAATGAATATTTAACTTTGACAGAACACAAATAAAAGTAGTAATGAGACCAAAATATTTCATTAGCAAAAGTACGCCAAGTTACGTCCTGGCGCCTCTATTGTATCTTATCTACACAGCAGACAGATAAAAACACTCGCCACAGTTATGTATCATTTGGGTCCATCCTACCTTGAATCACATCAAGATTCACCTCGACCCTCAGAACAAAAAGCAAACAATAGTTAGTTCAATTAAGTTAAATTAGTGTCTATATTGTTCCAGTTTCGCATAAGGTTGGTAAATTAGTTTTAGTACAAAATGGGAAGCAGGTATTAAAAAAAAATGAATATATCAATATATTTTAGGAAGGGCGAGGGGAGGATGATGTACTGAAGGGCTGGAATGGCAATCTTGAGGTGATTTACTGAGTTGCCAAAATGTCCCTAATAAAACAGCTTAATTGCACTCAGATACTCTAAGGTCAGCCAAAATTGTTCTTGTATTGAAAACGAATGAAACGTGATAATTTCGTGACGTAAAGGTTAATTTTCGAGGACTTATTGCAGCAGTGAATCTGCACTCTGTCTGGCAAAATAATCGCTGGCTTAGAAGCCAAGACTGTAGGCTCTTCCTGAAAGATCCACGCACACGCGCGCGACACACACACACACACACACACACACACACACACGAGAGAGAGGGGAGAATGAGAGAGGGGGAGAAGAGAGAGGAGAGAAGAGAGAGGAGAGAAGAGAGAGGAGAGAAGAGAGAGGAGAGAAGAGAGAGAGAGAGAGATAGAGAAGAGGGAGAGAAAGGAGGAGAGAGAGAGAGAGAAGAGGGAGAGAAAGGAGGAGAGAGAGAGAGAGAAGAGGGAGAGAAAGGAGGAGAGAGAGAGAGAGAGAGCAATACGTCTTAGCCAGCTAGGTGACTCGTCCATTAACATTAACAACACAAGGGATGGAGGAAGCCTTCCATGTAGTGACCTTCAAGGTGGATTCATGAATGGGTAGGTTAACCCCATTAACCGCTTTCCGGGGTTTCCCAGAAGGAAACACTTTTTTCATCTGTCATTCTCATTTTGCAATGTGGAGATAAAATGACAATAAAGAAACCGTGAGTATTAGAGAACCAATGAGAAGAACGAAGAACAGAGAGAGAGAGGGGGAGGGGGTCAAAGACAGAACAAGACTGTGATTCTGAGTTGTTTAATAACATTAAAAAGCGACACTAAGAAAATCTTGTTAAAGACTCTGGAGAACAGTGGCAATGGAAGTGAGTGCAATACATTAAAAAAACAATGATAAACATCTGTACGAGGACAAATATGAGACAACAGAGAATGTAAAGCTGGAAAATGAGTGAGTGTTGGTAGCCATGCATGATGCACACCCTGTGAGTATTAACAGTCATGCATGAGGCACTGTGTGAGTGCTGGCAGTCATGTACGACACACTGTGTGACGGCAGTCATGTACGACACACTGTGTGACGGCAGTCATGTACGACGCACTGTGTGAGTATTGGCAGTCATGTACGACACACTGTGTGAGTATTGGCAGTCATGTAGACACACTGTGTGAGTGTTGGCAGTCATGTACGACGCACTGTGTGAGTATTGGCAGTCATGTACGACACACTGTGTGAGTATTGGCAGTCATGTACGACACACTGTGTGAGTATTGGCAGTCATGTACGACACACTGTGTGAGTATTGGCAGTCATGTACGACACACTGTGTGAGTATTGGCAGTCATGTACGACACACTGTGTGAGTATTGGCAGTCATGTACGACACACTGTGTGAGTGTTGGCAGTCATGTACGACACACTGTGTGAGTGTTGGCAGTCATGTACGACACACTGTGTGAGTGTTGGCAGTCATGTACGACACACTGTGTGAGTATTGGCAGTCATGTACGACACACTGTGTGAGTGTTGGCAGCCATGCACGACACACTGTGTGGGTGTTGGCAGCCATGCACGACACACTGTGTGGGTGTTGGCAGCCATGCACGAGACACTGTGTGGGTGTTGGCAGCCATGCACGACACACTGTGTGGGTGTTGGCAGTCATGTACGACACACTGTGTGAGTGTTGGCAGCCATGCACGACACAGTATGGGTGTTGGCAGTCATGTACGACACACTGTGTGGGTGTTGGCAGCCATGCACGACACACTGTGTGGGTGTTGGCAGCCATGCACGACACACTGTGTGGGTGTTGGCAGTCATGTACGACACACTGTGTGAGTGTTGGCAGCCATGACGACACAGTATGGTGTTGGCAGTCATGTACGACACACTGTGGGTGTTGGCAGCCATGACGACACACTGTGTGGGTGTTGGCAGCCATGCACGACACACTGTGTGGGTGTTGGCAGCCATGCACGACACACTGTGTGGGTGTTGGCAGTCATGTACGACACACTGTGTGGGTGTTGGCAGTCATGTACGACACACTGTGTGGGTGTTGGCAGCCATGCACGACACACTGTGTGGGTGTTGGCAGCCATGCACGACACACTGTGTGGGTGTTGGCAGCCATGCACGACACACTGTATGGGTGTTGGCAGCCATGTACGACACACTGTGTGAGTGTTGGCAGCCATGCACGACACACTGTGTGAGTGTTGGCAGCCATGTACGACACACTGTGTGAGTGTTGGCAGCCATGCACGACACACTGTGTGGGTGTTGGCAGCCATGCACGACACAGTGAATTTTTGCACCAGAAACAATATATTAATGAGATCCAACTCTCGGCACTTTGAAGCCATGTCAATGAAACAGAATTTGTAATAAATGATCGCAGCTGATGTGATGGTTGGAGCGTCAGGTATCATGGTCTGGATGCGTTGAACACTGGCAAGAAACTGCTTGTGCGACCTGACACGTTCATTGATCTCACTGGACTGACGTGAGAGATCAAGGAGAGTTGATGTAACTTGACTGTGTTGGTGCGACCTAAGTTCGTCGACACTGGAAGGAAAAATACAGCTTGATGGTAGAGTCTGATATAAGAACATAAGATAGAAGGAGCACTGTAGCAAGGCATACTGGCCCATGCTAGGCAGGTCCAAGTCACATCCACTTAAGAAGGAAGGAGCAATACATCTGACCCACTGGCCCAAGCCAGTCTGGTGCAACTCACACCCACATGTAGGTGAGTACAGATAGGAAGCGCGTCTGTCTGGCGCTCAGCAGACGGTGGATCAAGCCTCCACCATGTCTTGCGCTGAATGACCCACATGGGTTTAGCGCTTAATAGGAATTAAACCAACTATCCCTCGAGGGATGGAATGTGGTGTGACCTGAGCCTACCTGGCTTCTTCCCTCTCCCCCCCCCGCATCATTGTTATTCAGCGGCTTCGTGACAATTTTGTTGATGATTTGCGAGGTTGTTGCTACGAGCCTCACCATTGGCTGGGCTTCTCTGGGACCGCTTGAACAATGTTTTCAGATATGGAGGTTTAGCAGATCAATTATGTTTAAGAATATTTTGATGCGGTAAATAGCTGGACCTGCCACCACCAGGGCCACGGTTCGAGCCCTCTGTCCATCTTTCTGTTGATTAATATTTTGATGCATTTACATGAAGAGTTAAGAGACATGATTAACAATGTGCCTTTTTTAGGTATCCCTGAAGTGGTACCTTTTAAGTGGTTGCCAGATTGCTTTTTTTTTCTTCCTATACCTTTCAGATTTATTTCGGTCATAGCATGAGGCCTCAGAAGATCCGCTTCCAATTTTCAACGCTATTGTACGGTAACTAGGGCAAAGTTCTAGGAACAATTGGTGGGTTGTGAACCCATTCCCAGCATCGTCGAATGGCTCTGATAACTTTCGAAACCCTCTGCAGCTCAGCTTCAAACATTTAAAAACGGTTCCTTCAAATTCGGCGATGATGGAGAGTGAAATTCAAGGGTATAGTTGTACATCTGGCAATTTTATGTAAAAAAAAAAAGGTGTAAAACTTTGATTCCCGTTAAATGACGATAAAGATATTTGAATATGCCTCTTCTGAATGACTTTGATATTTAATAGCAGATTCACTTTAATTTTTTTTCTGAAACATGGAATCGTTGGAATCTGTGCAATAACTGGAGAATGATTCTTCTGGTCGGCTTCAAATTTCCAGCCCTGGTGCGGTTTTCGGAAAGCATAGTTCGCGCTGTTATTGGGCTTCCTAAGTCATAATTTCTCAATTAAATAGTGTTACTAATTTTTATTAAAAACTAAAGAATGCCACATTGTATTGGCTTCAAAATATTGACGTTCATGCACTCCATAAGAAGGAACTCGTTGAGTTTACTATTAGATGTGAATTTTAAATTTACATGAAATTATTAAAGAACAATTGGAATTATCTGATTCAGAATTTTTTTTGAAAAAATGCACATTTTTCGTTGGGTCTCAAACTTCCATTATTAATGGGCTTTATTTGAAAAAAGCTTAACTTTCACTTTAAGTTGTTTAACATTATAGGATTATAGAGAATTTTAAATAGAACTTCAAAAAGAAAACTTAGAAATATTGAAAGCTCACATTGTTTTATCTCTTATCACGAGTTTATTGAACCTTTAGAAACTTTGTGTACGTTAATCTTTCACTAACTTCCTTCAAACCTTCAGTTAATAACTTCAGAACGCCTTATCAGATCAGTTTCAAATTTTCAACCCTGGCCAACTAAGACCAAGTGAAAATTCGTGGAACACTTGAAAAGTGCGGGTGTCCTCGGCTCAGTTTTATATATACACTTTATTGGGTTATCTAAGGTAAAATCTACATATGTGCTTATAACATCTATGTGCCCTAAAGATTATTGTAAAATATTTGAAGGTTATGTATCTTAAGCAACTTATTTACTTTCTTAATGAATTTCTTATATAAAAGTTGGCCAGACTCATACAGAGAAAATATTTGATTGATTTTGTCCTGTGTAGATTCCAGTTTTTTTTTAATTTGGAAAAATTAAATACTGCTTGTCATGCTGTAATTTACGCTATCTTGATAATGCAACATCTGAGCGGCTTCAGGTTAATGTGCTAGTAAGTTTTAGAATACTAGTCTCTCTGAGATAAGAGAATGCCTCTTCAGTTTAGCTTCAAAGCAGGTGTTTCTTACTGGAGGGTATTTGGGCTGTGTACGTAAATTTTTTGCCATTTTTATTTAAGAAATTTGGATGTTAATTACCATATGACGACTTATGAATGCCTCTTTTGATTCACTTCAGTTCTAATATTGAACTGAATTACAAAATTATGCCGCACTCTGCACTACTCCATTCGTCTGCATTGAGGTAGAGGGGACTAAGGCTAATTAATACGAGGGATACCTTTCTCGGATTGTGCAGCGACTGAAGTGTCTCTGTATCATGGACTTCTGAGGATGGAAAAGTAGCATGAAGTGTCTCATCATGAGAACTTGATTAGGCTCTCCTCATACGAACTTAAGAGTGGGGGGGGGGGGCACTGCAGTAGGTCTACTGGTCTACGTTTGCTACCCTACACTGTCTTAGTAAGGTAGTTTCTTATTATGGCAAAATCATGATACGAAACTCCGACTAAGGACACCGAATTTTTGTTTATACTACGATGAAACCATTGCATAATCTTTCAGAGCTACCGACTTACTCAGGTAACCGTACATGCAACTGGGCTTCCCAGTATTGCTTTGCTAAGCTCAGAACGACTTCCTGATTCTGAAAGATATCGATATATCTATCCAGGTCAGCCTTTTTATGTTTGGGAACTAGAGCTGCTTCATTGCATATATTAAAACCAAGCCGCTGTTCTGAATTTACATCATTCATAACCCAGTCTTTATTGACATTCTGTCCGCCAGCATGCATTCCTCGCTCATGCCTAAGTTCCCCGTGCTACCACTGCTCCATAGCAAGCGTCCACTGGAACATTAACAGTCACAACAGAAGAGCGAAGGCAAGGGTTATTTGTCATATCATTAATTCATAGTACAAGTCACTACTATATCTCGAATAACAGCGGCTTTGACTCGTTCATCCTGGAGGGGCGGGGAGAGTTACAGGTCGTTTCACTTCTTGCTAAGTTAACGGAACGAACAGAATTCCTTATATAGTCAAAACTAAGAAGTTTGGGGTATTTTAACCATACTTTTATAAATTGGGGACCAGTCCCTGGACCCAATTTGCGATTCTAATCTTTTTACCTACCCTCCACTGGATGGGTATGGCGTGCATAATAAGGATAGTAAACTAAAGTGTATAAATTCAATAAACATTTTATTTTAGGACTTAAAGGCATAGTTAAGTAACATGACGGGAATTGCAAATATGCAAACAACTCTGTTAACGTAATCATTAACCTTTAACCTGAATTTCTTCACATGAGAAACACAGACACAACACTGTAAACAAAGTTAAACACACAAACACACACACACACAAACACACACACACACACACACTAACACACACTAACACACACTAACACACACTAACACACACTAACACACACTAACACACACTAACACACACTAACACACACTAACACACACTAACACACACTAACACACACTAACACACACTAACACACACTAACACACACTAACACACACTAACACACACTAACACACACTAACACACACAATACACAGGAATACAAATCATAGACAACACAGGACACGGAGATTGACTAGCTTAAGTTTAAAACACAAGAACAGTTTTGCTGTTCAGAAAATTTAATATTAATCATTACCAATTTAATATTAATCATTACCAATTTAATATTATGTATTACAAACTTGCTGTCATCATTATCAATTTGCTATCATAAACTTGTTACTATGGTGATAAATTTATTGTCATATTACAGAACTCGCAACAATAAATAAATTCAATGTTTCCTTATTGACATTCCACAAGCCACATCCCAAACTAGTATTAAGTTACAAGGCCACAAATCCCAACAAATTTTGACGAAGGGGAAATATTCCAATCATCT
This sequence comes from Cherax destructor, assembly GCA_009830355.1. Classification (NCBI taxonomy): domain Eukaryota; kingdom Metazoa; phylum Arthropoda; class Malacostraca; order Decapoda; family Parastacidae; genus Cherax; species Cherax destructor. The sequence goes on along the minus strand of WNWK01002411.1, from coordinate 36,847 downwards.
ACCTTCAGAAAAAGATACCGAATTCTAAATCTGGCAAAGATTTAGAGAGAGAAGCTCTGAGAAGTATGTTCCCCCCATTGTGCTCTTCCTAAGGGGCAAACCTCTCAGCCCTGCCATCACTTTGCTTAAATTAACAAATATAAACGCTCGTCCCAAATATGTACCGTATTTTCTGGCATATAAGGCGCACGATAATTACGAGTATTACAACTTTATTACTGTAATGAACTGCATGTCCATTTATAAAACACCACTTGCCAGTAACACAAAGCCTACCCTTGACCCTGACCTTGAGCATATAAGACGCAGGCTGTTTTTCCAAGACTTCTTGGTGAAAAAAAAATAGCTCCTTATATGCCAGAAAATACGGCACTATTATTCTAAGTTCAAATATCCATTATCAATTTAAAACCAAATTTAGTAACCACTGCTAGAGGAAAGGATAACACTTCCCTGTAGCCTCAGGGGAGTGGAGGAAAGCTACACCACCCAGATGCTGACTTACCCACCACTGGAGGTAGTGTTTTCTACCCCCTCTTACCCTGAGACAGTCTTACCCATGCAGGACATTCACCACCAGCCGTGCAAGGCAGCAATTACACGCCATTACACACCGTGTATAATGAGGAGAAGCACTCTGCAGTTCGTGGAACCAAGAAACCAGCATATAAAAAAAAACGAGAAACGTTAATCCCATGATCACCGCAGTGCATGCTTGGACAGACCTAACACTGATCTCTCTCTCGCTGGTTCGCTTCTTGACAATCATCCCACTCGACAATTACTACAATTTTGCTACAATCTTGATGCATGACGATTAGTTGCAATCATGCTGCAAGACGACAACCACATTGTTACCACAAGGTAACAGTCACAGTCTTGCTACAAGACGATAGCCACAATCTTGCCTCATAGGACCCATTCAAAGATTTTTATAATTTGTTAGCGCTTCTGGCCTATAGTTTTGCGCAACTGCTTTACCACATGGAGAAGACCCGGGCCGGGTCCCTTCCTGGCAAACGTACATGAAACTGGACCTGCTTTACTGCCATCTTTGTGAAGCAGACTAATATCAGTGGTTGTTAATGACTGTGGGATGACATCAATGTTCATTCTCCTCCATAGAATACTAAAGGACAGAATGCATAGGCATGCTGTCGATGGCTTTTTAAAGTCAAATAGGGATAGGTCTACATCAGAAATTGTGGGGATGTCAGTGGTGTTTTGAGTCTCATTCATGAAAAATTCGTTAGGGTCATCGATCTGTATACTGATGATTGGGTCATTGAACACTGAGTCGTACTGTGACTTCAATATTTCGCTCATTTCCTTATTGTCATCAGTGTATGTTCCATCTCCTTTAATTGCAGGCCCTATTCTGGATGAACTTTTTTACCTGGATTTTGCACAAAAGAAGTATTTGTTATTTCTTCTAATTTCATGTATGGCTTTTTGCTCCCTCTGTCTTTCCTGGACTATATGATGTAACCAGTTTATGCAAGATCTTCTCCATTTCTCCAGCCAGAGTTTCCTTTGCCGTAGAGCTATGCGTCTGCTGCATACTTCGAGCAGTGGTCATATCTTCCCAGCATATCTCCTTAAAGTCATGCTTTATTTGGTCCCAGTTGATATTCTTTTTGTTGAAGATGAATTAGTTGAATTCATTCACAGGACTGAGCGTTTGTCTGTCCCAGCCCACTGTGCACGCAGGTCTGAAACTCGATCATTTTGTAGTCGGAGATTTCAGTCTCTTCAGTCTTCGACACCGTTATATCCATGACCAGGTCCTCGCTGTTGATAAATATGAGGTCTTGGGTGTTTTCCAGTCTGGTCGCTCAACAATCAGCTGGCTTAAGGCGAATTTATTACAAAGGTTTAATAATTCCGTAGTATGAGACTGGTCCTCCAAACTATGTCCAGGAACCCCTCTCTACAATAACAATCTTCTTACATTCTTTCATTTTAGGTACCTCAAGTCGACATCTCGATGCAGCAGGATATGATTTTGCTACAGCACTACAGTCATAGTCATCACGTTTCTAGCCAAAGATTCAGAGTTTATTAACTGAAATTAGGTTAAAAGTTTGAGTAATGAAAGTGGTGTTTGGTTGGGCCGTTTTAGAGGTCATGCAGAAGGCCATGAGAGTATCTGGAAGAAACAACTGTGGACTGCTTCGGGCCGACGTGCTTCCGAAAGAGGCCGCCGCAGATGCAAGCACATTATCATATAGAAAAATAACAAGGAAAACAAAACGAGTTATTTGATAGATGTAAACAAAACTTTCACAAAGAAATGCTACCTTTTTTTCACTTTTCTTTTTATCATGTAGGTCTTACAGAGATCATACATTCCTGTCTGACTTCATCTTAGAAGCAAATAAGTTTTTTGGTTTACTTATAATCACTTTCGTACACATGCAGTGTTTGCAAGTACCACCCTTCCCCACACAGTTTGAAACCCACACCTTGCCAAGCACGTAAGTTAACTAGAGAAAGTGCAAAGGTTTGCAAGACAACGACATATAAAATACTGAGAGGAATCGACAAGGTGGACATAGACAGGATGTTCCAGAGATGGGACACAGCAACAAGGGGTCACAGTTGGAAATTGAAGACTCAGATGAATCACAGGGATGTTAGGAAGTATTTCTTCAGTCACAGAGTTGTCAGGAAGTGGAATAGTCTGGGAAGTGAAGTAGTGGAGGCAGGATCCATATACAGTGGTACCCCGGTTTACGATGGTCCCCAAACTCACCCTTTTATGTAAGTTTATTTTTTTAAATGCTTTTGTAAGTGTAATTTTGGGGGTCTAAAAGGACTAGTCTATTTTACAACTTTTCTTAAGGAGATAAATTCGTTTGGTAATGGCACTTGAACAGCATTCTGGAATGAAAAAATATCGTAAACCGGGGTACCACTGTATAGCTTTAAGAATGAATATCAAAATGATTTATAATACCGACAGGTTGGTAAGTAAGACACAGGCAACAGTTAGGCATCTTTAATCCGCCCAATAAGCCTGACCCTACCGTCAAACTACCGCCCAATAAGCCTGACCCTACCGTCAAACTACCGCCCAATAAGCCTGACCCTACCGTCAAACTACCGCCCAATAAACCTGACCCTACCGTCAAACTACCGCCCAATAAGCCTGACCCTACCGTCAAACTACCGCCCAATAAGCCTGACCTCAATTGTAGGCAAATTACTAGAGTCAATTATAGCTGATATTATTAGAAGCCATCTAGATAACCATAATTTGATTAATGATACCCAGCATGGATTCACGAGGGGCCGTTCCTGCCTATCTAATTTATTAACCTTCTTCAGTAAAGCTTTTGAGGCTGTTGATCACGATAAAGAATTCGATATTGTTTATTTAGACTTTAGTAAGGCTTTTGATAGAGTACCGCACCAGAGACTGTTAAAGAAAGTGGCAGCTCATGGCATTGGGGGAAAAGTGCTGTCATGGATCGAGTCATGGCTCACCAATAGGAAGCAGAGAGTGTGCATAAATGGGGTTAAATCCGAATGGGGACTTGTAACAAGTGGTGTTCCACAGGGATCAGTCTTAGGCCCATTGTTATTTATAATATATATCAATGACCTTGATGAGGGAATTACTAGTAATATGAGCAAATTCGCCGACGACACGAAGATAGGTAGGATAATTGATTCAAACATAGATGTCATAGAACTTCAGGAAGATTTAGACAAACTTAATTCGTGGTCAGAAAAGTGGCAGATGCAGTTCAATGTAGATAAATGCAAGGTTCTGAAGCTCGGGAGTGTCCATAACCCAAGCACTTATAAGTTAAATAACGTAGAACTTAGCCATACAGATTGCGAGAAGGACTTGGGGGTGATGGTAAGCAGCAACCTTAAACCAAGACAGCAATGCCTAAGCGTACGTAATAAGGCAAATAGATTACTGGGATTTATATCAAGAAGTGTTAGCAACAGAAGTCCAGAGGTTATATTACAGCTTTATACATCATTAGTAAGGCCTCACCTAGATTACGCAGCTCAGTTCTGGTCTCCATATTACAGAATGGACATAAATTCGTTAGAAAACATTCAGCGTAGAATGACTAAATTAATACATAGCATTAGAAATCTTCCTTACGAAGAAAGATTGAAGACCCTAAAATTACATTCACTTGTAAGACGTAGAATGAGGGAGACATGATCGAGGTATACAAGTGGAAAATGGGTATTAACAAAGGGGATATAAATAAGGTCTTGAGGATATCTCTCCAAGAGAGAACCCGCAATAATGGATTCAAGTTAGATAAGTTTAGATTTAGAAAGGATATAGGAAAGTATTGGTTTGGAAATAGGGTAGTTGATGAGTGGAACAGTCTGCCTAGTAGGGTTATTGAAGCTAGGACCTTGGGTAGTTTCAAATTTAGGTTGGATAAATTCATGAGTGAGAGGGTTGGGTTTGAGTGGGACTCGCCGCATGAGTGGGTAGAATTGTCAAAGCTTATTTCTTGGGTAGCTTTGAAAATTGGGTTGAGCAAATATTCTGTTAGTGGGATGGATTGTGAAGGACCTGCCTAGTATGGGCCAACAGGCCTGCTGCAGTGTTCCTCCTTTCTTATGTTCTTATGTTCTTAACATTTCTTGATTTTCTTTTTATACAATTATGTTTATTTTTAATTACGTTACGTTAGTATACGTTAAGTTAAATAAATTTATAAGAAGTGAATTAGACATGGACAACATCTGGGTATCTTAATTTTTTAGACGTTTCGCCAACCAGTAGACTTTTAGATTGATAAAGCAATTGTTTAGTGAAACTTCCACAAAATTAAGATACTCAGATATGTGATTCATCATCTTATCGGCATTGTATACCATTGATATAATACTATAAATACGTATATTTATCGTATTAACAACAAATTTGCAAATAAAAACTGGCTGTGATGGATCTGGCAATGAGGTGGGCCGAGGATAAACACAAGTAAAGTTGAATTCAAAACGTTTTTCCCTCTTCTTGCCAGAATGAACTGCGTCACGGCCACGTCTCCCCAGGCAATAATTTGAGAAAATATTTATGAGACTGTTTAAGGAAGGATGGGGGGCAATAAAAGCCCAAAGTGAGCGTGAATCAGGCAGTAATTTCAGGTTTGTTGTCTTTACGCCCGGAGGAGCAGGAGCAGCCCCCTTCCCTCCCTCCCCATCACCCCCCCCCCCCCCCACAACTCAGGCTGGTGAAGCAAACTGACTGTCTCGTTCCTGCACTAGTGACTCCAGAGGCCCCTAGCCTTACTCCTGATTTTTTATGAGTGACCCGCTAAGACTCCCGATGAATGACCTGCTGTGTATGACCCACTGTGACGTTGTAAAGTCTTCCCTTAGGGAGCCCTTGGGGACTCCCATGGTCAGTGCATGGGACGAGGCAGCGCGCAAATACCTCCCTCCAGCTTCCCTCTGATCTTCGGGAACGATACTTCATAACGTAATGAACGGTGCTCTCTAAATCGTACCAGACGTGAGACATTCAGCAGTAACTGGTATATGGTACAGCGGAAATAGTGTGAGAATTCATCTGAACGATGAAAGTAAAGTCCTACAACCTCCGAATATTTAACCGCACAATTCAAATACGTGACCATACTCTCCTGACTACACCCTCCAAGCACGTGACCATACTCTCTTGACTACACCCTCCAAGCACGTGACCATACTCTCCTGACTACACCCTCCAAGCACGTGACCATACTCTCTTGACTACACCCTCCAAGCACGTGACCATACTCTCTTGACTACACCCTCCAAGCACGTGACCATACTCTCTTGACTACACCCTCCAAGCACGTGACCATACTCTCCTGACTACACCCTCCAAGCACGTGACCATACTCTCTTGACTACACCCTCCAAGCACGTGACCATACTCTCCTGACTACACCCTCCAAGCACGTGACCATACTCTCTTGACTACACCCTCCAAGCACGTGACCATACTCTCCTGACTACACCTCAAGCACGTGACCATACTCTCCTGACTACACCCTCCCAAACACGTGACCATACTCTCTTGACTACACCCTCCAAGCACGTGACCATACTCTCCTGACTACACCCTCCAAGCACGTGACCATACTCTCCAAAAGCGTGACCACGCTCTCCAAATGTGTCCACACCCTCCAAATACGTGACTACAACCTCAAAATACGTGACTACACCCTCAAAATACGTGACTACACCCTCAAAATACGTGACTACACCCTCAAAATACGTGACTACACCCTCAAAATACGTGACTACACCCTCAAAATACGTGACTACACCCTCAATATACGTGACTACACCCTCAATATACGTGACTACACCCTCAATATACGTGACTACACCCTCAATATACGTGACTACACCCTCAATATACGTGACTACACCCTCAATATACGTGACTACACCCTCAATATACGTGACTACACCCTCAATATACGTGACTACACCCCAATATACGTGACTGCACCCTCAATATACGTGACTACACCCTCAATATACGTGACTACACCCCAATATACGTGACTGCACCCTCAATATACGTGACTGCACCCTCAATATACGTGACTGCACCCTCAATATACGTGACTGCACCTGCAAAATGTGCGCGCACTTCCTCTAAGTACATAGATGTATTTCGGTCACTGCGATCCGAGATAGGTATTCCTCTACTGTATAACCCCAACCTCCTATACATTAGTAAACACGAAAGGAATAATTGACATTGTATCCCCATATAATCAATAAAATAGAAAATTTGGACATACACAGACCTAGACTAATTCAAACCGACCATTAAGAAACACCAGCTTTGAGAACAAGCTGAAGGGGCATTCTCTTGTTATCTCAGAGAGATCAATATTCTAAAACACACCAGCATACAAAGTTTAAAGCCGCTAAGAATTTGCATTATCAAGTTATTCGCGTTGACATGTGAAACCAGTCGGATGAGGCACTCAGAATTTATCGCATGACAATCAGTATTTAAATTTTCCCAGTTTCATCCATGAAAAAAGGCAAAGTGAGACCTAACAAAGGCCAGAATAAATTCAAACCTTTTACTAAGTAAGACTGATCAAAGTTTAAGGCATAAGTGTCCATGTAAGCGATTATGTATATTTTAACTTTGGATACATAACCTTCTCTTTTTGCCTCCTTTTTTTATTTTTTGTCCCACCCACCAACCTCTCTCCCTACTTCACACTACCTCTTCTACTACCAGCCATATCTCTACCACTACTACTTCCACTACCTACTTTACCTCTACCATTCCTCCTACCTCTCTTGTCCCTTTTCTGCTAGCTTGCCTATATATACTGGCCCTTTCTCTCCCTCCTGTTTTCCCAGCCGGGTCACCATCTGGACAAGAACCCGGGCCGGGATAGTTAATGGGAGGGTGGGGTGTCATGTTGGGGGTTTGAAAAAAATAGGCCCTAAACCACACATGTGCTGTCAAAATTTTTCCTCCACCCCCTACCCCTCTTCGAGTCCTCAGCTCTTTTATTTCCCCTTCCGCCCCCTTTCCTTCCTAACTTCATACCAATATAACTAACGAAAGTATTAATATTACTTTACGGGATAAAATCAACTCATGGACCTGAACTTCAACTTAATAGAATATGTATGAGCAAGAATGGACCTTTGTTGTATGAAGGACTCTTCTACTTGGGAAGACCACATTCCACTTGAAAACTGACTTCATTTGCTTAAATCAGGTCACAGGAGGCATGCCTCTGCCAAGTTAAATATAGTTACAACATTTAAATACAATTGATTTGTTATGCAAAGAGAAGCAAAGTTATAAGAAGATACTGAAACGTAAATACAAAGAAGAGTTGTAAACTACTTTAATTACTTTTCTGTACTCACTGTCCCAGAAGTTATTCATCTCATCAAAAATCTACTGAACATTAATGGGTCATGGTAACAGTAATGGAATACAATACAGACAAGATGATCAGTAAGACATGTGCAACACTTGAGAATATTACGAAGACGTTTCGCCAGCTTCTGCTATTCTTATCTTCATCTCCCGGCTCTTGTTTGTAATGAAGTCAGCATTTATGTATCAGGATTTAATCTTCCAAGTGTCTCTTTGAAGTCTTACGTTCATTACTGCTTGATATCTGGTGTGGTGGAAATGTGCAACCAGGTGTTGGGTGTTCAGGAGGGCTGGCTGGGTGTTGCAATATTCGGAGTCAGGGAATATTGCTTTTTGCTGAAGTGGAGAGTGAAAGAGGTGAGGTGGGAATCTGGCCAAAGGAATATTATGTTCATGGGGAAGCATCAAACCCGTAGGGATCTTACAGTACCTGGTAAATGGGATGTAATCAGGATTGATGTCAGAGAAGAAAAGGTGATTCCATTTCCATCACGGCACTGGCTTTCAAGAGTCTGGTGAGAGGAGGTAGAGCTCCTTGAGTGTTTCTTGCAGCTTGGTCCCATCCTGGTTGATGGGCTGCCCTGGCTGGAGTCCGCACTCTCTGATGGGCTGCCCTGGCTGGAGTCCGCACTCTCTGATGGGCTGCCCTGGCTGGAGTCCGCACTCTCTGATGGGCTGCCCTGGCTGGAGTCCGCACTCTCTGATGGGCTGCCCTGGCTGGAGTCCGCACTCTCTGATGGGCTGCCCTGGCTGGAGTCCGCACTCTCTGATGGGCTGCCCTGGCTGGAGTCCGCACTCTCTGATGGGCTGCCCTGGCTGGAGTCCGCACTCTCTGATGGGCTGCCCTGGCTGGAGTCCGCACTCTCTGATGGGCTGCCCTGGCAGTCACTCTCTGCTGAGCCCCCTGGCTGGAGTCCGCACTCTCTGATGGGCTGCCCTGGCTGGAGTCCGCACTCTCTGATGGGCTGCCCTGGCTGGAGTCCGCACTCTCTGATGGGCTGCCCTGGCTGGAGTCCACTCTCTGATGGGCTGCCCTGGCTGGAGTCCGCACTCTCTGATGGGCTGCCCTGGCTGGAGTCCGCACTCTCTGATGGGCTGCCCTGGCTGGAGTCCGCACTCTCTGATGGGCTGCCCTGGCTGGAGTCCGCACTCTCTGATGGGCTGCCCTGGCTGGAGTCCGCACTCTCTGATGGGCTGCCCTGGCTGGAGTCCGCACTCTCTGATGGGCTGCCCTGGCTGGAGTCGCACTCTCTGATGGGCTGCCCTGGCTGGAGTCCGCACTCTCTGATGGGCTGCCCTGGCTGGAGTCCGCACTCTCTGATGGGCTGCCCTGGCTGGAGTCCGCACTCTCTGATGGGCTGCCCTGGCTGGATCCGCACTCTCTGATGGGCTGCCCTGGCTGGAGTCCGCACTCTCTGATGGGCTGCCCTGGCTGGAGTCCGCACTCTCTGATGGGCTGCCCTGGCTTGGGCCCAGTCCGCACTCTCTGATGGGCTGCCCTGGCTGGAGTCCGCACTCTCTGATGGACTGCCCTGGCTGGAGTCCGCACTCTCTGATGGACTGCCCTGGCTGGAGTCCGCACTCTCTGATGGGCTGCCCTGGCTGGAGTCCGCACTCTCTGATGGACTGCCCTGGCTGGAGTCCGCACTCTCTGATGGACTGCCCTGGCTGGAGTCCGCACTCTCTGATGGACTGCTCCGCTGGAGTCTCTCTGATGACTCCCTGGTTCTGACTTTTGATGGCTTTTCTGTGTTCTACTTAGTTACATTTATTCTTTACTTCCTTCCGTTCTTTCTCGGCTCTGTTCTTCATGAACATCATGAACATTATATTGTACTCTTCTGATTTGTGTAGACAAACCTCTCAATCCTCACAAGATGAAGATAAAAAGATTAAGAGATAAAGAGCGAGATACACAGAGAGCGAGAGAGAGCGGATCTGTGTGAAGCGCTACATAAACACTGCATGATGAGTCAGCAACAGAGATGCGGAAGTAATCACAGAGACGATGTTGATGGTGTCATGTGGGCGGTGACTCACCTGCAGCAGCTGCTCTGTTTATCATAACAGCTGGGGACCCCAGGCTCTCCCTGGCTTCCGGTCTATCTTCAACTCCTCCCCTGTCTCTCTTCGTTGCCAAGGGAGGTCTTATTAAAGAGCTTAAGAATACAGTGGCACACTAGCAGGCACATTGACCCAAGTTAGATCGTACCTACATCCTAATCTTTAATTTTATATATACTTGTTTATTTTTTTAAGATACCCAAAGTACTCTCTTTATACTCCTTGGCAGTTCTACTCATCAGCAACCATTGCCAAGTAGATAAGCAAACACAAGTGCAACAGTTAGGTATTTTTATACCGAAATGTTACGCCTGCACAATAAGATTCATCGGTCGAATACGTAGATGGCAAATATGGACACAGTAAAAGATTGGTAAATATGATGAGATCATTTCAGCAACCTTGAAGAAGTGGTTAAATGTGGTCAATCCTTCAGTCTGGAAAAAATGCTCAACTTTATACTTGCGGCTGAAGCATGGAAACGGAGTCATTTATAATGCCAGAGGAGAGACTCGAAGCATGGAAACTTTATAGGAAGCCGGACACAGAAGATAAGAATTGAGAAACATTGCAGCAAGACTACTAGTGGACAATGAAGTTACAGAAGATATCTTCTGTATCAAAATACAGTGATGTTGTAGTTTCCATATTTGATTCCTCTTTATTCGACAGATGAAACGTGCTGTGTAATAATATAATATATTTATTTACGTACATGTACAAGGTATATAGGCCTAGCTGACATCAATGACATACTACTATATAGAAAGCTTCTTGTTATGCAGAGCATTTCGGGCAAATTAGGTCAGTTTTGTCCCAGGATACGACCCACACCAGTCGACTAACACCCAGGTACCCATTTTACTGATGGGTGAAAATAGATAACCGGTGTAAGGAAACACGTCCGATGTTTCCACCCCTTCGCCGGGAATCGAACCCGGACTCTCACCGTCTGAAGCGAGAGCTTTTGCCACCAGACTACGGGGCAAAAGAGCGAAAGGTTTCAGATTGAAGATACCCAACTCTTACATAAGTTTTTTATTTATCAGTTTGTCGGTATTGTATACCATTTTTACATTAATAACTATTATATTAATAACTATATGCTTCACATATTAAAAACCTAAATTTATGCAACTTTAATGCGTTGATGAATCTCTTAATAAAATACTTTTAGCGATTTATTTATACTGCCATTATTTATTGATGTTTCCAATTTATACATTTCAGTCATGTTTTCCTTACAAAGGCAGGGAAAATGGGAGACAATCGATTCAAGGAAGAGAAGAACAGGTTGATTGCCTCTCCCCGGTAATCAATGAACGCACCTTGAGACCTGTGTGTGTGTGTGTGTGTGTGTGTGTGTGTGTGTGTGTGTGTGTGTGTGTGTGTGTGTGATGTTCTCAACAAATTACTTGTCGGCCCATTTTTATTTAATCGGCAAACTTACTTCCTAATTTGATCCCTTTTCTTGATTCCCTGTGGAACACCACGCGTAATGGAACCCTCTTCTCATTTCTCCTCATTTATGTAAAATCTCTGATGCTTATGAGTCAGCCGTGCCTGTTTAAGAGGTTTTTTTTCTCTAATACCGTGTGCAGCAACTTTCTTCATTTGTCTTCAAAGACTTTACTGAAGTTCATCTATACATTACCATACTATTTACCGTGGTGCACTACGCCAGATATTTCAGCCTTGTAAACTTTCCTCTGCTGGTAGAGAAAGAGGAAGTGGTGGAGGAGAAAAAGTGTAGGAGAGGAAGGGTGAAGGAAGGAGATTCGAACGTTACATATTTACGTATACCGGCCCATCTAAGCCAGGAGGATTTCAAGTGTTTTTTTTTAGGAATTTACTGATGAATATGAATATTATTTAACACTGCTTGTCAGCGTAGTGGTTTGTCATCATCAGGGCAAATTGAGAGTCTAGGAGTATCAAAACCATCGCCGTCAGTCATCAGTGTTATATTTGTGTATATATATATATATGGCAGTTATAAATTGTGTAGTCACCATATTTAAGCTTTCTTGAACCGTGTCCATTACGTTGATTAACAATTTAATAATGGACACGCAGAAGTATGTCAGTGTACGACGCGTTGACCTACTTAACCCAGGACAACTGCTGTTTTCCTAATACATCACAGAGACGCAACTCCGGCCACAGAACATTTCCTTCACTGTATACTCTGGAAAAAGGCATACTAGACAAAACAAAAATGGAAGACGTAAAAAAATAGGGAGTGAACTGGCAACTTATTGCAGTAGTTGAATGAATAAATGTAAGTGAATACAACAGTAACAGGCCAGAATTACCTTACCCCCTCCAGCGTTTAAACAGTTTTATCATTATTACTTGATTCACGGGGAAGTTTAACCCCGCAGTGGGTCACACAGCTCCGGGAGAACGAGTCAAATCAGATTTGATCCGAGAATAGGTATGGATAACTTCAGTTCCCTGAATCAAGAGCCCTTCACCAGCAACAAGGCACACCCTAGAATGTCGACAAGTTTAACGAGATTAGCAACTGATAACTGGGAACAGCACTTCTCAATTAACGAAGTAAACTAACTGTACGAACACTTGGAGATAAATAATTAATACTATCATGAGTTTTAAACTAATTAAACCTTTAAGGAGATGCAAAGCAAGTGTATCAATGGGCCACAAACATCATTATATTGACGTTCAACGACTTATAAATGGGATCAAATTATACAATTTATTAGTAGACCGTTGATATGCGTGCTTGATCATGTCAGCATATATCAGAAGAGTGGTGTGGTAGTTCTGCAATTGATTTCATTAGAAGATCCCTTCGTAAGGATGAAAACCTGGTGTGTGATATCGTTAAGGTTCAAGACACAACTTGTCATCAACCAGAACCTCTCGTAGAGTTGAAGGTTCTGCAAGTGATCGTGAAATAAGGTTCGAGAATTGAAGTATAATACCAGACCTGGAAGTAAACAAGCTTCACAGAACGATGAAGGTTTAGTAATAAACATTTTTCAACTCAATGTGTTTCGGTCGCTGAACAGTCCGAGAATGATTAAATTTATGACGAGGTAAGCCCTTACGGGTCATTCAGCACACGGAGTGATGGGGGTTTGATCCTCCGGTACCTATTCTTTAAGATCCACTACTTTCGCAGCTAAACTCCCCTTGCGTGCGGGGACACATCTTCCATATCAACACACGCAAGAAGCCTAGTTGCCGTATGTAGGAAAAAAAATAAGAGACAGAGTAGCCGCAGCTCAACCCCTTCATGAGACCTAGAAGATATATAAGAACACAAGAAAGAAGGAACACTGCAGCAGGCCTACTGGCCCATACGAGGCAAGTCCAATTCTCCCACTAGCTTAAGCCAATGCCTTAACCTAGTCAGGTCAGCACAAGCTAGTCAGGTCCAACTCACACCCACCTTGGTGCTAAATTAAATTTGTTAAGCGGCTTCAACACACCATTAAAATCTTCCATTGTTTTTTTTTCAGTTTTCTTTTCATATCCGGTTTCCAAGATTTTTTACAGAAAAAAAGTATATTTTCTGGAAATAACGGACAGTAACAGGGCTGTTATAACTACCACCCATGCACAACTTAACGCCTAAAATAAAAATTGGGAGACTGGTACCAAGAAAATCCAATAACAATCAGAGCCTTCATCTAAGAAAGTTTGAAGCTCAAAACTAACTTCCCATTTTATTAATTTTTCAATTTTTTTTTTATTTTTCCTATTTTTTTTTTTATTTGTAATTTTTAATTTTCATTATTTTTCGTTATTTTTCATAATTTTAGTCATTTTCCACATTTTTTTTTTATTTTTCATTAAATATAATGAAAAAAAATTAGCCTCTGTAAATCCTACAAGCGTATTTGAACCTTCCACTGAGTTACACTAGAGCGGAAAGTTTGAAATCGATCACAAGAGGCATTCTCCAGTTACAGCTGGGAACCAATACCCCAATTTGTTTAATAAACCCGGCAAATTGTTATTGGTCCGTGCAAGTCCAATAACCTACCTTTGAGCAAAGCACACGAGCATTGAAATTTTGAAATCTAGCAGAAAAGCCATCCTCCGGCTAGTGCCCGGACAGCAATTGTCCCTACATTTTTAATGATGTTAATTACATACCCAGTCCAAAGCTATAGCGAATTTTCCTTTGGGTTGATGCATCAGCTTTTAATGTTTAAATGCATTCTTGAGTTATCATACGAAAAATAAAACCCCTCACAATTTTCTAAATAAAGTTGGCAAACTAGAATTAATGCAGTCAATACCAGTCCGTAACATCAGTGTTGAAAGTTTGCAGCCGATCGGTTATTACATGGAAACTGTTAATTTCAAGTGCAATATTAGTAAATTATCACCTGCATTGCTCATTAACAATCCTAATCTAAGATATACCAGTGTTGAAAGTTTAAAGCCGATCAGAAGAGGCGTTCTCAAGTTATATCATGGAAACCTTGACGGAAGAAAAAATTATCATCATCAACAGGTATCCCCTTTTCTTGGCTACCTAAAAAAAATATGAAAATCAATATACGCATTTCCATTCAGGAATTATGCACATACAAATGTGCATACATACGCACATATACACGTGTACATATGAAAGTATACATGAGTGCAGGTATACATACGCACAAGCATTCATATTTTTATATTTTGGTGGATTGGAATTTCATTACCACTCTGACGTATTCCATTTATGTTCAATAAGGTAGAGAGGACTAGGCTTGTGTGATACAGGGATACCCTTCTCGGATCGCACAGCGACTGAAATATATCTGATTATTATTATTAATTATTAATATTATTATTAATTATATACTTTTGAAGAACGGTGAGTGCTAAATACTATTTTTTTTTATTTTGAGAAAAATTCCTCTATGAATCTTTTGTTGGATGCGAATTTATCTTTCTAGTTAAAGTTACTTATGGCAGAAGCAAATCTTATAATTACTGATGCTTCATCATGGAGATCGAATATCATTATTTACTTCAAGAGAAATGCTTGTGATATTAAGGTTAGTTGTCTGACTTGTGAGCAATTATTTGTTATTAATGAGGCGGGATAAACAACGGTCAGTTGCCTCACCAATCAGTAATTATTTGTTAGTAAGATGATGAGGTAGTGGCCGGCTGTTTTGTCAGTAATTGTATGCCTACTTATATCACAACAGTTATGTTGATCAGTGTTTGGGTTTAATGAGCAGCTGCGGCCATGATGCTGTGATAGGCAAGTTAGAGGCTTGATATATCACGGCAGTTTACGTTGTAGTTAAAGATAAAACACAGAGGCTTCCGTTTACGTCCCTGTATCGTATTTATAAAATCACTGTTTGGCGAAACGTCTACAAAATTAAGATACCCAGATGTTGCATATGAGTCTAATTCTTCATGTTGTCAGTACTGTATACTGTTTATATAGCAGTGAATGTTACCTCATTTGCTAACATTTATGATGCGTTTGTCATAGTTATCATCTTTACTCGTTATTCCGCTTGTCCTCTTTTGTTATATGTTAAATTGGTAACGTATATATCAAAATGGTAAAATATGTTAAAATGTCTATAAAAATTTATGTCTACAATATATGAATTTCAATTTTCTTTTAATACCTACATGTTTATCATAATAGCAGAGCATTTACGAGAGGTCAGAGCTTCTTGCTCAAAAGTTATTCTAACCTGGGCTTTGAAGCCCAGGTCAAGAGGTGATTAGTAATAGGCTTAATTTAATTCTAATTCTTAACGACTTTGGCATCTTATCTGCCTCCATGCTCCACTGCCCTTGCAATGTAAATGATCGTTTTTATGAAGTAGAAGGCATTTGCATACTGTCGATTCTAGGAATTCTATAGAATTTATGTTAATATCAGAGTTATCAATTAATGGAAAATTATTACTGAACATAAAACGAAGGAATATAAGAAATGAGCACGGTAGCAGGTGTACAGGCCCGTGCTAGTTAAATCCAAATTATTTTTAATGCTACTGAAAGTTCTCACTTCTCTGACGCAACTTAGGAGTTTGTTCCACTCATCCACAACTCTTATTGCCACATCAGCGCATTTCTATATCCTTTCAAAGCCTAAATTTGGTATGTAAAGCAAAATATCAGTAGTTAGACTGTTGGGTTTAGTCCTGACTCTTTCTCTTCTACTACAGCTCTTCCTCTCACCGGCTATTCTTCTTCTGTCCCCACTTCCCCCTCGCCCCTAGTGGATCCTTACCTGAGAGTCTGAACTGAACTGCCCAACCTGAATTCATTGTTGCGAATCTTGTCTTGGTTAGATATTTTCAGCACGTTATTTATATTCCCATAATTTATTCCTGTTTTCCATTTGTACACTTCTTTTATATCTCCCCCAATTCTACGCCTTTACAGAGAATGCAAATAAATTCATACCGTTAGAAATATTTTAGAATTTCTTGGTCATCAGTGGTGTACCTACTTAAAGCATGGAGCAAATACTCTGAGTAATTTTTTACGAGTTATTATCAGAGGGGAACGCTAAACCCGTAGGGATTATACAATGCCTGAAGGGGGGGGGGTAGAAGGCATTCAGTCTCAATTCAGGGAACTGGAGAGCAGATCCATTCCCCTAGATCAAGAGCCCCTCACCAGCATCAAGGAACTTCCCTTGAAGGGTGTGTGGGTTATATATGTAATTTTTTCCTGATCTTTCGCACTTGACTCTTCCTTCTGTGGTGTCACTAACTCGCTCTAATAAGTTTTACTCTTCTACCTTTACAAGTTTTAAACCATACCACGAGCAGGGATAGAACCCGCGGTCTGACCGCGGGTTCTATCCCCACCCGTGGTATGGTTTGTTTGCAATCGTGTTATTACGATTTCGTGAGTCTTTACAAGTTTTCATTCCTTTGTTGGAATATTTGAAGTCGTTTGAGAACTTCAGTAACTTTTGCTGTTCTTTTCCTTTATTATAATTATTATATTCACAGGAAAGCGCTAATCCAGTAGGAGCCAATCAGCGCATGGGAAATAGGAGGTAATCTGGCTTCATACGAGTAAGGGGAGGGTAGCTCCAAATCCTTGGATCAAGAACACTTCACTAGCATTAAGGCATATTTAAACTGTCTTCTGCACAGTCATCAGCGTTCTCTTTCTATTTTTTCCCCACTTTAGTATTTCTCAGAGATACATAGTGTATGCACACTGTATTTTTCTATGTATTGTTAAACTTCGGTTGACTAAACTACTTACGATGGATATTATTTTGATAGTTCATAATTGAAATTATTATTATATTCACAGGGAAGTGCAGTATTTGAAGAATGAGACTTAAATAGGCTTGATCCAAAGAAAATATTAGCTCTACTTCCTTCGATCAAGAGCCATTCATGAGCACAAAGGAGCCTCACATTGAAGGGACTTCAATGAGGATGTGATCTCAGTATGTCGCATCCGAGAGCATGATTGTGAAGGTCATCTGTTGTTCAACACAAACTAAGGCACTGAAGAAGCTGACGTGTGTGTTTTTGATCTGTGTTACTTCCATTTAGCTCCTCGTGTCATTTTCCAATTTAAATTCCTGAGGATGAAATCTCAAGAATACAAGAACAAAACAATGGAGCAACACTGCAGTAGCCCTAGTGGCCCATACTAGGCAGGTTCAAATACCACCCGCCCACACCTACTTACATGTCAGAACAACCTAGTTTTAATGTTACGCAAGGTTCTCATTACAATGACTACTCAGAAGTTTGTTTCAAACATTTTTAACTCTGTTGCTAAACCAGTACTTTCCTATACCCCTTCTAAATTAAAATTTCTTCATCTTGAATCCATTGCTCAGAGCTCTGTCTGGGTTGGACATTTTTAGCACGTCATGGTCGTTGCCCGAGTTTTTCCTATATTTTTCCCGCTCATAACACTAAAAACCCTCATCCGACCGGATTCAAAATCCCAGTGCGTGTACGGTAACGAGGAACAGATTCTAGGAACAAATGGCATGTTGACGTGCTTTATGACCAAAGTCATTGAGCCCTTTCCCAGACTCCCGAAATGGCTCTGACAACTTCAAAAATCCTCAGCGACATAGCTTCAAATGTTAAAAAATGGTGCCTAAAAATTTGATGTCAGTGAATGGGATTCAAATGGGTGGGTGCTGATCTGATTATTTTAGGTGTAAAATTGAATGAAATTTTTATTCTAGTTTATTCGTCACGATCAAAATACATGCGCCTTTCTCTTCTGAATGTCTTCGATATTTAATGGCTGATGCATCTTACGCCCAGGATAGTAACCATTCAATTTAGTTTGTGTGTAGCCAAATCTATAAATTTAATAAATATTTCTTTTATAACTTAGAATCATTGGAACTTTGATCAAACTGGATTATCTTTAGGAATAAAATATTATTTCTTATATAGTTGTACAGAATTGTAAAACTAATGAAACTGCAAAACAAATAAAAAAAAGAGTAAAAACGGGTTTATATTGTGGTTTTTAGTTTCCCGAGTTGAGTGAACCCACTGCACGGCGTGATGCCAGAGTTGAGTGAACCCACTGCACGGCGTGATGCCAGAGTTGAGTGTACCACTGCACGGCGTGATGCCAGAGTTGAGTGACACACTGCACGGCGTGATGCCAGAGTTGAGTGAACACACTGCACGGCGTGATGCCAGAGTTGAGTGTACACACTGCACGGCGTGATGCCAGAGTTGAGTGAACCCACTGCACGGCGTGATGCCAGAGTTGAGTGAACCCACTGCACGGCGTGATGCCAGAGTTGAGTGTACAACTGCACGGGGTGATGCCAGAGTTGAGTGAACAAACCCCTGCAGTGATCGTTATTACTAGGTGAAGGTTCATGATGCCAGAGTTGAGTGAACACACTGCACGGCGTGATGCCATAGTTGAGTGAACCCACTGCACGGCGTGATGCCAGAGTTGAGTGTACACACTGCACGGCGTGATGCCAGAGTTGAGTGAACACACTGCACGGCGTGATGCCATAGTTGAGTGAACACACTGCACGGCGTGATGCCAGAGTTGAGTGTACACACTGCACGGCGTGATGCCAGAGTTGAGTGAACACACTGCACGGCGTGATGCCAGAGTCGTTCATGTGTTAGCTTCAGTTTCTTCATACCAATTAAGGTTTTCGTTTATAACTTCAAAACGCCTTATCCAATTGGATTCGAATTTCAAACCCTGGTCATCTATTACTAGGTGAAGGTTCATAGAGCAACTGCATGTGTGCAGATGCTCTCAAAGACCATTCCCAAAACGAATTTGCACGAGATTCCATTGAAAATCCTTATTGATGGGCATCACAAATTTCAGGTATCATCGAGTGATTAAGTTATTGTATATTGTTATTGGTTACACATTTACATATACGTACATACACAGGCACATGGTGGTAGTTGTGGTAATGACGGTGGTAAGAATGGTGGTGATGCTGGTGGTGATGCTGGTGGTGATGCTGGTGGTGGTGGTGGTGGTGATAGTGATAGTGGTGATAGTGATAGTGGTGGTAGTGATAGTGGTGGTAGTGATAATTTACGTAGTGGCAACGAACACACATGCACATGCATGCATAAACATATGAATACACTCACACGTATGTATAAATACACATGCACAGGTGTGCATCGTTATATGCATACATACATAAATGTTGCATTCATACGTACATACAAACAAGGCATACACACAAAGTGCACAGCATAAATATAAACATATACAAATCATACATGTACCCATGTATACATATATACATTCATACATCTCCACAAGCATTCACATAAATACGCTTATAAAAATACACACACGCATACATGTCCAAATACATACACACGTGTGCATATGAAAGTATATGCATATAGAAATTCATACGCACAAACATACACATACATATTTTAATATCTTGCTGCATTGGAATTTTGTGACTATCCTACACTACTCCTTTTGCGAGCAGTGAGGTAGAGGAGGCTGAGCTATGGAATACGGGGGATACCTTTCTCGTAACCCTCAGCGACCGAAATACATCTAGTTTGTCCAGGATTTACTAGATTTGGATAGCTTTCAATGTATATGAACAATAAAGTTTTCGACCATTGTATTCGTAGGATTTTGAGAACATTATTACTGCGTTCACTGAAAAGTTAAATTCCTGTCGGTCATTCAGTGTATACAAGAATAACTACCAACATTATTACAAGAATACCTACCAACATTATTACAAGAATAACTACCAACATTATTACAAGAATAACTACCAACATTATTACAAGAATAACTACCAACATTACAAAAATAACTACCAACTCGGCCATATTATTTGACGTTCACGACTGTTGATGCAAGATTTCAGGACTCGACCATTGATATTAAGCTCCAACGGTATGAACAGAAATTGCAAACCTACATCAGAGACTTAACATGCTGCTAACTTGCAACACAGAGGCCGATGCTGCCAAATAGCATACGTACGAGCCTACTATTTTGTTTATATTCCTTTCCTTTCTCATTTCCTTCCTCCCTCCTTCCTTCCTTCCTTCCTTCCTTCCCCTCCCTCCCTCCCTTCCTCCCTTCCTTCCTCCCTTCCTTCCTTCCTTCCTTCCTTCCCTCCCCTCCCTCCCTCCCTTCCTCCCTTCCTTCCTTCCAACTCTGGTACCGTCGGGAGGGTTGTTAATCTGCAGGTATGAATAGAAAGACAATTTAACTACTTAGGCTGAAAACACTGAGTGGAGTAAGATGGAATGAGGGAGTGAACTGGAGGAATGAGGGAGTGAACTGGAGGAATGAGGGAGTGAACTGGAGGGATGAGGGAGTGAACTGGAGGGATGAGGGAGTGAACTGGAGGGAAGAGGGAGTGAACTGGAGGGATGAGGGAGTGAACTGGAGGGATGAGAGAGTGAACTGGAGGGATGAGGGAGTGAACTGGAGGGATGAAGGAGTGAACTGGAGGGATGAGGGAGTGAACTGGAGGGATGAAGGAGTGAACTGGAGGGATGAAGGAGTGAACTGGAGGGATGAAGGAGTGAACTGGAGGGATGAAGGAGTGAACTGGAGGGATGAAGGAGTGAACTGGAGGGATGAAGGAGTGAACTGGAGGGATGAAGGAGTGAACTGGAGGAATGAGGGAGGGAACTAGAGGAATGAGGGAGTGAACTGGAGGAATGAGGGAGTGAACTGGAGGAATGAGGAAGTGAACTGGAGGGATGAGGGAGTGAACTGGAGGGATGAGGGAGTGAACTGGAGGGATGAGGGAGTGAACTGTAGGGATGAGGGAGTGAACTGGAGGGATGAGAGAGTGAACTGGAGGAATGAGGGAGTGAACTGGAGGGATGAGGAGTGAACTGGAGGGATGAGGAGTGAACTGGAGGGATGAGGGAGTGAACTGGAGGATGAGGAGTGAACTGGAGGGATGAGGAGTGAACTGGAGGGATGAGGGAGTGAACTGGAGGGATGAGGAGTGAACTGGAGGATGAGGAGTGAACTGGAGGTATGAGGGAGTGAACTGGAGGGATGAGGGAGTGAACTGGAGGGATGAGGGAGTGAACTGGAGGGATGAAGGAGTGAACTGGAGGAATGAGTGAACTGGAGGGATGAAGGAGGAACTGGAGGATGAAGGAGTGAACTGGAGGGATGAAGGAGTGAACTGGAGGAATGAGGAGTGAACTGGAGGGATGAGGGAGTGAACTGGAGGAATGAGGGAGTGAACTGGAGGAATGAGGGAGTGAACTGGAGGAATGAGAGAGTGAACTGGAGGAATGAGGGAGTGAACTGGAGGAATGAGGGAGTGAACTGGAGGAATGAGGGAGTAAACTGGAGGAATGAGGGAGTAAACTGGAGGAATGAGGGAGTAAACTGGAGGGATGAGGGAGTGAACTGGAGGGATGAGGGAGTGAACTGGAGGGATGAGGGAGTGAACTGGAGGGATGAGGGAGTGAACTGGAGGGATGAGGGAGTGAACTGGAGGGATGAGGGAGTGAACTGGAGGGATGAGGGAGTGAACTGGAGGGATGAGGGAGTAAACTGGAGGGATGAGGGAGTAAACTGGAGGGATGAGGGAGTAAACTGGAGGGATGAGGGAGTGAACTGGAGGGATGAGGGAGTGAACTGGAGGGATGAGGGAGTGAACTGGAGGGATGAGGGAGTGAACTGGAGGGATGAGGGAGTAAACTGGAGGGATGAGTGAGTAAACTGGAGAAATGAGGGAGTAAACTGGAGGAATGAGGGAGTAAACTGGAGGAATGAGGGCGTGAACTGGAGGAATGAGGGAGTGAACTGGAGGAATGAGGGAGTGAACTGGAGGGATGAGGGAGTGAACTGGAGGGATGAGGGAGTGAACTGGAGGGATGAGAGGAACTGGAATGGAGAGGAACTGAGGATGAAGTGAACTGGAGGGATGAGGGAGTGAACTGGAGGGATGAGGGAGTAAACTGGAGGAATAAGAGAGTGAACTGGAGGGATGAGGGAGTGAACTGGAGGAATGAGAGAGTGAACTGGAGGGGTGAGGGAGTGAACTGGAGGGGTGAGGGAGTGAACTGGAGGGGTGAGGGAGTGAACTGGAGGGGTGAGGGAGTGAACTGGAGGGGTGAGGGAGGAATTGGAAGAATGAGGGAGTAAATTGGAAGGATGAGGGATTGAACTGGAGAGATGAGGGAGGGAACTGGAGGGATGAGGGAGTGAAGTGGAGGAATGCGGGAGTGAATTGGAAGAATGAGGGAGTAAATTGGAGGGATGAGGAAGTGAACTGGAGGGATGAGGGAGTGAACTAGAGGGATGAGGGAGTAAATTGGAGGGATGAAGAAGTGGACTGGAGGGATCAAGGAGTGAACTGGAAGGATGAAGGAGTGGACTGGAGAGATGAGGGAGTGTACTGGAAATAGTGGGGGATCGGGGATTACTAAATATTCAACATTTCCCCTGCTTTTCATTGGGGAAATGTTGCATCTGCTGCCGAGTCTTTTGCTTTCGCAGGGAGTGATTTTCGTGAGCAAGTTTGGTACTAATCCCTCTAGGATTTTCCAAGTGTATATTATGGTGCTGCAAGGCCAGCACTGGCGGGCCAGTTGGTGCTGCAAGGCCAGCACTGGCGGGCCAGTTGGTGCTGCAAGGCCAGCACTGGCGGGCCAGTTGGTGCTGCAAGGCCAGCACTGGCGGGCCAGTTGGTGCTGCAAGGCCAGCACTGGCGGGCCAGTTGGTGCTGCAAGGCCAGCACTGGCGGGCCGGTGGTGCTGCCAGACGCAGCAGTTGGTGCTGAGACCAGCACTGCGACCAATGATCCTAATTCCCCTACATAATGTCATTTTATTTCCTTGTTGATGCTCAAATTTAACACGAGTACGGAGAGTTTATATTAACATTGGCATATATCCTAACAGCGTAAACAACATTAACAATGAATATATACAATATTAAGCACTTACCAGTTGTGTAGTGAATAACCAGCCTGATGGTGTGACTCTTTACTGTAGCATCCAGAGCAGGTCAAGCGAATGGAGATTTGTAAAAACAACGAGGTGTACTTTAACTATATGTTCGAGTTTCTTCATAATATTAGTGCACCTCAGACAGATGGCAACACCAAGATTTCTGACAACATGAGAGGATATAATGCATCTTGTTCACATGTTGCAGTATATGATAACCAACTCTTCCTATTATGTTTTGAGCAACACAGACAACACCTGTGTAAAATATAGACTTGACCCGCACGTAACTAAAACACAAAGCTGTACACCCATTTTATAAATAAAATGCGTAAACTTAGTTCATATATACTATTTATTTCATATAAATTGTCATTTCATTTGAATCGTCATTTCATAAAACTATTTCATAAATTCACTGCCACCGCATATTAGTGTATCAGTGTATTTCTTCACTTCGAGAAATACTAAGAACAACTCTCACTAAACAAGTGTCTCACACCTGCTCCTGGAGAAGGTACTGAGGGTCAAGGGTTCGCATCTCACTCGCGGCTCCTGTGTCCCATACTTATGAACCACACAGGTTTGCCTAGCGGCTTGAAGCACAAGTAAGACAGGCATGAAAGACCTTTGTAGAGACCACAGTCTTTCAGTAAACAGTTTGTAATTAATTTCGACAGTTTGGATTGGAAATAAATTCCTTATTTATAAGTATATAAACCAATAAAACATCTGATGTTCATTATTTTAGATAAAGCTAAAGGTTTATACAAAGTTTATTTTGATGCTACTTTAAATAGGATTTTGTTTTACTTATGTTATATTGGCATACTATTATTACGAAATATATATTTTACAGTTAATATAATTAATTTACATTCCAGTTGGAATCAATTTCTTTCGTATCGGAGTTGTTCGGAAACGCTCGTTCACGACAAGGAAAACAGCTTTTGTATTTCAGTTTCAATTTTGTTTATTGATTAGGGTGTCCGTAGGTTGATTGCTACCGCACTCAACTCTCACAATGATGTCAGTGGTTACGAGAAAATTACATTAACACCATACCCTTCATTAGACACGTAAGCTACATTCAGCATTTGTAAATAGAAGGCCATCACGTTGTTTGATCCGTTGAATATGAGGGCAGCTCCACTGGATTTATTATTCATTATAGTGGTGGTGTCCCGTAGCTCGACGGCTAGCGTACTCAGCTCACACACTGAGGTCCGGAGTTCGAATCTCCGGTACGGCTGGAAAACATTAGGGACGTGTTTCCTTAAGACACCTGCTGTCCCTGCTCACCCATCACTATAAAATGGGTACCTGGGTGTTAGTCGGCTGGTGTGGGTCGCATCCTGGGACAAAACTGACCTAATTTGCCCGAAATGCTCTGCATAACAGGCGGCTTTCTATACAGTAGTATGTCACTGATGTCAGCTAGGCCTGTATACCTTGTACGTGTAGAAATGAAGATATTATTATGGCCTGGTGGCCTGGTGGCTAGAGCTCTCGCTTCACATACAGAGGGCCCGGGTTCGATTCCCGGCGGGTGGAAACATTTCGACGTGTTTCCTTACACCTGTTGTCATGTTCACCTAGCAGCAAATAGATACCTGGGTGTTAGTCGACTGGTGTGGGTCGCATCCTGGGGGACAAAATTAAGGACCCCAATGGAAATAAGACAGACCGTCTTCGATGACGCACTGACTTTCTTGGTTATCCTGGGTGGCTAACCCTCAGGGTTAAAAATATTATTATTATTATTATTATTATTATTATTATTATTATTATTATTATTATTATAGTGTGTGAAGTTACGTTTTCTTTTATAGTAAGTGAAGAAAATGATGAAAAAGGAAAGCAAAATGTTAGGGTAAACTATGTAAACCTTGAATAAGACCCTTCTTTTCAATGTATATACTATAGAAGAAAATGTATTCAGATTAGTAAACTTGTAGAGTTCGTAACCCAAAAGAGCCCAAGAAAAACAAGTAGTATGGCTTATTTATATTTCATAGATGCAGTCCTGTATATGACTCAAGGTTCCCTTGTGTTTAATGACAAAATCATTCTCCATAGTTACCAATCAGGTTTCAGGAGACTTTACTCTACCGATACCTCCTTAATTAATCTGATGGACTACCTGAGAACTCAAATGTTATTATGGAGTCTCATAGGTATGGTGATCCTAGACTTGCAAAACGCATTCGATACAGTTAACCATAACATAATAAGTAAGAAACTAGAAGTTATCGGCATTGGCTCTATAGACTGGTTTAAGTTCTACCTGAGCAGCAGGAAACAAATTGTCAAGATCAACAATACAGAATCAGAACCTCTGCCGACAGCAGATGGCAGTTCTCTGCTGGTCTCATGTAAAAAAACACAAGACATAGCTAATGCACTGTCACTAGAATTAGAGTCCTGCTGCAAATGGTTAGTAGGCAACATACTATCGCAACACCTCGGGAAAAATAAGTCATACCCTTTGGCACGAAAAGTAAACTGAAAAGGTAAATAGTTTTAATGTAAAGTGTAATGGGAACCCATCACTTCAGTGTTTTCAGTAAAATATCTGGGAATTCTCTTTGACCCAAGCATGTCAGGAGATTATTATTATTATAATCAAATAGAAGCGCTAAACCACAGGGGTAGCATGTCAGAGAATGTAGTAAAAAATAAAAAAACGAATGTTATGCTAAAGTTCCTCTATAGACAGACACAGTATCTGCACACTGAGGCTCGCAGAACCCTATGCCTACCTCTTATACAATGTCATATAGATTATTCTTGTTCTTCATACTACTCTGCTTTAACAAAAAAAAAAAAAGAAAGATAGTCAGTAAATCACCCAAAACAAGATGGTGAAATTCATCCTGGACCTGAGTCCAAGAGAACACGTAGGCCAAGATGAATTACAACTGGATAAACTGAATGTTGAAGACAAAGAAACTGAAGGTATATCATGTTTATAAAATTGCTCTCAAGTAGTGTCCAGAATATTTTGTTGCCAACTTTGTCAAGGTTGGGAACCAAAACCAGTATGGTACTAGGGAAAGTGAACACAGTATTGTAGTACCTACAGTAAATGGTCAGGCCTCAAACACCTTTTACTATACAGCAATAAAAGAGTGAAAATGGTTGCCTGCACATGTCAAAGTCTGTCCTAGCATGAGTCAGATCAGGAAGAGAGCTAAAAGGTACCTAATAAATGAAGTTACAAAAAGGAAGAGTAATTTCTTCGATAGTTAACATTCCTGTACCTATTATTATAAGCTGATCCTCTCTTTAATGTTAATGTAAATAACACAATTCACTTTATTCCTGTTGTATTCCTTTCACTGTAACTGATTTTCACACAGCTGAGTTCCTTAGCTGTTTTAATTTTTAAGGTTATAATCATGACTGATTTCTACTGTAACTTACAGCTAGGTATTAAATATTAAGATATTACCAGGACACTAATGGGAATAAGTCACTTTGTCTGACATTTTTGGGTTATCCTAGGCAATTTACACAACTGTATTTTTGTACCTGTACCTAAATAAACTTAATTTCTTTCTTACTAAGGTATGGTTTTAGGGGACGTGAACAGTTTGTATTACGAATAATAGGTGGCCAGGCCTCAAATACCTACCTTCCTTTTACACTGCATCCAGCATCGCTCTATGACCCTTGTGGGCTTAGTTTCAATTGTAATAATAATAATAATAATAATAATAATAATAATAATAATAATAATAATAATAATAATATTAACAATAACTATGAAGCACCTAATGAGTAAAGCCACAGAAAACAAAGAATGTGATTTATTGTACAGTTAATATTTGCGTACCTGTTATATTCAGCTGATGTCACGTTTTTAATATTCATGTAATTCATTATCATGTGTTTGACTTACTCACTTTAATTTATTTCTTTTGTATTTATTCATATTGTAATTAATTTTCATGCAGTTGATTTACCCGATTTGTTTTTTATTGTTAATAATCATGTATCTAATAAATAAGCTGCTAGAAGTGAAGTACGTATTTCAAAGACTCCAGTGAAAATAATTCATGTCCGACTTTTGGGTTACCTTAAGTAATTTGCACATGTAACTATATAAAATAATTTTACCACCCAGAAATAGTAAACTTATACCTAAATAAATTTACTTAACGACCGACTAACTCTTCGGTATCTATTGACTGACAGATAACATGGGCAGCAAGTGTCAGGAGACTTGACCATACGTCTTCATAGATTAAAAAAATATGATTACGTGCCGTCGATAGGCTTAAAACCTAATAATCTAACAAAAGTTACAGCACAGAGTGGATACACCGACACGTAGCGTGAAATATTTATTACAGAAATGGCAAAAGAACAGAAGTCATGACTAGGGTATGGTGTTTGAGAGTTGAGCTCAGGCGCCTGAACATTTCAGAATGCTGAGCTACAGCTCCTGGGCCCCGCTAATGATATGTTTGTTGAGATGGGTTTTGATGAGTGATATCAGGTAGCAATGACACATATGCTTGGCCTGTTATCGGTTTATTGAAGAATGGGGATCTGCCTGTTTCTGGCACATATCACATGCTCTGCTGCCGTGTCAAAACTGAGGCTACTGCTGGTGCACATAGCGTCAGAGTTGAGTTGGTTCACGTGACCAACTGCAACGGTTATTGGCTGTAATACCTACAGTTACATACATTACTGACATATTTGTAGAATTTGAGCACCAGCCACTTCAACGAATTCTGCATCATAGATTGTCATCAATAACTTGTAGTGGCGCCCAGCCATGAATCACTTCCATATAACATAAATCAAAACCGAGTGATCCGTATGATATGAAATATAACAATTGATAACACAACTCGTAAACACAGTATATATACACACCCTGAGGGTGTATATTTTCTCAACGTATACTGTATAGGCTGAGAGTTTACCCACCATTTTAGGAATTAAAATGATCCTGCCTGGTGGTGAGCAGGTTACTGGGCAGCTTAAATGACCATAACGTAGTTGACGTTAATTAAACCCCATTAACCAACCAACTTACTCTTAATAAATCTCTACTAAAAAATATATTTGTAATGCTACTATCTTAAGGGTGGCAAACTTTAAGAGAGAACGACACTCCTGTTGTAGTGACACTCCGGTGTAGATTCTTGAGATACTAAAATTGATAAGCGGAGATGTGGGTTGCCAGGGCGAGTTGCACACCTTCTGTACTTAGTAATCAAGCTATAAATTTAATAATATTCCTTTCTCAAAATAATGAATATTTTAATTTGGGTTTTATATAAAATATTTTATTATCAGTTATCAGTAAGTAATAGCGTGAAGTTTGTCCAGACCTCGTAAGTTGCTGATAGATTTCACGGTGGTTGTTATAATAATAATAATAATAATAATAATAACAAATTATTATTATTATTATTATTATTATTATTATTATTATTATTATTATTATTATTATTATTATCATCATTATTATTATTATTATAGAGAAGCGCTAAAATCATTGAGGCCACACAGTGCCTGGGGAAAGGGAAATAATCGGTTCGACCCACGGAATGGAATGGTGATTCCCATTCTTTGGATCAAGAACCCTTCACCAGCATTTAGGTAGCCCCCTTGTAGAGGTCTATGAAAAAAAATTTCTTGGGGTACATGGGCCTGATAATCACTGCAATGTGTGCATCATGAAATACTGAAAACGGCATTCAGGAACCTCAACAGTGTCCCTCAGGTCCTTGTATATGACTATGTCAGCCCCGGCCTGAAGTACGCAACACCAGTATGGAGCCCTATATGAGGCATACACGACCAAAAACTAGATCAATGCAAAGATTCACCACGAGACTAGTCCTGGAGGTATAAAGAATGTGACCAACAAAAAAACTATAGAAACTACATTTTACTTCACTGGAAGACCAAGAGAGACATAATAACGATGTACAATATATTCAGTTGACAATTATTAAGGAGGAAGCACTAAACCCATATAGGTTTTTACAGGGAGGCAATCAGGCTCGATCCAAGGAAGAGGAGGACAGGTTGAAACACTGCAAACAAGAGGCTTCCCCTGACATCCAGGAACCACCTTGAGGAGCTCAGTTGACAAGATATGTTAGACAGGTTGTTAGGAAAAGGGGGACATGGGAGAAGGCGGAATAGAAGAAACTTAAAGTCGCAAATGAATCACAAACTTCAAAAGTACTTCAGTTTGAGGACTGTAAGGGTGAAACAGAAGTAGAAACATATTCCATGCGAAGCTTCAACAGTAGGTATGACAGGGCCCATGATGGCAGAATATATACACTCACCCAGTGTATGTGTTAGTTGTGTGTGTGTGTATCAATGCATATGTATTATACATGCCTCTGTCAGAGGGAGTAATTTACCGTTATTAGTGTCAATGACCGCTGTATAGTACTATACATTTATTCATTCGCGATAATTTTATAAATCCGTGAGGTTATACAAAGCTATTCAAGGGGGAAGAACCAATGATCTAATAAAAGAGGCAATTGTGTTACAATTAGCGAAGTATTACAAAATAAGCAGGTATTGTAAAAATCACAGTCACATATAAACACGCACCTCATACAAAATAAATATATTACAAAAGTACATCAGTCGCATAATCCATTTTTATATAAATCAAAACTTGCAAAGGAGCTATAAATTTCAGGGGTAAGAATGGGGCATAGCTCACAACAAGCAGTTCACAATATATATGTCGTGCCGATTAGGTAAAACTGGTCAATTAGCAAGAATTATTCGCCACCCAGCTCTCGTGAGAGAAGGGTGTGCTACTCTGGTCTCTGGCCCTGGTGGAGACTGTGAGCAACTTTTTTTTTCACTGTCATGGCGAGCGGTGGGCAGACGCGCATCAACCCCGTCTGCACAGACATGGTTACAGGAGTAATCCAACCTGCTGTGGCGGCTACAGTAATAC
The DNA here is from genome assembly GCA_009830355.1 of Cherax destructor. Taxonomy (NCBI): domain Eukaryota; kingdom Metazoa; phylum Arthropoda; class Malacostraca; order Decapoda; family Parastacidae; genus Cherax; species Cherax destructor. Next base: position 6,507 of record WNWK01002411.1, on the reverse strand, counting down.
CTACTATTCTTCGTGATATATACAACATTGATATGGAGGAACTGTATGGAGTGGCACTAAATGGCATGAACAGGATCTTGTGAAGTTGTTAACGGCTGCAGCATATGAGACATTGGTAGAGCGACATCAGGACAACGTCTACACGGTCAATGCGACATTGCAGTGCGATTAAAGGATGTGTTGCGCACCTACACATGGGTAAAGGTAAAGAAGGGCCTGAGGCAGATCAAATGGATGGGGGACGTGTCTTCAGCGAGTATGGGACAGTACATCTGGCAACGGCAGGAAAGTGGAGTGTGGCCCCATGGAGGGTCTTCCTGAGGATCTTTCCCCTTTAAAAGATGTCAAGTTACGGAGGCCCATTCCATCTTACATCATTATGGCTGAGTTTCGTACGCAATGTACGTGACTACGCAGGAAAAAGGAGGATGTGCAGGATATGTGGAATTTTGATCATGTAGCAGCATTGTTTGCGGAGAGGTGCTCAACGAACCCCCTGAACGCAAGATCCCGACAGAACCACAGGGAAAGTGAGGGATGGCTGGTGATGAGGACAGCAGCAAAGGACCAGGAGCTGGAGTGAAATAGTGGAGGGTGTGGCAGAACCGTGCCACCCATCAGAGCCTACTTTGGAGAGAGAATGAAAAAAGGAGGTTGAGAAGTACCTGTGATAGAGGAAGGCATGGATGTGCCTCTGGTGGAAGTGATTCAGGGATTACTGGATGATCCATTACAGGTGTTGCATGTTGGGGATGGGGCAGATTTGGTGGAGGCACAGGTTGGGATTGACTCTGGGCAGGAGAGTCCTGAGGTAGCAGCATTGGTGCGTGAGTGCGTCAATGTGGAGGTGCATCAGAGTGATAGTGGGGACATGATGGATGTGGGAGCGGGTCGCGGAAGCGATCTGGCACGGTCGAAGATCATGATGATATCTTGACACCGGCCCAGAGGGTCACGAAGAAGCCTTTGGTGGAAGTGAAGGGGAATGACAGGGAGGGAGTTGGCAAGAGATGATGGTAAGGATGCTGCTATGGGCAGAAGTGTGGGCAAGGGGGGGTAAAGGAAGGATAATGTCACAGTCCGTGCAGAGGTTTGAAAGGTAAACCCACTCATTTATATTCCAGTGTCTAACTATTAATGTTAATGGGTTGAGGGCAGAGGTCAAGCGACGGTGGGTAGAGGGAACTTTGAGACGGTATGGTGTGCAAGTGGGGTTTCCTACAGGGCAATATTATAGATGTGGACGTGAATTATGTTTGCAGGGATATGAGGTGTATGCAGGGTCTTCAGAAATTAAAAGGGGTGTGGCAGTGGTCATTAGCCGTCAGCCCCTTTGTTCTCGAGCGTGGGAGGAGGTGGGGGCAGGGTGGTAAGGGTGGGGGGATTGGGGGTGAAGGTTTGTTTCGTAGGGGTTTATATGCCGGCAGAGGCTTCCAAAGAGTGAAAATTGATTTTAAATGATTACATGGTGGGGCATTGGGAGGTTTGCAGCGTGGCAATATTGGGAGGGATTTTAATAGTGTAATTAGAAAAGGGGTGTGGAACCTAGGGAGCCGGGTTGTGAGTTGGGGGCGTTGAGGTTTATTGAGTAGTGCAGGTTTTAGGGACGTAGGGGGGGGGTTTTGTGGGGGTATACTTTTTGTTAGGAAGGGATATGCCTGCGTTTGGATAGGGTATATGTGACGGGAGGGTGGTTGAGGGAGGTGGAGACTTGATGTGGGATTCTCGGATCATAGGGGTGTTCTGCAAGTGTGAGTTGGGAAGGGTGATTAGGTGGTATCAGAGTTATTGGAAGCTGAATGGTAGATTATTGACTGGCATGGGTAGGGCGGATGATTTTAGGGAGGTGGTGGGGTCACTGTGGGAGCAAAGGGGAGAGGATAATAATGGATTTGGTGGAATGGTGGGAGAGTTGTGCGAAAATAGGAATTAGGTAATATTATCAGAAGCTGGGCAAAGAGGAGGTGTCCCGGGGGTATGGTCTACAAAAGTATCTTGAGGGTTGTTGCAAGGTTGTTATGGGGCGTGGGGGGTGCGGGGACGGATGGTTGGGTTTGAAAAAAATGGGGGATTTCCAGGGGGTTTGATGCGTGCAGAGTGAAAGCGGGTATGGATGATGTTTTAGGGGGTTTGACAGTGGATGTTGTGGCGGGTGTAAAGGGGCGCAAAAGGGGTGACGATAATTCCCGGATGTGGGGGAAAGGTTTGGGAAAAAGGATTCAATAGGGGCCCAACGTTAGGGGCGACTAAAGGTGATGGTTTATGTAGATAAGTGGTTTGAGGCGTATTTGCAGAGCAGGGTGGGGAGTAAAGGGTGAATTGTAGAGGAGGGTGTGGGGGGGGGGTTTTTGGGAAAAGGAAGGTTGTGTCTGGAGGAGAAATAACAGAGGAGGGGTGGGGGCGGTGAATGGAAAAAGGGAAAGGCGCCTGGAGGATGGTTGGTGAATAAATTTTATAGGGACTTTGGGATGTGTTGAAGGTGTATGGTGGCCTTGATGAATTGTATGAAGAGTAGGTGTAAAAGGGGGGAAAGGGGCAGCGGGGGGGTGGTAGTATTAGTTAAAAAAAAGTAATCAGGAACATGGTGCGGGAATTATAGACCTCGGGGTAATGATGAATCAGATTATAAAATTTTTGAAAGGGTTTTGGGGAACAGATTGAAAGTTGCAGAAGGTGAAAAGGGGGGGGAAGGACACGAGGATACCGGAAAAGGTGTGATTAGGGCCATAAACAATAAGTTTAAGGGGGGCGGAAATGTCATTGCTTGAGGGAAAGGGGGCTATGATATTTGGGAAGATTGTATGCAATCATAAAGGCGGGGGTTTGGTGAGGAGATTTAGGTGGGGTAGAGACGGTGTATTCGGGGCTGTGGTTGATGAAGGGGAAATTGGGAAGGTTTAGAATGGATGGGGGGTTTGGGAAAAGGGATTCCATTACCCCGTTTGTTCGACATGCAAGACCCCTTTACAGGATGATTGTGAAGATGGGGGTGGGTGGGGATCAGGAGGAGGAAAATGATATATTTTTTTACTTACGTTACCCCCATGTGTGGTGGGGAAATTGGGGAAAAAGGGTTGAAATGAGGGGCTCTAAAGGGTTTTTTGCAGCTACGGTTTGAGAAAATGGGAATTTGTAAAATAGGCTGGATGGGTTTTGTGGATAAATTTTAAAATTTTGATTATGTTTGTGGTTAATGGGGGCCAAGGTGAACCCCTGGGAGGGTTTTTGCCAACAGATAAAGGGTTTTGGGGTTGGACGGGATCTTTCCTTTCATCAAAGGGGGATAGCGGTGAACGTGCTTTATCTACAATGGGGGGCACGTGGGTGGTTTACCCTCTGATGCAGGAGGGTGGGGGGTTGGAGGTGAGGGTTTAAGTACCATTTGGGCTTTTGGTTTAAAAACTGGTTGAGGAAAAGGGGGGTTAGGAAGAGTGGGGTTAGGGTTAGGCCCAGGGGGGAAAGGGGGTTGATGTGTTTGTTTTGGAAAGTGTATGGGTGGGCTGGGAAAGGGACCCGAAATCCTTGGGAAGGGGGTGGGCGAAGGGGCGCAGATGGGATGGGTTTTCGTTAGGACTGTTAAATATTCAGCATTTTTGGGGTTTGAGGAGGGGGCAAAATGAAGGCTAGTGTTTGGAAATTTGCGTGTGGGGAAGGATGGGATTGGAGGGTGGCTGGAAACCCTTTTATGATTGGGGATTGATCTGGAGGGGTTTGAAAAGGGGTGAGGTTGGGCTGGGGATAAAAAAATTAAGATAGGTTTCTCATGGGGTGGTGGCAGATAAAAAAAATTTTTTATGTCGGGTGGCATTGTTCAAGATCAGTCTAAAAATTGTTGAAAAAACAGTGATATTATATATTTTTGTGAGGAACGGGGAAGAATGGGTAAGGGAGGGTGTTGAGGAAAAAGGGGGGGGGGTTTTTTCTAGTACTGAGGGCCCATAGTATGGATATCAAAGGGGGGGTATTGGGAAGCAGAGGGGTTTTTGGGGTTTTTAAAGGTGGGTTTTGTTTGTCCAAAAGGAGGGCAAAAGGGGGGGAAAAAATTGGCTATCACAAAGGTTGAGATTAGGAATCATTGTGTATAGAAATGGGTCCCCATTTCCATGAGTATAGGAACATGGTTTTGGATGTTGAGAAAGTAGAAGGGCTTGGGTGGTAGGAGGGAAGCTCATCTGGTTAAAGTATGACAGTGGCGGATTTTAGGTGTGTATTAAAAAAGCAGGTGGAGGTGTTCTGGGTTAGTTTGGGGAGAAAATTTTAAATTTTCAGGTAATTTTGCTTGTTTTGGGGGATATGGGGTTTGGGATGTGTGAGATTTGGATGAACCCAATGGCGCCCCGGGTGGCCCAAGTGGGAAGGTTTGATTAGGGTTAATCTTTTTGTAAGGGGTTTGAGTGTTTACCTGACGGTTTCTTGGTCGGAGAGGCATGGGTCTGGGTAGAGTTGGGAAACTTTCCTTTGGATGTTTACGTAGGGAATACAAAATATTAGCCTCATGTATTTTGTATCGTAAAAAATCATAAAAAGGGGTTTTACATTTACTTTAAAATTTGCGTTTTGATCGTGAAAATATATTTTTATGTGTTATTTTAATGGTATGTTTGTTTACCAAAACCCTGTGTGTTGGGTAATATTCGTCAAAATTGTACAGTAAAACAGTTGTGTTAAGGTTTACTGAATGAGATGGCGACTATCAGTATAGTGTGTTAGGTTAGTTATTTTTAGGTTTTTATGTATGATATTACCTTTTTGAAAACCGGATTTTTAAATTCATGTTGTAACTAGTACATTATCAGTTGCTTGTTTATTAACTATGAATATATATTTTTAATATGATGTGACAGTTGTAATGTATTAAGGGAAAGTTTATATAAGAGAAGAATAATTACAGGTTTAGCCTGCTAGTTTATGTGTTTGTTAATATTTTGCATCAAAGATCACCCCTTTACAAGGTATTGGTTTGTTCAATGTTTTGATTTTTAATTTTCTCTTTATGTATGAAAAATATAAGTTTAGTTTTTTCTAGGGTGCAGAATAAATGGATTCATGTACCCTAGTGTTGCTTTTTGGCATCTATTGGTGTGGCATTTTCATTGTGTATTCATTGTAGAAAAAATTTAAATAAAATTAAAAATTATATGTCACAGAATACCCCGATTTCATTTGGGAAAAATAAGTTATTGAAAAAAATTATTCTTTTATAAACTATAATGTGAGTAAAAAAATTAACAACTAAATCATGGGTGGAGTCTTAGATTTTGTTCTTTGGTGGGATAAAAAGTAAGTTTGAAAACAGTCTTAATATTCTTATGCAGTATTACTAGTTTCTTGTTTTCATTGTGTTTTTCTTTTTTGAAGTATATTTAGAAAATCTTTCATATTTTATAATTCATGTATCATTTATGTTAAGTTTTTTAAAAAAAAATATAAAAAATGGCAAAAACCCTCATCTAAAATTAAATCCTTTTAAATTTTCTCTTATATTTAAAATATATTTTCATTTATTTAATGTAAATTTATATTTTTTAAGAAACTTTGGCTCCTCCTTATTAACAGCCAATTAATTAATAATTTATATTTTAGAAAACGTTAACAATAATTTAATAATAACAAACACAATGAAATATATTTTTTTCTTATTCAGAATGATTTTGCGAAATTATTGCATACACATTCACTTGTCTTATATTCAAGGGGCGTTGCTATTTAAGCCAAAATCGCAAGTTTTACCTAATCGGCACAATATATATATATATATATATATATATATATATATATATATATATATATATATATTTATATTTTATTTTTACAAAAATGGTACAAAAATTTAAAGAACATTTTGATATAAAATGGCATATACAGTACATGAGGTGTGAGAAAACATTCTATAATATTTTTTTATGATTATAATGGAAATCTCATCAGCTCCTCAGAGCTGGGGCCTGAAAATAAAATGCATTAATTATATATATAAAATATATATATATATATATTTATATATATATTATATATATATATATATATATATATATATATTATATATATATATATATTATATATATATATATATATATATATATATATATATATATATATATTATATATATATATATATATATATATATATATATATTTTATATATATATATATTATATTATATATATATTTTATATATATATATATATATATATATATATATATTATATATATATATATATATATATATATATATTATATATATATATATATATATATATATATATATATATATATATATATATATATATATATATATATATTATATATATTAATTTTATATATTATGTTATATATATATTTTATATATATATTTTATATATATATATATATATTATATATATATATATTATATATATATTTTTTTATTATTTTTAAAAAATTTTTATATATATGTATATATATTTATATATATATATATTATATATATATATATATATATATATATATATATATTTTATATATATA
>WNWK01002410.1:97500-211050 GCA_009830355.1 Cherax destructor | reverse complement strand
CCACAGGATGGGTATGCTCTAAACCCACAGGATGGGTTTTGCCTTACTTCCCCACAGGGGGGGTATGCCTTCCCCCTGGGGGTTTTTGGGGCCTTGCTCCCCCACAGGGGGGGCATGCCTTCCCAACCCCACAGGATGATTATGCCTTCCCCCCCCCCAAAAGGGGGGGGTATCCCCTTGCCCCCCCCTTTTCAGGGGATGGATTTCTTTCCCCACCATCCACAGGATGGGCATGCTCTTCCCCCTCCACGGGTTTTGGGATCCTCACCCCACAGGGGGGGTATTTTTTACCCCCACGGGTTTTGGGCATGTTTGCCCCCCCACGGGTTTTGGGTATGCCTTTTCCAATTCAGGGGACGGGAATGCTTGAAACCCCTTTAAAAGGATGGATATGCTCTTCCAAAATTGGGTTTGGGCATGTTTTTCCCACCCCACAGGATGGGTATGCTCTTCACCCTTCACAGGATGGATATGCTCCCCCCTTAAAGGATGGGCATGCTTTCCAAAACCCCACGGGTTTTGGGATCCTTTCCCCCTCCACGGGTTTTGGGATCTCCCCCCCACAGGAGGGCATGCCCTTCCAAAACCCCACAGGAGGTTTTTACCCCTTTCCCCAACCCCACAGGTGGGCATGTTTTCCCCAACCCTTCACAGGAGGAAAGGGGCCCCTCCCCCCACATTTTTGGGGCATTTTTCCCAAATTTTCCCCACAGGATGGATACCCCCTTTTTCCCAACCCCACAGGATGGGCATGCTCTTGCCCCCTCCACAGGGGGGGTATCCTTTCCCCACCCCACAGGATGGCATGTTTTTGAAATTCCACAGGATGGGTATGGCTGCACACTAAACCAGCAACTTCGGTGGCAAAATCTAATAAAAAAATCCATTGTGAAATAAACACAAAAAAACCAACACAGAAATAAGTGCAAAACCCCCCCTTTAAACCTTTTGAACGGGGGGGGGGCGGGGGGGGGGCGGGGGGGAGGGCAGGTGAGGGAGGGCAGGGGGGGGGAGGGGGGGGGGAAAGGGGGGGGGGGGGGGGAGGGGGGGAGGGCGGGAGGGGGGGGGGGGGGGGGGCAGGTGGGGGGGGGGCGGGGGGAGGGGGGCGGGGGGGGGGGGGAGGGAGGGCAGGGGGGGGGGGGGGGAGGGGGGGCGGGGAGGGAGGGCGGGGGAGGGAGGGGTGGGGGGGGAGGGGGAAAAAGGTGGGGGGGGGAGGGGGGGAAAGGAACGGGTTTGGAAAGGGGGAGGCAGGAGGGGGGGGGGGCAGGGGGGGGAAGGGGGGGCGGGTGGGGGAAAGGCAGGTGGGGGAAAAAAGGGCCCCCCGGGGGGTTTTTTAAAAAAAGGGAAAAATGGGGGGGAAAGGGGGGGAGGAATGGGGGGGGAAAAAAGGGAAGGGGGAAATAAGGGGGGGAGGGGAAAAAAACGGGGGGGAATGGGGGTAACGGGGGGGGTAAAGGGGGGAAGAAGGAGGGAGGAAGTGGGGGGGGAAAAAAAAGGAAGGGGGGAGGAAGTTGGGGGGGGAAGGGGGGGGGAAAAGGGGGGGGGTGGGGGGGGAAGGGGGGGGGTGGGGGGGGAATAAAAAGGGAAAGAAAGGGGAAAGGGGGGAATTGGGGGGGGGAAAAAGGGGGGGAAAAAAAGGGGGAGGGGGGAAGAAGGAGGGGGAAGTAAGGGGGGGGAAAGAAGAAAGGAAGGAGGGAGGAAGAAAGGAAGGGGGGAAAGAAAGGAAGGAGGGAGGAAGAAAGGGAAAGGGGGGAAAGGGGGGGGGGTGGGAAAGGAAAGGGGGAAGTAAGGAGGGGGAAGAAAGGGGGGGGAAAAAAAAAAGGGAAAAGGGGGGGGTGGGGGGGAAGAAAAGGGGGAAGGGAAAAAAGGAAAAGGAATGGAAAGGGGGAAAGGGAAGGGGGAAAGAAAGGGAAAGGGGGGAAAAAAAAGGGAAAGGAGGGGGAAGAAAGGGAAAAGGGGGGAAGAAAGGGAGGGGGGAAGAAGGGAAGGGGGGAGAAAAAAAAAGGGAAGGGGGGAGGAAGAAGGGGGGGGAAAGGGAAGGAGGGGGAAGAAGGAAGGGGGAGGAAAGGGAAAAGGGGGGAAGGGAAGGGGGAAGAAAAAAGGAAGGAGGGGAGGAAGAAGAAGGGGAAAAAAGAAAGGAAGGGGGGAAAAAAGGGAAGGGGGGAGAAGAAAGGAAGGAGGGGAAGTAAGGGGGGGGGGGAGAAAAAAAAAGGGGGAAAGGAAGGGAAGGGGGGGAAAAAAGGAAGGAGGGAGGAAGAAGGAAGGGGGGGGAAAAAAAGAAGGAGGGGGAAGTAAGGAAGGGGGAGAAAAAAGGGAAAAGAGGGGGGAAGTAAGGGGGGAGAAAAAAGGGAAAAGGGGGAGGAAGAAGGGAAAGGGGGGAAAGAAGAAAGGAAGGAGGGAGGAAGAAAGGGAAGGGGAGAAAAAAGGGAAGAAGGGGGAAGAAGGAAGGGGGAGAAGAAAAAAAAAGGGGGAAAGGAAAAGGGAAAGGGGGGGGAGAAGAAAGGAAGGAGGGAAATAAGGAAGGGGAGAAAAAAGGGAAAAGGGGGGAGGAAGTAAGGGAAAGGGGGGAAGAAAAAAGGAAGGAGGGAGGAAGTAAGGAAGGGGGAGAGAAGAAAGGGAAGGGGGGGGAAGAAAGGAAGGGGGGGGAAGAAAGAAAGGAAAGGAAGAAAGGAAGGGGGAGAAGAAAGGAAGGGGGGAAAAAAGGAAGGGGGAGAAAAAAAGAAGGGGGGAGGAAGAAGGAAGGGGGAGAAAAAGGGAAAGAGGGAGGAAGAAGGAAGGGGGAGAAGAAAGGAAAGAGGGAGGAAGAAAGGAAGGGGGGAAGAAGAAAGGAAGGAGGGGGGAAAGGGAAAGGGAAAGGGGGGAGAAAAAAGGAAGGGGAGGGGGAAGTAAGGAAGGGGGAGAAGAAAGAAAGGAGGAAGGAAGCAAAAGGGGGAGAAGAAAGGAAGGAGGGAGGAAGAAAGGGAAAGGGGGAAAAAAAAGGGGGAGGAGGAAGTAAGGAAGGGGGAGAAAAAAGGGAAAAGAGGGGAAGTAAGAAGGGGGAAAAAAGGAAAGGGGGAGGAAGTAAGGAGGGAGAAGAAAGGAAGGAGGGAGGAAGTAAGGAAGGGGAGAAAGAAGGAGGGGTAAGGAAGGGGAGAAGAAAGGAAGGAGGGAGGAAGTAAGGAGGGGGAGAAGAAAGGAAGGAGGGAGGAAGTAAGGAAGGGGGAGAAGAAAGGAAAGAGGGAGGAAGTAAGGAAGGGGGAGAAGAAAGGAAGGAGGGAGGAAGTAAGGAGGGGGAGAAGAAAGAAAGGAGGGAGGAAGTAAGGAAGGGGAGAAGAAAGGAAGGAGGGAGGAAGTAATTAAGGGGGGAGAAGAAAGGAAGGAGGGAGGAAGTAAGGAAGGGGGGAGAAGAAAGGAAGGAGGGAGGAAGTAATTAAGGGGGGAGAAGAAAGGAAGGAGGGAGGAAGTAAGGAAGGGGAGAAGAAAGGAAGGAGGGAGGAAGTAATTAAGGGGGGAGAAGAAAGGAAGGAGGGAGGAAGTAATTAAGGGGGGAGAAGAAAGGAAGGAGGGAGGGAGGATTCAAGAGTCTCTCCACCAGGAAAATAGATCTAGAGAAAGAGAAAGGAACAGTAAATTTGCCAGAGAGAGAAAGGGAGGGTTTGGGTGTCGTAGTGGTGGTGATGAGTGGCTGTAGTGGTGGTGATGAGTGATGGTAGTGGTGGTGATGAGTGGCGGTAGTGGTGGTGATGAGTGGCGGTAGTGGTGGTGATGAGTGTTGATAGTGGTGGTGATGAGTGGCGGTAGTGGTGGTGATGAGTGGCGGTAGTGGTGGTGATGAGTGATGGTAGTGGTGGTGATGAGTTGCGGTAGTGGTGGTGATGAGTGGCGGTAGTGGTGGTGATGAGTGGTGATAGTGGTGGTGATGAGTGGCGGTAGTGGTGGTGATGAGTGATGGTAGTGGTGGGGGATGAGTGGCGGTATGGTGGTGATGAGGGGGGTGTGGTGGTGATGAGTGGCGGTAGTGGTGGTGATGAGTGGCGGTAGTGGTGGTGATGAGTGGTGATAGTGGTGATAGTGGTGGTGATGAGTGGCGGTAGTGGTGGTGATGAGTGGCAAGTAGTGATGAGTGATGGTAGTGGTGGTGATGAGTGGCGGTAGTGGTGGTGATGAGTGGTATAGTGGTGATAGGGGTTTGGTGATGAGTGGCGGTAGTGATGAGGGGATGGTAGTGGTGATGAGGGCGGTAGTGATGGTGATGAGTGATGGTAGTGGTGGTGATGAGTGGTGGTAGTGGTGGTGATGAGTGGCGGTAGTGGTTTTGATGAGTGGTGTAGTGGTGGATGAGTGGGTAGTGGTGGTGATGAGTGGTGGTAGTGATGAGTGTTGGTAGTGGTGGTGATGAGTGGTGGTAGTGGTGGTGATGAGTGGAGGTAGTGGTGGTGATGAGTGGTGATAGTGGTGATAGTGGTGGTGATGAGTGGCGGTAGTGGTGGTGATGAGTGATGGTAGTTGTGGTGATGAGTGGTGATGAGTGGTGATAATGGGATAGTGGTGGTGATGAGGGCGGTGTGGTGGGGGATGAGTGATGGTGATGAGTGGTGGTAGTGGTGGTGATGAGTGGTGGTGATGAGTGATGATAGTGGTGGTGATGAGTGGTGATGAGTGGTGATGAGTGGTGATGAGGGTGATGAGTGGTGATGAGTGGTGATAGTGGTGATAGTGGTGATAGTGGTGGTGATGAGTGGCGGTGTAGTGGTGGTGATGAGTGATGGTGATGAGGGGTGGTGTGGTGGTGATGAGTGGTGATGAGTGGTGGTAGTGGTGGTAGTGGTGGTGATGAGTGGTGGTAGTGGTGGTGATGAGTGGTGATGAGTGGTGATAGTAGTGATAGTGGTGGTGATGAGTGGCGGTAGTGGTGGTGATGAGTGATGGTGATGAGTGGTGGTAGTGGTGGTAGTGGTGGTGATGAGTGGTGGTAGTGGTGGTGATGAGTGGTGATAGTGGTGGTGATGAGTGGTGGTAGTGGTGGTGATGAGTGGCAGTAGTGGTGGTAATGAGTGATGGTAGTGGTGGTGATGAGTGGTGGTAGTGGTGGTGATGAGTGGAGGTAGTGGTGGTGATGAGTGGTGGTAGTGGTGGTGATGAGTGGTGGTAGTGGTGGTGATGAGTGGTGGTAGTGGTGGTGATGAGTGATGGTGTGGGAAATCAGAAGAATGGCTGATTTCCCTTACGATTAAACCTCCCTAATTGGGGGGAGGAGGGGGGGGAGCAGTGGACCCACATATGCCTATGTCCGGGTGCCACATTCCCCTTTCCACTCTTAATTTATAAGTCTAATCTAGTAATGAAGCCTCCATAGGCTAATGTATTATACACCACTACTTATACGTATTTTAGCTAAACTAGAGATAGACATAGAGTTATCTAGCTTAGTATCTACAACAACCTCTCAACCGTGGCCTGGTGGCTAAAGCTCATGCTTCACACGGCGAGGGTCTGGGTTCGATTCCCGGCGAGGGTAGAAACACTGGGCATGTTTCCTTACACCGGTTGTCTATGTTCTCCATCAGTAAAATAGGTACCTGGGTGTTAGTCGACTGGTGTGGGTCGCATCCTGGGACAAAACTAATATAATTTGCCCGAAATGCTCTGCATAACAAGGGTCTTTCTATATAGTAGTATGTCATTGATGTCAGCTAGGCCTGTATACCTTGTACATGTACTTGTAGTAAATAAAGATATTATTATTATTATTATTATATTACATAACTGTGAACAGTGGGCACTTGTTCCAGCCAGCCATGAGTGTTCACTGCCTATGCAGGGCGATGGTGTCCTGCCTACCCGTCTTCAGTCATGACAAAACCCTGTTCGTAAGTGAGGCCAGTGACCAAGATCTGCCTAATTGTGCAGATCAATTAACAGCCTAGTTAATTAGGACGACTTATCTTAGGACAGGCCTATATGCAGTAAGTACTCTCCACTCGACAACACATTACAGTGTGAATTAGACCTCTTCACCGTTTACTGCGAAAGTAATTTGTAGGTTCCCTCGTGTACAAGGTACTTGCAGACTGTGACTGAAGCATCTCGGGGATTCCTTGCTGAGGCGCCATAGATCCCCCACTCCATAACAGTAAGTACCCAGTAATAAAACCATTAAATGCAACAAACCTACAAGCGGCCTACTACAATCTGCCTTGTGTAAACTAAAAGTAAGAATTCAGGTAGCTAGACATGGGGGGGGCGGGGGAGGCGTCTGGGCCGAATTTCACATCTGGCTGGATTGGACCACTAACCTAATCAGTCATAACCCACAGACACCCCTCTATTCTACACAGGTGGTGATCGTGAGGAGTGGGTGAAAGTGATGAGTGGTGGTGAGTGATGTGGGGTGGTGATCGTGATGAGCGGGTGAAAGTGATGAGTGGTGGTGATGAATGGTGATGATGAGTGGTGGTGATGAGTAGTGGTGGGGATGGTGATGAGTGGTGACAGATATGAGGGTGGTGTTGGTAATGAGCGGTGGTGATGGCGATGAGTGGTGGTAGTGAGGAGTGGTGGTGATGAGTGGTAGTGATGAGTGTTGGTGGCGATGAGTGTTGGTGATGGTGAGAAGGACAAGAGGTGCCACTGAGAGGGGCAAGAGGTGTCACTGAGAGGGGCAAGAGGTGCCACTGAGGGGCAAGAGGTGCCACTGAGAGGGGCAAGAGGTGCCACTGAGAGGGCAAGAGGTGCCACTGAGGGGCAAGAGGAGTGAAAACATGATAAACGACCACAAAAACACTGAAGCACAAGAGGTAGAGTACTAAGGCAGACGCAGGTCAGCTACCACCAGTTATAACTGCAGCTTCAGCATCAACTATTTTCTTTATAAAACTGGAGAGAAAACGAAAGATGACTTAAGGAACAAGTGACGAAAGTGAAGAGGGAAGGAGCACTCACAGACGATGACAGAGACGAATGTCACGAACTTGACAGAAGTATCATGGAGGCCTTCACTGAAGAAGGTGGGGCAGCCCCTGAAGAAGGCGGTGCAGCCACAACAGTCAAGCAGGAAATAGAAAATGTCCAAGCAAGAGAGGACTATGTGGTGATAAAAACAACTCTGCTATTGATTATATTTTCAGGTTTGTTTAACCTCAAGTCTATCAGAAATGCTTTGTATAACTATGGACGTAAACAAGTAGGCGTAAGTACTTCATTTATGCAATATCTTCTACTGTTTATATTTATTATTTTGGTGAATAAATGTGTTGATTGTAGAAGACAGTATATGTATACGTGTTACAAAATACGATATCCATACAGTAGAGACATCTCCAGAGACTACTAGAGGATCACTTACTGATCCCCCTCTAGCATCTGACTATTAGAGGATCACTTACTGATCCCCCTCTAGCATCTGACTACTAGAGGATCACTTACCGATCCCCCTCAAGCATCTGACTACTAGAGGATCACTTACTGATCCCCCTCTAGCATCTGACTACTAGAGGATCACTTACTGATCCCCCTCTAGCATCTGACTACTAGAGGATCACTTACTGATCCCCCTCTAGCATCTGACTACTAGAGGATCACTTACTGATCCTCTAGCATCTGACTACTAGAGGATCACTTACTGATCCCCTCTAGCATCTGACTACTAGAGGATCACTTACTGATCCCCTCTAGCATCTGACTACTAGAGGATCACTTACTGATCCCCTCTAGCATCTGACTACTAGAGGATCACTTACTGATCCCCTCTAGCATCTGACTACTAGAGGATCACTTACTGATCCCCTCTAGCATCTGACTACTAGAGGATCACTTACTGATCCCCTCTAGCACCTGACTACTAGAGGATCACTTACTGATCCTCCTCTAGCATCTGACTACTAGAGGATCACTTACTGATCCTCCTCTAGCATCTGACTACTAGAGGATCACTTACTGATCCTCCTCTAGCATCTGACTACTAGAGGATCACTTACTGATCCTCCTCTAGCATCTGACTACTAGAGGATCACTTACTGATCCCCCTCTAGCACCTGACTACTAGAGGATCACTTACTGATCCTCCTCTAGCATCTGACTACTAGAGGATCACTTACTGATCCTCCTCTAGCATCTGACTACTAGAGGATCACTTACTGATCCCCTCTAGCATCTGACTACTAGAGGATCACTTACTGATCCCCTCTAGCATCTGACTACTAGAGGATCACTTACTGATCCTCCTCTAGCATCTGACTACTAGAGGATCACTTACTGATCCCCCTAGCATCTGACTACTAGAGGATCACTTACTGATCCTCCTCTAGCATCTGACTACTAGAGGATCACTTACTGATCCCCTCTAGCATCTGACTACTAGAGGATCACTTACTGATCCCCTCTAGCATCTGACTACTAGAGGATCACTTACTGATCCCCCTCAAGCATCTGACTACTAGAGGATCACTTACTGATCCCCTCTAGCATCTGACTACTAGAGGATCACTTACTGATCCCCCTCTAGCATCTGACTACTAGAGGATCACTTACTGATCCCCTCTAGCACCTGACTACTAGAGGATCACTTACTGATCCCCTCTAGCACCTGACTACTAGAGGATCACTTACTGATCCCCCTCTAGCATATGACTACTAGAGGATCACTTACTGATCCTCCTCTAGCATCTGACTACTAGAGGATCACTTACTGAACCCCTCTAGCATCTGACTACTAGAGGATCACTTACTGATCCCCTCTAGCATCTGACTACTAGAGGATCACTTACTGATCCCCTCTAGCACCTGACTACTAGAGGATCACTTACTGATCCCCTATAGCACCTGACTACTAGAGGATCACTTACTGATCCTCCTCTAGCATCTGACTACTAGAGGATCACTTACTGATCCTCCTCTAGCATCTGACTACTTGAGGATCACTTACTGATCCTCCTCTAGCATCTGACTACTAGAGGATCACTTACTGATCCCTCTAGCACCTGACTACTAGAGGATCACTTACTGATCCTCCTCTAGCATCTGACTACTAGAGGATCACTTACTGATCCCCTCTAGCACCTGACTACTAGAGGATCACTTACTGATCCTCCTCTAGCATCTGACTACTAGAGGATCACTTACTGATCCTCCTCTAGCATCTGACTACTAGAGGATTTCTTACTGATCCTCCTCTAGCATCTGACTACTAGAGGATCACTTACTGATCCCCTCTAGCACCTGACTACTAGAGGATCACTTACTGATCCTCCTCTAGCATCTGACTACTAGAGGATCACTTACTGATCCCCTCTAGCACCTGACTACTAGAGGATCACTTACTGATCCTCCTCTAGCATCTGACTACTAGAGGATCACTTACTGATCCCCTCTAGCACCTGACTACTAGAGGATCACTTACTGATCCTCCTCTAGCATCTGACTACTAAAGGATCACTTACTGATCCTTCTCTAGCATCTGACTACTAGAGGATCACTTACTGATCCCCTCTAGCACCTGACTACTAGAGGATCACTTACTGATCCTCCTCTAGCACCTGACTACTAGAGGATCACTTACTGATCCTCCTCTAGCAGCTGACTACTAGAGGATCACTTACTGATCCTCCTCTAGCATCTTACTACTAGAGGATCACTTACTGATCCCCCTCTAGCATCTGACTACTAGAGGATCACTTACTGATTCCCTCTAGCACCTGACTACTAGAGGATCACTTACTGATCCTCCTCTAGCATCTGACTACTAGAGGATCACTTACTGATCCTCCTCTAGCATCTGACTACTAGAGGATCACTTACTGATCCTCCTCTAGCACCTGACTACTAGAGGATCACTTACTGATCCCCTCTAGCATCTGACTACTAGAGGATCACTTACTGATCCCCTCTAGCACCTGACTACTAGAGGATCACTTACTGATCCTCCTCTAGCATCTGACTACTAGAGGATCACTTACTGATCCTCCTCTAGCATCTGACTACTAGAGGATCACTTACTGATCCTCCTCTAGCATCTGACTACTAGAGGATCACTTACTGATCCTCCTCTAGCATCTGACTACTAGAGGATCACTTACTGATCCTCCTCTAGCACCTGACTACTAGAGGATCACTTACTGATCCTCCTCTAGCATCTGACTACTAGAGGATCACTTATTGATCCCCCTCTAGCACCTGACTACTAGAGGATCACTTATTGATCCCCCTCTAGCACCTGACTACTAGAGGATCACTTACTGATCCTCCTCTAGCATCTGACTACTAGAGGATCACTTATTGATCCCCCTCTAGCACCTGACTACTAGAGGATCACTTATTGATCTCCCTCTAGCACCTGACTACTAGAGGATCACTTATTGATCCCCCTCTAGCACCTGACTACTAGAGGATCACTTACTGATCCTCCTCTAGCACTAGCATGTTTCAGGTTTTGTATCAGTGTGTCAGGACATGATGGGGTCGAGGTGTCCCGGTATATATTGATAATGTTTATATATTGATAATGTTTTGGAATTACAACTGGATAATAATAAACCAACTATAAATAAAAAAATCTTTCCTAACACAGAGGTCTCTAGGTGGACAATATCAAAGTAAATAAATTTGATATAATTTTGGACATAAGTTCCTACACTTCTCTAGTAAGGCAATATTAAATTGTATATATAGTCATATTTTTATTATTATAATCATGGGGAGCGCTAAACCCGTAGGGATTATACAGCTCCTATGGGGGGGGGAATGGAAGGCATGCAGGCTCAGATCCAATTTCCTAAATCAAGAGCCCCTCACCAGCGTCAAGGAACCTCCCTTTAGGGGGGGTTTACCTGGAGTTTACCTGGAGAGAGTTCCGGGGGTCAACGCCCCCGCGGCCCCGTCTGTGACCAGGCCTCATGGTGGATCAGAGCCTGATCAACCAGGCTGTTACATAATAGTAAAGTGCCGAGGGAGCATTTCGTAATAGTACGTCTCACAAGTACCGTCTGGTACCTTGATATCAAGTGTGTGTGTTACCATTTTGTCCTAGGCACATGTCGATTAGACACTAGGCCTGTTGTGTGTGTGTGTGTGTGTGTGTGTGTGTGTGTGTGTGTGTGTGTGTGTGTGTGTGTGTGTGTGTGTGTGTGTGTGTGTGTGTGTGTGTGTGTGTGTGTGTGCTCAAGATGCTTGTTATGTCTCAGTTAGACTAGACTTGACTTAGACTTAAACAGTGACTGACAACAAGTCCACAAATAATCTATCTCCTGGACCAACAAGGCAATGACACAGCTTCAACAATGTGAGGAGCCAGTCGTCAAACAGCAATAATGTAGAAGGCAACATCACGGCGCCAGGTGGAGACAAGGAGACAAAAAACACCTAACTGGGAACCTTCAGCAGATCCTCCATAAAATACATAAACATTCCTACAGTGACTACGGCGGTGCGTAGATGCCACAAGATAGGTCAAAAACTTTAGCTTTTGACCAGGGTTGAACAGAGTGTCTCCATGACACGTCAAAACTCACTAAGTCTGAACAATACTACGTCTGTATGTTTCGGTTCTCCAACGGAATCATACTCTACTGAAAAGAGCCTAAATCATGAACGCCGCCTCACTCAACACTGCCTAACAAGTGCACTGACACTTAACTAAGCACTTAGCGAATGCGGACAGCCAATCACAAGTCTCCAACAGCGAGCACAGTCACAGGTGTGGATCATAACATGCTACTACATACATGAGCTAATATAATAACTCAAATAATAATATAAAGCAAGATATTTTCACTTTAGTTATACATATAATATACATTGGGTCCCATTAAGGGGATGCAACAACATGGGTCCTGACACGATGAACAGGACCACTGTATACAATGTTGCAAGCAAATTTAAAATATTATATCTGGTATCATATTTTCATAAATAAGATACAATGACATATCACATACTTCTATATTCCCCAATATGTGGACAATCTAGCACATAGTGTTCAACATAGTTTAAT
Source organism: Cherax destructor (assembly GCA_009830355.1). Taxonomy (NCBI): domain Eukaryota; kingdom Metazoa; phylum Arthropoda; class Malacostraca; order Decapoda; family Parastacidae; genus Cherax; species Cherax destructor. The sequence goes on along the minus strand of WNWK01002410.1, from coordinate 199,085 downwards.
CATCATCTGTGTTTCTGTCAGACTGCCCAAAGTGCTTGTAACCAAGCATAAGCCTGGCCACTACAACATCAGTCAGTGCTTGTAACCAAGCATAAGCCTGGCCACTACAACATCAGTCAGTGCTTATAGCCAAGCATAAGCCTGGCCACTACAACATCAGTCAGTGCTTGTAACCAAGCATAAGCCTGGCCACTACAACATCAGTCAGTGCTTGTAACCAAGCATAAGCCTGGCCACTACAACATCAGTCAGTGCTTGTAACCAAGCATAAGCCTGGCCACTACAACATCAGTCAGTGCTTGTAACCAAGCATAAGCCTGGCCACTACAACATCAGTCAGTCTGTTCACTTTGCAAGTTGCTCCGTTAAACGTACTTATCTGCTTTCATTTTGTCAGGAAGTGGAATAGTCTGGGAAGTGATGTAGTGGAGGCAGGATCCATACATAGCTTTAAGGAGAGGTAGGATAAAGCTCATGGAGCGGGTAGAGTGACCGAGTAGCGGCCAGTGAAGAGGCGGGGCCAGGGGCTGTGACTCGACCCCTGCAACCACAACTAGGTGAGCATAACTAGGTGAGTACACACACACAAAGTTACATTATACATTTTCCTTCAGTGTACTTTCTGTGGATAACTTACTAACTTTATGAAGTAATTTGGTGAATGATGGAATCCATAAAAAAAATCACATTAATTTTGTCCTGGATTTTTTAGTACGTACATCAGGCTGCTCCAAAGAGCATGTTATTAGAAGAGTTATTATGTGATCAAGAGCCTTCAGTGATGACACACGATCTGTAATAATCACAGAGTCAAGCTCACTCTCATAAGTTAACTTTAGTGCCATTGGGATGACAGTTTGGTTTGCAGTGTAGACACCCAGCTGTTAATTCTCATGACTAACTCAGGTGGCAACGAGACTCCTCTTTAGATCCATCAATGTATATAACTTGTGATATATTATTATTAATAGTTCAGCGAGAAATTTCCTCTTGAACAGTTATTTTTGCAAGTTATTTAAAGGATGGTATTACTAATGAAGAGCTTCTTGGGAGGGACTTGCATATTGAGTGAACACATTAATGGAGGGGAGAAGTTCTTGTGTTGCCTATACCGATACGGCTCGTGCACTTTATAGAACTTAATATAATTGCATATTTTCACAATCCGTTTAGATTAATATGTTTGCTTCTAGATATTTAGTAAGACTTGTATTGACAGTGTCTGGTTCATTTCTTAAAAGAGGGCCCCTTAACATTGTAATACCATTGTTATGTCACTAGTTCCTTCACTTCCCCCACAAGAGACTAAGCCACCTACTTGAATAGCAAGTAGATATATAAAAAATAAAGTACTCAGTAACTTAGGAAGTACTTGAAATACAGAAGACAGAAGGCAACAGTAATAAGGCCTTATGAAGGACGAGAGTTGCAGCAAGGTCACTACCACAGCCACTACTCTGCCAAACATTGTTAAGCAAATATCCTCCCCAAGAAATCATGTGTGTCTGCTGAAGTAAAATAAGAACTTTTCTTTCATATAGATTTTAAAGTAGTGTGATAATGTAGTGGAGGCTCAATTCTGCGTCTGCTAGTGAACTAGTGGTGCTTGCTCAACGTCACTAGTGTTACTGAGGCGAAGGGATGAACAGGGAAGGCTTAGTAGCAGTGAGAGAAAAAAAAAGCCAGTGGAGAATGGAATGTGGAGGCAGGGGAAGGCTGAGGGAGAGGCAAGATAGACTCCGGGTCATCATTAGCGACTGAACTAAACACAGATGATCTCATTGATATTGAGGCGGCGGACGGAGGCTGCCACCATCCAGTACCATCCAAGTAAGATTGTCAAGACTCGCCTCGTTGGGTCGTAGTTTCCACTGTCTAGTTACCATTTAAAGCTCTCTTTTTGGATCACAGTGAGTATAAAGCTTTTTATAAACGCCTGGATCACTGAGAATGTGATAGCCGATATAAAGTTAACAGTAGTGTCAGACCAACGTCTCCAACACGAATAAACCAGAGGTCACTGGTGCCGGAACAAGCATAGGACTCACGAAATCGTAATGCCACGATTGCAAACAAACCACGGAACTGGTGGGAATAAAACTAATGGCCGTGCGTGGGCCACTGGGCCAACTGGCTACATGAGTTCTAACCCTACCGGTACCGGGGTTTCTCAGCAGAGGACCATCGGCTGATCCAACTTCAAATAACCTAAGCCCAACTCAAACTATCTCGGGTCAGCCTACATTTAGGGAGTGTTGCTAAGTACAGGTGAAATGTAATTAGTTTGATTGTGTTGAGGCTGGTTGTGGCGAGGCTGGTGTCAGTCTGTATTCTTAGCAATACAATGACTCAGCATTGTAAAACATTAATTTGCGTACGTAGTTACATATATAATGTTACCCCAATTTATTTTCTTTCTTTCCCTCACTCTCTCTCTCTCTCTCTCTCTCTTTCCTCCGCCTTCTGTATATAATATATCTTGCATCAGCTCGGGAATGATGCAGCAATTTATCAACAAGCCATAGGTCATCCTGAGTGATGGTGACTGCTGCTCTGCTGGAGGGTGACCTCTGAAGCTGCTGGAGGGTGACCTCTGAAGCTGCTGGAGGGTGACCTCAGAAGCTGCTGGAGGGTGACCTCTGAAGCTGCTGGAGGGTGACCTCAGAAGCTGCTGGAGGGTGACCTCTGAAGCTGCTGGAGGGTGACCTCTGAAGCTGCTGGAGGGTGACCTCAGAAGCTGATGTAGGGTGACCTCTGAAGCTGCTGGAGGGTGACCTCTGAAGCTGCCCTACCTGACGAACCTTTAACGAAATACTTGATGATATCGTCACTGCACTGTTAACCCAGCTCAGGTTGACACTACTGAAGTGTCCCAGCTCAGGTTGACACTACTGAAGTGTCCCAGCTCAGGTTGACACTACTGAAGTGTCCCAGCTCAGGTTGACACTACTGAAGTGTCCCAGCTCAGGTTGACACTACTGAAGTGTCCCAGCTCAGGTTGACACTACTGAAGTGTCCCAGCTCAGGTTGACACTACTGAAGTGTCCCAGCTCAGGTTGACACTACTGAAGTGTCCCAGCTCAGGTTGACACTACTGAAGTGTCCCAGCTCAGACTCACACATTTCATCACCTTGTAAGAGCACTATTCTTTGTGATGAAACATTATTTTGTTCCCTAACATACAGAATAGTGTAGCACAACAACGATTATTATTGCTGGCACCATAGTGCCAGCCCCATAGTGCCGGCACCATAGTACCAGCACTACTGAACGGATCATATTAAAGGCAAAGACCAGAACTTTGGTGAAGAATAAACTAAGAACAAACGAGGGGCAGAGTAAGGACAAGTACGGCATCATGGAGGACCTCTGGGACCAGCAGGACCCGATGTGGAGATAAACACTGGAAGGAGGGGACTTCCCAGAGACGGGGAGATTAGTGAAGCTGGAAGCTTTGTTGCTGGAGAAGCTGGAAGCTTTGTTGCTGGAGAAGCTGGAAGCTTTGTTGCTGGAGAAGAGGAAGATGTGACGTGTTACAAGTTGAAAGATAATGAGTAACGCAGTGGATAGAATGCAAGACCTGGTAGTAAAGGGAACGCAAGACCTGGTAGTAAAGGGAACGCAAGACCTGGTAGTAAAGAGAACGCAAGACCTGGTAGTAAAGGGAACGCAAGACCTGGTAGGAGAGGGAATGCAGGACCTGGTAGTAGGAAAAATGTGTCCGGGAGCTACGGAGCCGCAAAATAAGCCTTAACCAGGAGAACACTTTATTTAGAGCTTTATCAAGCAATGTCTTAAAGCTCTACACAGAAACATTACTTAATAAAGCCTCAAAAAATATACCAACATAACGATTCTAAGAAAAACCTGAGCTGGCAACTAGAATTTACCTAGAAACAGAGACTGTCGTTAAGAAACATTTCTAGGAAAGTCCAGATGTTAGGTAGTGTTGAGACGCTGTGTCTTGAATGTTGGTGGTAGTGAGTACAAGCGGTTGAGTCATTTCCCGTGGATGTCTCTCACTGCTGAGTACTCGCTGAGTATCCTTGAGTAATCGCTGAGTACCAGCTGAATACCAACTGTCTTCAATACAGTATGTGCACCATTATTATTTGATTCATATGGAAGCGCTAAACCCTTTAGGGTTGGATTCCACAGCACGTGAGGAACAGAATGATGCTTTCTGAGACATGACGCATTACATCTCTCAGGAGAAAAAGGACTATTGACTGTGGTCTTTATTAGATCAGAACCCTCTCAGAGGAGCTTCTGGTCCATATGACCTAAGCTTTTCCCTGGTCCACCAGATCAACCCGCCCAAAACCCACAGGGGTTTCTGAGGTAGACCCATTGTGGCTTGCGCCCAGTGTGTTGCATTATACTACGTTCGTCACACAACCACTTGACGGCTCCTCTGACTTGTTGTCTCTTTAATATTGTATATAGTGTTAGGTAACGCAATACGTGGACGGAAACCTACCCTGGTTGTTGTCTGCTCTTGTTTGTCCTGCTGACTGTTTGTTGGTCTGCTGACTGCCTTGTGGTCCGCTGACTGCCTGTTGTGTCCTGCTACTGCCTTGTGTTCCTGCTGACTGCCTTGTTGTGTCCTGCTGACTGCTTTGTTGTGTCCTGCTGACTGCCTTGTTGTGTCCTGCTGACTGCCTTGTTGTGTCCTGCTGACTGCCTTGTTGTGTCCTGCTGACTGCCTTGTTGTGTCCTGCTGACTGCCTTGTTGTGTCCTGCTGACTGCCTTGTTGTGTCCTGCTGACTGCTTTGTTTACTGACTAAGGTACAACCAGTTGCCACAGGCCACTAGACTACCACCTGTGGTTCGTAATACCCATGAGCCCGGCTCCCTCTTCTTCAACGATCTGAAAAAAGGTATTCCCCGTATTCCATAAGCCCTGCCCCTTCTACCTCAGTGATCCAAGAAAGGTATCCCAGTATCCCATTAGCCCAGCATCCTCTACCACAATACACGCAAAGGAAAGTACAGAGTGCAGCGTAAGATTCTATTGTAGTTTAACATGAGCATTGAAGATTTGAAGCCAATCACAGGAGGCTATCGCAGATTATCACATAGAAATTAACCTAATTTCTTCAATAAGAGCAGCAGATTGGCAACTACCAATTCAAACCTACTAAGTAAGATGTAACAACATTGAAAATTTCAAATCAGTTAAAAGAGGAATTCTGTGGTCGTCTCACAGAGACCAAATATTCCAAAACTACCGACACTTAAGTTTGAAGTCGCTCAGGAGTTGCATTCTCAAGTTTTTGGCGTTGAAGCTGACAGCATGATGATGCCTACACACATTATAGCATAACAACCAGTGTTTGAGTGAGGGCTGTGTTAAGGCACCAGTATCAGTGTTTGAGTGAGGGCTGTGTTAAGGCACCAGTATCAGTGTTTGAGTGAGGGCTGTGTTAAGGCACCAGTATCAGTGTTTGACTGAGGGCTGTGTTAAGGCACCAGTATCAGTGTTTGAGTGAGGGCTGTGTTAAGGCACCAGTATCAGTGTTTGAGTGAGGGCTGTGTTAAGGCACCAGTATCAGTGTTTGAGTGAGGGCTGTGTTAAGGCACCAGTATCAGTGTTTGACTGAGGGCTGTGTTAAGGCACCAGTATCAGTGTTTGAGTGAGAGCTGTGTTAAGGCACCAGTATCAGTGTTTGAGTGAGGGCTGTGTTAAGGCACCAGTATCAGTGTTTGAGTGAGGGCTGTGTTAAGGCATCAGTATCAGTGTTTGAGTGAGGGCTGTGTTAAGGCACCAGTATCAGTGTTTGAGTGAGGGCTGTGTTAAGGCACCAGTATCAGTGTTTGAGTGAGGGCTATGTTAAGGCACCAGTATCAGTATTTGAGTGAGGGCTGTGTTAAGGCACCAGTATAAGTGTTTGAGTGAGGGCTGTGTTAAGGCACCAGTATCAGTGTTTGAGTGAGGGCTGTGTTAAGGCACCAGTATCAGTATTTGAGTGAGGGCTGTGTTAAGGCACCAGTATAAGTGTTTGAGTGAGGGCTGTGTTAAGGCACCAGTATCAGTGTTTGAGTGAGGGCTGTGTTAAGGCACCAGTATCAGTGTTTGACTGAGGGCTGTGTTAAGGCACCAGTATCAGTGTTTGAGTGAGGGCTGTGTTAAGGCACCAGTATCAGTGTTTGAGTGAGGGCTGTGTTAAGGCACCAGTATCAGTGTTTGAGTGAGGGCTGTGTTAAGGCACCAGTATCAGTGTTTGAGTGAGGGCTGTGTTAAGGCACCAGTATCAGTGGATATCATCCAGTTTTGAGGGTATCAGTATCGGCCTAAAATTGAATATCGGCGTAGGCCAACAATTTGTTATCGTTCCATCCCTAAAATTTTCATTTTTCCCACTTCCAATACAACTGATAAACTGCCATCTATATAACCCAGAATGATTCCAAAGTTTTCTCTAACACACACACACACACACACACACACACACACACACACACACACACACACACACACACACACACACACACACACACACAAACACACAAAGTAACAGAAGTAAGACACGAGAGATAGGGGTGGGTTGATTGCATTTTCTTGGACTGCAGGAAGGCCTTCGACACAGTTCCTCATAAGAGATTAGTGCAGAAGTTAGAGGATCAGGCATGTATAACAGGAAGGGCACTGCAATGGATCAGAGAATACCTGACAGGAGGCAACAACGGGTCATGGTACGTGATGAGGTATCACAGTGGGCGCCTGTGACGAGCGGGGTCCCACAGGGGTCAGTCCTAGGACCAGTGCTATTCTTGGTATATGTAAATGACATGACGGAATGGATAGACTCAGAAGTGTCCCTGTTCGCAGATGATGTGAAGTTAAAAGAAGAATTAAATCAGATGAGGATCAGGCAGGACTACAAAGAGACCTGGACAGGCTGGACACCTGGTCAGGGAACTGGCTTCTCGAATTTAACCCTCCAAATGCAAAGTCATGAAGATTGGGGAATGGCAAAGAAGACAGCAGACAGAGTATAGGCTAGGTGGCCAAAGACTGCAAACCTCGCTCAAGGAGAAAGATCTTGGGGTGAGTATAACATCAAGCACGTCTACGGAAGCACACATCAACCAGATAACTGCGGCAGCATATGGGCGACTGGCAAACCTGAGAATAGCGTTCCGATACCTTAGTAAGGAATCGTTCAAGACTCTGTACACCGTGTACGTCAGGCCCATACTAGAGTATGCAGCGCCAGTTTGGAACCCGTACCTGGTCAAGCACGTCAAGAAATTAGAGAAAGTGCAAAGGTTTGCGACAAGGTTAGTCCCAGAGCTAAGGGGAATGTTCTACGAAGAAAGATTAAGGGAAATCGGCCTGACAACACTGGAGGACAGTAGGGTTAGGAGAGACATGATAACGACATACAAAATACTGCAGTGAATAGAAAAGGTGGATAGAGACAGGATGTTCCAGAGAGGGGACACAGAAACAAGGGGTCACAATTGGAAGTTGAAGACTCAGATGAGTCGAAGGGATGTTAGGAAGTATTTCTTTAGCTATAGAGTATTCAGGAAGTGGAATAGCCTAGAAAGTGACGTAGTGGAGGCAGGAACCATACATAGTTTTAGGACGAGGTTTGATAAAGCTCATGGAGCAGGGAGAGAGAGGACCTAGTAGCAATCAGTGAAGAGGCGGAGCCAGAAGCTATGAATCGACCCCTGCAACCACAACCAGGTGAGTACAGCCCCGGTGGCCTAGTGGCTAAAACTATCGCTTCACGCACGGAGGGCCCGGGTTCAATTCCCGGCGGGGCGCAAACATTTCGAAGTGTTTCCTTACACACACACACACACACACACACACACACACAACAGGCCTAGTGTCTAATCGACATGTGCCTAGGACAAAATGGTAACTAACTAACACACATACACAAAACTGGCAAATTATAACTTTCACAACCCAAAATCCATGTGAAGCTTCCACTGTGGAAAACACACCAATGCCAAAAGTTTGAAGCCGACCAGAAGATATATTCTCTAGTTATCATAGAGACTCCAACAATTCCAAGTTCATTATACTGCGTTAGTAAATTGGTAAACATATACCAACACAGTTTAAACTGGAAAGGTTCACGTCTTATAAGAAGTGCCAGTCATTAATGAAATACTGTAGCAGTTCACAACATACACAAGTTTTCATGGAAAAAAAATATAAAAAAAAGGCAAATTTACAGCTTCTCCCTGCAAATTGGAAAATACAGATACATCCTTGTTGTACGCAGGCTGTACCACTGTCCAGAGTTGTTGGCTGGAACTGGAAGTCAGGAATGCGCTACATAAACGTCTGCAGAACGCACCAGAGATGAAACTCTGAAGGCGACTGGACAAGACGTTCTCAAGTTACAAAGGAGGTCATTGAGGAAGAAAAGAACACTGTAGCCGAGTATATACCGGCTCTCCAATAAAGCTCTATGAAAAATATGGTATTTAAGGGATTACTATACTCGTGAAACTTAAAGATACAAAAAAAAAAAAAAAAAAAAAGTTTTCAGCAATGCATTTCAAGTTTTCTTCGGCCATTTAAGAAAATACAATTCGATTTTGAATTTGTAAAGAGACTTGTATAGCTCGTATGTGGACAACCAGTTAGGACATGAGAGACGGACGTGAAATTCCGCCAGTAACATTCCAAAGCTTCCTATAATAAGATAATCAGTGCTGAAAGGTGTGAAGCCGATCGGATGAAGCATTCATAAATTATAGCATGAAAACCAATATTTCAATTTGTATAATTCCAGTAAAAGTGGCAAAGTGGCGCCTACAAATCAGCCCAATAATTTCTCTAATTAAGATACACTAGCGTTTAGGATTTGAAAAACATCAGAAAAAGTAATTGTAAGTTTTGTATTGGAAAACAATGTTTAATAAAATTAGCAAATTAAAACTTGCACAGCCCAAAAACAATGTGAACCTTCCTTTAAGCAAGGCTCAACATCGCTGAAAGTTTGAAACCAATTAGAAGATCCATTCTCCAGTTATTGCTAGGAATCCAATGAGTCCAAATTTATTGTGAAAGAAAATTGACAAATTTGGATTTACGAAGCTTCAACTTAGTGTGTAAGACTCACGAAATCGTAATGACACGAATGCAAACAAACCACACCACGGTCTGGGGTTTTGAGACTGTGTGACCGCAGGTTTGAACCCCACCCGTGGTGTGGTTAGTGTGTAAGATCCCGTTAATAAGATGCATCGCTGTCGGAAAATTAAAGCAGTTCATAAGAAGCACTCTCAAAGCACAACAATCCTCGACGTTGCAGACAACTCCAGTGAAACTCTCAGGTCAATCGTTGGAGGCCTACATGTCCCTTTCACGATTGCAAACAAGCCATACAACTGGTGGGGTTCGAACACCCGCGGTCAGAGAGTCTCAAAACTCCAGACCGTCGCGTAAGCCACTGGGCCAGCTGGCTTCAATAAGATTCATCCAACTAGGTATATTTCTACACCATAGGAAGGTTAGCATAGGCCACCACTGTGACCACAAGTTTTTACATACGAATCTCCCGCTAGCAGCACACACCAGTGTTGGTGACCAGCACACACCAGTGTTGGTGACCAGCACACACCAGTGTTGGTGACCAGCACACACCAGTATTGGTGACCAGCACATACCAGTGTTGGTGACCAGCACACACCAGTGATGGTGACCAGCACACACCAGTGTTGGTGACCAGCACACACCAGTGATGGTGACCAGCACACACCAGTGTTGGTGACCAGCACACACCAGTGTTGGTGACCAGCACACACCAGTGTTGGTGACCAGCACACACCAGTGTTGGCGACCAGCACACACCAGTGTTGGTGACCAGCACACACCAGTGTTGGTGACCAGCACACACCAGTGTTGGTGACCAGCACACACCAGTGTTGGTGACCAGCACACACCAGTGTTGGTGACCAGCACACACCAGTGTTGGTGACCAGCACACACCAGTGTTATTCACTTTCTCATTTGATGGAATTTACGGAGGTTTCTCAGATCCGTCTTGTTGTGCTGAAACTTTTCCCAGTGTGTGTGTGTGTGTGTGTGTGTGTGTGTGTGTGTGTGTGTGTGTGTGTTTTTGTGTGTGTGTGTGTGTGTGTGTGTGTGTACTCACCTATTTGTACTCAACTATTTGTGGTTGCAGGGGTTGAGTCATAGCTCCTGGCCCAGCCTCTTCACTTATTGCTACTAGGTCCTCTCTCTCCCTGCTCCATGAGCTTTATCAAACCTCGTCTTAAAACTATGTATGGTTCCTGCCTCCACTACGTCGTTTTCTAGGCTATTCCACTTCCTGACAACTCTATGACTGAAGAAATACTTCCTAACATCTCTTTGACTCATAGGAGTCTTCAACTTAAAATTGTGACGCCTTGTTTCTGTGTCCCCTCTCTGAACATCTTGTCTCTGTCCACCTTATCTATTCCTCGCAGTATTTTATATGTCGTTATCATGTCTCCCTAACCCTCCTGTCCTCTAGTGTCGTCAGGCCGATTTCCCTTAACCTTTCTTCATAGGACAATCCCTTAGCTCTGGGACTAGTCTTGTTGCAAACCTTTGCACTTTCTCTAATTTCTTGACGTGCTTGACCAGGTGTGGGTTCCGAACTGGTGCTGCATACTCCAGTATGGGCCTGACGTATATGGTGTACAGAGTCTTGAATGATTCCTTAGAGTGGTATTGGAACGCTATTCTTAGGTTTGCCAGCCGCCCGTATGCTGCAGCAGTTATCTGATTGATGTGTGCCTCAGGAGATGTGCTCGGTATTATACTCACCCCAAGATCTTTTTCCTTGAGTGAGGTTTGCAGTCTTTGGCCACCTAGACTATACTCTGTCTGCGGTCTTTTTGCCCTTCCCCGATCTTCATTACTTTACATTTGGCAGGGTTAAATTCAAGGAGTGCCAGTTACTGGGCCAGGCTTGTAGCCTGTCCAGGTCTCTTTGTAGTCCTGCCTGATCCTCGACTGCTTTAATTTTTCTCATTAACTTCACATCATCTGTAAACAGGGACATTTCTGAGTCTATCCCTTCCGTTATGTCATTCACATATACCAAAAACAGTACAGGTCCTAGGACTGACCCTTGTGGAACCCCACTCGTCACAGGTGCCCACTCTGACACCTCGTCACGTACCATGACTCGTTGTTGCCTCCATGTCAGATATTCTCTGATCCATTGCAGTGCCTTTCCTGTTACGTGTGCCTGATCCTCTAGCTTTTGCATTAACCTCTTGTGAGGAACTGTGTCGAACGCCTTCTTGCAGTCCAAGAAAATGCAGTCTATCCACCCTCTCTCTCGTGTCTTACTTCTGTTACCTTGTCATAAAACTCCAGTAGGTTTGTGACACAGGATTTTCCTTTCCTGAAACCGTGCTGGTTGTCGTTTATAAACTTGTGTCTTTCTAGGTGCTCCACCATCTCATCCTGATGATCTTCTCCATGACTTTGCATACTATACACGTCAGTGACACAGGTCTGTAGTTTAATGCCTCGTGTCTGTCTCCTTTCTTAAAAGCTGGGACTACATTTGCCATCTTCCACGCCTCTTGTAGTTGCCCAGATTCAATGGATGTGTTGAAGATTTTTGTTACAACATCTCTGCTCCTCTCTAAGGACCCACGGAGAACTGTTGTCCGGTCCCACCGTTTTGAGGTATCGAATTCACATAGCAGCTTCTTCACCTCCTCCTCGGTTGTGTGCATTTCATCCAGCACTTGTTGGTATACCTCCCTATTCTGAATTCCTGGAGTCCTTCCTGTCTCCTCTGTAAATACTTCTTTAAATCTCATGTTGAGCTCCTCACATACCTCTTGGTCGTTTCTTGTGAATTCCCCACCTTCCTTCCTCAGACTGATTACCTGGTCCTTGACTGTTGTTTTCCTCCTGATGTGGCTATACAACAGCTTCGGGTCAGACTTGACTTTTGATGCATATATGTCATCCTCTTCGTGCATATTCGTTCTGAGCTCTTCGGCTAATCTCTTTATTTTCCTGGGTCCTTTGTCTTCTGTACTTTTTCCATTCTCTATTACACTTAGTTTTGCCTCCCTACACCTCTGGGTGAACCAAGGACTCGTTCTGGTCTTCCCATTACTTCTGTTTCCTTGGGGACAAACCTCTCCTCTGCCTCTTGCATTTGGTTGTCACATATTCCATCATTTCTTTTACTGGTTTTCCTGCCAATCTCTCTCCCACTGAACGTCTTGTAGGAAGTTCCTCATGCCTGTGTAGTCCCCCTTTGTAGTTTCTGTTTCTCCCTTCCTATTCCTGCCCTCTCCACTTGTAACTCAACTATATAATAAAAACACAGAACCAAATGATCACTAGCTCCAAGGGGCCTTTCATATGTGATATCCTCGATGTCCGAACTACTCAAGGTGAATACTATGTCCAGTCTTGCTGGATCATCCCCACCCTCTCTCTGGTAGTGTTCTAACATGTTGATGCATGAGGTTTTCCAGTACCACATCCATCATCTTGGCTCTCCATGATTCAGACCCCTGGGCCTCCAGGTTTTCCCAATCAATCTCCTTGTGATTGAAATCACCCATAACTAGTAACTTTGCTCTCCCCATGTGGGCTCTTCTGGCCACCTCGGCTAGTGTGTCTACCATTGCTCTGTTGCTCTCGTCGTATTCTTCTCTTGGCCTCCTGCAGTTCTGTGGTGGGTTGTACATTACAGCAATTACCACCTTATGGCCCTCAGACTGAATTGTTCCTACTATGTAGTCCCTTTCGCCCATTCCATCCATTCCTTCCACTTCCTCAAATCCCCACCTGTGTGTGTGTGTGTGTGTGTGTGTGTGTGTGTGTGTGTGTGTGTGTATGTGTGTGTGAATGTGTGTGTATGTGTGTGTGTGCGAGCGTGTGTGTGTGTGTGTCAATGTGTGTGTGTGTGTGTGTGTGTGTACTCACCTAATTGTGGTTGCAGGGGTCGAGACTCAGCTCCTGGCCCCGCCTCTTCGCTGTCCGCTACTGGGTCTCTGCTCTCCCTGCTCCATGAGCTTTATCATACCTCGTCATAACACTGTGTATGGTTCCTGCCTCCACTATATCTTTCTCTAGACTATTCCACTTCCTGACTACTCTGTGGCTGAAGAAATGCTTCCTAACATCCCTTTGACTCATCTGAGTCTTCAGCTTCCAGTTGTGTCCCCTTGTTTCTGTGTTCCCTCTCTGGAACATCCTGTCACTGTCTACCTTGTCGATTCCCGCAGTATTTTGTATGTCGTTATCATGTCTCCTCTGACCCTTCTTTCCTCCAGTGTTGTTAGTCCTATTTCCTCAACCTTTCTTCATAGGACAGACCCCTGAGTTGTGGAACTAACCTAGTCGCAAACCTTTGCACTTTCTCTAGTTTCTTTACGTGCTTGACCAGGTGTGGGTTCCAGACTGGTGCTGCATATTCTAGTATGGGCCTGACGTACACGGTGTACAGTGTCTTGAACGATTCCTTGTTAAGGTAACGGAACGCTAATCTTAGGTTTGCCAGTCGCCCATATGCTGCCGCAGTTATCTGGTTGATGTGTGCCTCCGGAGACGTGCTTGGCGTTATACTCACCCCAAGGTCTTTCTCCTTTGCCGAGGTTTGTAGCCTTTGTCCGCCTAGCCTGTACTCTGTCAGCGGTCTTCTTTGCCCTTCTCCGATCTTCATGACTTTGCATTTGGTGGGATTGAATTCGAGAAGCCAGTTGCTAGACCAGATGTCAAGCTTGTCCAGGTCTGTTTGAAGTCCTGCTTGGTCCTCCTCCGATGTGATTCTCCTCATTAATTTCACATCATCTGCGAACAGAGACACTTCTGAGTCTATCCATCCGTCATGTCATTTACATATACCAAGAATAACACTGGTCCTAGGACTGACCCTGCGGTACGCCGCTCGTCACAGGCGCCCACTGTGATACCTCATCACGCACCATGACCCGTTGTTGCCTCCTGTGAGGTATTCCTGATCCATTCCAGTGCCCTTCCTGTTATACATGCTTGTTCTTCCAACTTCTTTACTAATCTCATGTGAGGAACTGTGTCGAAGGCCTTCCTGCAGTCCAGGAAAATGCAATCAACCCACCCTTCTCTCTCTTGCCTTACCTCTGTTACTTTATCATAGAACTCTAGGAGGTTTGTTACACAGGATTTGCCTTCCCTGGAATCCGTGCTGCTGGTGTTTATTATCCTGTTCAGCTCGAGGTGCTCCACCATTCTTTCCTGATGATTTTCTCCAGGACTTTGCACACTATACATGTAAGTGACACCGGTCTATAGTTTAGTGCCTCTTTTCTGTCTCCTTTTTAAAGATGGGGACTACGTTGGCCATCTTCCATACCTCAGGTAACTGCCCATTTTCAAGGGATGTGTTGAATATTATGGTAAGTGGCACACTCAGTACCTCAGCTCCTTCCCGAAGAACCCACGGGAGATATTGTCCGGACCCATCGCCTTTGAGGTATCAAGGTCACTGAGTAACTGCTTCACCTCCTCCTCAGTTTGTGTATGCCCTCTAGCACTTGATACATCCCTTGTTGGTGATGCACCCTCCTGTCTTCCCAGCTGCCTTGCTTCCTCCATTGTGAATACTTCCTTAAACCTCAAGTTGAGCTCCTCACATACCTCTTGATCGTTACTTGTGAGTTCCCCATCTTCTCTCCTCAGCCTTATCACCTGGTCTTTAACTGTTGTCTTCCTTCTGATGTGACTGTACATCAGTTTCGGGTCGGACTTAACTTTCGATGCTATGTCATTTTCGTACTGTTTCTGGGCCTCCCTCCGTACCTGTGCATACTCGTTTCTAGCTCTTCTACCAATCTCTTTGTTTACTTGGGTTCTTTGCCTTCTGTACCTTTTCCATTCTCTGACACTCTTGGTCTTTGCCTCCCTGCACCTTTGGGTAAACCAGGGCTCTTTCTGGCCTTCCGTTTAATCTTTTTCCTCTGGGTATAAACCGTTCCTCTGCCTCCTTGCACTTTGCCCCTACGTATTCCATCATTTCACTTATTGTCTGTCCGTCCATTTCCCTTTCCCACTGAACCTCCTGCAGGAAATTCCTCATGCCTGTGTAGTTCCCTCTTTTAAAATCTGGTTTGTCTCTTTCTGTACTGTTTTCCCTCTCCACCTGTAGCTCTACAATGTACTCAAAGCTCAGCACCATATGGTCGCTGGCTCCCAGGGGGCTCTCATGTGTTATGTCTTCAATATCTGAGCTGTTCAGGGTGAATACAAGGTCCAGTCTTGCTGGTTCATCTTCTCCTCTCACTCTGGTCGTGGCCCTGACATGTTGGTGCATCAGGTTTTCCAGTACCGCATCCATCATCTTGGCTCTCCAAGTTTCTGGACCCCCACGTGGTTCTTGGTTCTCCCAGTCGATCTCCCTGTGGTTGAAATCGCCCATGACCAGTAGCTTCGCTCTGCTCATGTGCGCTTTTCTTGCCACCTCCGCCAGAGTGTCCACCATCGCTCTGTGTGTGTGTGTGTGTGTGTGTGTGTGTGTGTGTGTATGTGTATGTGTATATATGCTTGTGTGTGTGTGTGTGTGTGTATGTGTGTGTGTGTGTGTGTGTATGTGTATGTGTATATATGCTTGTGTGTGTGTGTGTGTGTGTGGGTCTTCGAGGAGGCTACGAGATGCCTCTGTCAACTATCTCTAATCCTAGGTGGAATGTGTTTCTTTATAGCCCCAGGGCACAAGCCAACCCCACCCACTATTACTATTATCCCCTCCACCATCTCTCCCCTTTCCCTTCCCTGTCTCGACCCCTCCACCTCTTCACCAACCCCCTCCCCAACTTTCTCTCTCCCTCCCAAATGTCTGTCCGAAGAAAGCCACCAACAACTACAGATTTAACAATGACTGGAAGATATATTTAACACATGATTAAGCTTGTCGTGCTAATTCTGTGCTTGGGTACCACCTCCCCCACTCATGTGACTGAGCTGCGACCAGAATACTTCCTGGGATGATGGTACTTGGGAGAGGAGGGGGCGTAGGGATGGTGGCAGAGATAGTTGAGAAAGAACAATTTGACGATAAAGTTCATTTTAGCACATTGGAAAAATGAAATACTTGTTTTAAGGCAGTAATTTCTATGTGCTTCATCAGACTTGATTCACCCCGTCAGTGCTGGTAACTTCATACAGTAACTTCTGAAAGGCTTTTGACTTTACACCAGTTGGTATACATAAGATATTAGTTTCTCAGTTTGGCTTCAAAGTTGGCATTTCTTAATGGACTGCTCGAGTTTGTTTTATGCTGTGAATGTCCTAATCTGTCATTTTATTGAACAGATTAAGGTAATAGGTTTTCCTTTTTCCCTTCCTCTTTTCTTTTTTTTGTCGTTCGGGAAGGCATCATCCAATTAGCTTCAAATTTTCAGTAATGGTGTATGGTAACTAGGGCAAGGTTAATGTAACTATTACCATATTAAGGTGCTGGAGTACCTACTCCATTCCAAGATTCCTGGAATGGGTAACTTGCAAGAGCATCTGCTGTTTGGCTTCTAACCTTCCAATGAATGTCAACTGTTATGCAGTGTGCTGCAGTAAAATATTTTATAAAAAACGTTCCATATATAATGTTATTTTCCGAGTATTGTACTGAAACGAGACGCGTATTATTCCTGTCAGTCAGGCAGAGTGGCCAGGACAGGAGCAGATGAGGTGTTGGGGAGTTAGTACGAGACAGGTGACGGGGAGAAGTCATCATGTTTGGGTAGTAGTGTGAGTAGGTAATTTTGGTAAGTTTTTTTTTTTTTAGTGTATACCATTGGTGTTTTTTGCCTGCTGGTAACTAGTCCACCAGGCAGAAGTGAAGAGGATGGGGGTCATGGTGCCTCCCTGTTCCTTTATTCACTAGTGGCAGTGTGCCAGTGAGCTAATGTGAACTGCAGCAAAAGTGATTTTGTAGTAGAGTGTAAGTTGTATATAAGTTACTTAATTATATTATATATATTTTTGTTTAGGTGAGTTTTAATGTCCTTCCTAATTGTAATAATTAATATTTAATATGAAGGTTTATGCTGACTCAAGAGTTGCTGTTTTTTTTTTCAGTGTAATTTAATGCCCCTAGACAATAGATTAAGCAGCCATTTAGGAGCCAGGGCCTTTTATTAAAGTTACGATATGGAAGTCGTAACATGCCCCATACTACGACAATGTGGAGAGTGAAATTGATTTGTGTACGTGTGCATTTGCTGGTTTTACGTAAACAAAAGAGTTAATTTTTTTATTTCTGTTAAATGAAGCCGAATAAATTTGCGCCTTCCTCTTAATGAATGGCTTCTATATTTAATGGCTGATGTAATTTACGAACATGACAAAACTCATGAAGTATATTTTATGCGCAGATAAATTTGTCAATTTAATAAATTAGTCAAAACAATTTTGATTTTTTTTAAATAACTTCGTATATACATTGCAGTACAAAGTATCCTTACAAAGAACATAATTGCAAAGTAAAAAAAAAATAACATAAACATAAAAACAAAACCTTCATCAATATGAAGCATGTGTTCACAACATACATGTCATTATGATAGGAACCTAACCAAATAATACAATTACCAAAATAATATACGCCCTACATGAGGAAACACTGATCCACAAAACACACAATGATAATCAAAATCCCATACATAACCTAACACTACCCTTATTTATACGAAGTCACAATTAAGTGAAATAATATTACACAGTACTAAAACGTGTGTAAGAGACTATACACCTAACCCAACCCCACGTTAGTACAGGTTACTAACAACAATTGACCTTAATCTATATAACCATACATAACGAACAATCTCATTTACCCTTTAATGCTATTCCTACAAATAAAATATATAATGAAACCCAACGTATTGAATGGATCCCCAAGAACCTCCATATATAATTATATATATTAACAAACTCTTTGATTAGGAGACCTAAGTCTCCCCCAAAAAAATAAGTGTATAAGAATGAAACAGAGGGATGCGTGCCTGAGGTAGTAGCAACTGTGTATAATTAGAAACTTTACTCTGACATTCACCTTTTTTTTTTACTACTTTGTGAGCTATTGGTTCAGCTGACATGCAGGAATCAAGTGATATTGTATTTATCCGCATATCATTACATTATTACACTGATCAATATAAAAGTTCGTATGAGTGTCCACAACGTCAAAATATAAAACACATACAACATAAATTATCATTTTTTTTTAGAGAGAATTCAAAGACACATACCTACAATTACAATGAGTTAACACAGTGATGACTTATAAATTCCACCGAATATATACAATCCATGCCCATGTCCCTAATTCAAACACATAGGGTAAAGAAAGAAGACTATATACATCATCATTACATACTCTTTAAACCCTCTGGTGCATTACTCAATACCAGAGCAGAACAATGAAATGGGACGACCAAACTCCCAAGAATTTTCAGTACAAGTAAGTAATACATCTACAAGCCTCATGATCCAATCCAATTAAAACATCCATTACCTAATCATACAATATCCTTGAGGATAAGATAATGATGATAAGACATACGTATGACATGACATTTATACCTTATCGGAAAAACCACAAAACAAACAAATACTAGTATAATTATCCTCTATAACCAATAACCATGTACATGATTTTGAAACACCTCCCGAGGCCAGCACAATTTTTTTTTTTCCAAGACAAGACAATGGCATTATAATTTCGATACTCCAATCTATTTACTACCACTGTTCTAATAGATCCTGTCCTGTCCCGAACACACAGCGAGACAAGCCCCCGCCACCTTACCCCTAACTCGAAACCCCTAAATAGCCCTGCCACCCTCATCTGCATAATGAGTAGGAAAGTCACACTATCATATCAAACTAATGAGAGGAATACCCCAACCCCGACCCCACCCACCCCTAGCTCCTAACCCCCCTAATGCGACTCACATACATACCTAATGAAGTATACACCTTCCACACCGCCCCTTCCCCTGAGAGACCAACCCCTCCTATTCAGCACCCCCACCACCCCTCAATAAGATAACTCGTTAATTGCCGATACACCTCTGGAAAAGCCTGTTCCCATGCCCGACCATACAAATCTCGATTCCTACATACTGTTCTGTAGAACCTAGCTGCTAACGCCCTAACACGTACTTCTCTCCTGACCTCCCTCATGCTCCATGACAGAAATATAATCCAATGCCAAGTACATTACGGCCCTACGTACATCCTTTGCGCAACCCCCAATGTCTAAACTAAGAATCCTCAAACTTGATACCATTCCCTCACCCTCGCCAACTCCTCACAAAAATAAACCGAATGATAAGCCGTCTCTAGCATACCACAACTATTACAACTACCAGTGCCTACCAACCTTATCACGAAAAGTTGTGCCCTCGATGCAAGTATACCATGTAAAAACCGATAACCCACCCTTACCCTGGAAGGCAATTTCATCCTCTTGAGCCAGTACCAAATACTTCTCCAATCATACAAAGGGTATGTCTCCTCACCTTGCAGTGCCCTACTACAACTCCCTACCCTGTCTAACCTACCCACCCGTACCTTCCCCGGATGCGCTACAATAAGAAGGTGCCGCAAAAGCATCTCGCAAACTATTAGATTCCTACCCTGCCACCAGCTCCGCACCTCCCTCATTACCTCATTCACCCTCCTCCCACGGGGCCCTCCCCTAGCTAAAAAATTCCTGCCTCACATATAGTCCCATTAACTGCCTTTTCAAAGGAATTAATCCCATACCCCGTGAATCACCCTAGTCATTACTACCTCCTCCCTTAACCGGTGTCTCCCGTAACCCCAAACAAAACGCATGACCCTCTGCCTCAACCTCTGTATATCACCCTCAATAAGCGGATATACCACAGCCACAAACCATAATTTACTGTACACCAAAGTGTTAACAACTGTGACCCTTTGCAAAAGGGTGACTTTCCCTGCCCTCCATCCCATCATCCTGTTTAATGCCGCCTCCACCACCAATGAAGAATTCATTTCTCTTGCCCTCCTCAGTTCCACACAGAAGAACACACCACAGATTTTTTTTATATTATCAACCGTTACCCATCCATAAGTCTGGCCCAACATCCCCCCTACCCATGTACCCACCTCCAACAATTTTGACTTCACTCTATTAACTTTCATACCCGTCGCAGCTCCAAATATCAATTATACGATTTACATTCCCCAGTCCTTCTGAGCTCCCCACTAAAATTGTGGTGCCATCCACATATCCGACAATCCTCGGAGCACTGTCCCCTAACTCACCCGACTCCCTAACACCCTCCCGCACCATCCCATAGAACGGATTTTGCAAACATGCAAAGAGAAGCTTCGACAAGGGACATCCCTGATGCAGCCCCCTCTCCATGCCTACCTCAGACCCCACCTTCCCATTCACCTGCACCCTAACTGAAACCCGAGAATATAGCATACCCACCCACTCCACGATTTCCTCACCAAACCCCTGTTTTATCAAGATCTCCCATAACATTTCCCTGTCTACGCTGTCGTATGCCGTTTCCCAATCCAGCCCTATGACACCTCCCCCCCCACCTTACACAAAACCTCTGATTCTACGATGTCCACCACTAAAACTACGCCCCGGAACCTCATATTGCCTGTTATCTAAGAAGTTGTCCAAAACTTTCTTCATAAGATTTCCTAGGATGCGAGCAAAAATTTTATAATCGGAACAGAGTAATGTGATTGCCCTATAATCTTTCAAAGTATGACTATCCTTCCCCTTTGGAACTAAGACCACAACCCCAGTATGCTGATCCTCGCTCATACATCCTGACGTTTTCATACCATTGAATAGAGCCACCAACCCCCCCCCCTATGCAACACTTCCCAATGAGTCACATAAAAATCCCTGGAGATTCCGTCAATCCCTGGTGCCTTTCCCAAATGTTGTCCCTGCACCGCCTGCCAAACTTCCTCAGTAATGCTCCCCTTCATACATCATATATTCTCTTTGCTCTTTCCCTAACCCTCCACCTATGCTCCCCAATGACATTCCTCCTCCCTCAACTTTCGTTTAAACCATTTATCTGCATAACAATTCATAGCTTCCTTCCGTCGTTCATACTACCTGACCATGCCTATACCCTTCCAAGTCCTCATCCACAGTCAATGCCATGATCGTCATCCCCTTTCTCCTCCTTTGAAATCTTCGCAAAACCATTGCTGAGGGCTTATCACCCCAAAGGACGTCCTCCACTTCCCCCCCCATACCCTAGTTGCATTAAAAACCTCATTTTGTAAATCCTGCAGTTGACCCTGTATGTCCGCAATATCACCCATGGGGTACCTCCCTCCCTCTTTATAACATTCCTGTAACTGATATTCCAAATAACGCTGCTTACCGTACTTCAACCTCGCCTCCTCCCTACCCAGCCTACTGTAAACATCCTTAATAGCCACCTTTGCTCTATCCGTCCACCACTGCACAACATTAACAATTCCTCTACCCCCTACAACCTTTCCCACCAATCCGCAAAAACCTTCCCATGATCAAGTCCCTGCAACAAACCCGTATTTAATTTCCAATAACCAGGAAATATGCAGACCACCCCAACCCATCCCAAAGTTACCAAAACACTCCTATGATCAGAGAATCCCACTTCCATGCAATTTACACTGCCGACCTGTATAGCTGATGACACGTATACCCGATCCAGCCTCGCCGCAAACCTTTTCCAACAAAAGTATGCTCCATTTCCCATCCACCACCCCGGACTACATCCTCCACCCCTACCACCCCCAATACATCCCACAAAACCCCCCAACATACACCCTGCTCCCGAGGCTCAACGTCCCTCCCCCTAATCACAAAATTCCAGTCACCCGCAATTATGGTAATCAAGGGAAGACCACGCAAAGCATAAACCAGATCCCTCCTAACAAAATCCTCTTTCACCCAACAGTTATTACTCGCCGGCATATACACCCTGATAAAGCACACCTGAATGTTACCCCGATAAAGCACACCTGAATGTCACCCCACTCCCCGTCTACCCTGACTATCCTGCCACCCCCTCTCTTTCCATGCCTTCAAAGTGAAGGGGCTGGTCTCACGTACCCCTAACGTCACTCCACCCTTTAAATGCTCAGAACTCCCAGTATATAACTTATACCCATTCAATACCAGGTCCCTGCCACACCGGAAATTATGTTCCTGGAGTATACATACATCAACATTCATATGTCTCAAAGTCACCTCTACCCATCTCCTCTTGACCTCCGCCCAGAGGCCATTCACGTTCATATTTAAACACCTGAATTCTGCAGCGGGGGCTTTCCTCTCTGCCTCACGGGACCCAATACACCTGTCGTAGCAGTACCATTATTCCCTGATTCAACCGCCCCCCATTCCCCCACCTGTCCCCTTCAATCCTTCCTTGCCACCTTTCACTATCTCCACCCAGGCCTTTTTGCAACTCCGCTGGCCAGGAGTGATGACATCATCGTCCCCTGCGACACTAGACCTCTTACGGGACGCACTCGTAAACTCCATGTCCCCATCCCCAGATGCGTGATGCACCTCAACATCCGCCACAACCTTCGATGGGTGATCAGACACAGTGGACCTCTCAACACTGTCACCTACCAAACCCTCTACCTCAGGCCCCATGCCAACCTCCGGTTGCATCAGACCCTCTGACATAGGGCTATCTAACAGCCGCTGCAAATCCCCCATACTGGGGACCTGCAAATCCTCAACCAATTCCACCTCCTCTGCAGACTCCACCAATACTCCTTGGGATGTATCCTCGTCCACATTCCTCGATGCCGTTGGCAAACTCGAGACCTCCAAGTCAGCCTCCTCAACAGCCTCACTCCATTTCTCCGACACCACGGTCGTATGAAACACCTCCTCTGCTACAGGAGTTTCCATGTTCACCGCCACCATTGATTCAGACTCCTCTTCTTGACGAGTCTCCTCACATTGATTAGAAGGACGGGGACCCCGGCGCTGGTCACACACAGCCGCTACATGCCCTAGGGCCCCACAGATGCGGCACATCCTCTGTTGCCCAGGGTACGTCACATATATCTGCGTCCGAAAATCTTCCATGATAACGACGGTATTTGCCATCTGAGGGTCATCTTGAGGGAATAAGAACCCTCCGGCATGCTGGTATATATACCCTGGGCCCACCAGCCCATATTGGCTGCATGTATGGTTCCAAACTGGCCAAAAACCCTCCTGATGTCCACTTTGGTCGCCTCAAAAGGAATGTTCCATAAGCGTATCCAAACTTGCAGTGACCACAAGACACTTCTCTTGATACTTGTCAACAACATTCTCATATGCCCCGGTGATCATAAATTTAATGAAGATCCGCACAGCTCCATTTAAGGAAATCCCGTATATATCTGCAGTAGAAATTCCATAAACATCTCGTAGAATCAAGGGCAGGAGAACCTCCGCGTTGCTGGGATATATAGCTCCTTTCAACAAGTCTACACAGACCGTGTTCACTCTGCGCCGATAGCCATCTGCCATTGTGATAAAAACAAAGTTTCCCCGGTTCACCGCTAGGGAACACACACAGCTCACCCGCACACCACCAAGGTTGGGGAGCGACTGACGATTTGGAATTGTTAGAATCCATGCGATAACTGGAGAAATGCCCCTTCTGATAGGCTGCAAATTTTCAGCCCTGTGTGCTCTTCAGAAAGCAAGGTTTGCATTGAAGGATCAAACCATTCCACGGTATGGTTTGTTTGCAATCGTGTCATTACGATTTCGTGAGTCATTGAAGGATCATTTCTCCGTATGTCATGCGTAACGTAGAAGGCGACTAAAATTCCGGGAGCAAGGATCTAGTATTACTAAACTTAAAAAGAACAATTTATTGAAGTTGGGATGTTTGAATGAGCATGAATGTGATATTGATGAAAAGATAAAGTTGGGAGAAAGAAAATAGAAGTGGGTAGATTTTTAACTGGGAGAAATAAATTGGATTAGGTCAGGTATGTCTTGAGAGAATTAGTCCTGAGAAAAGAGTCATAGTGACGTTAAATGATCAATTATGGAAGGGAAAGAGGGGAAAATAAATGTGTACATGCAAGGATTAAGTGGGTTAAAATAAGAGTGAGAAGCAAAAAATTGGATTATATTAAATTTTTATGCACTTGGGGAACAGAACAGAGTTTTGAGCCAAGTAAAAATGTAGCTGTTATGAAGGACCTTAACGCTAAAGTGGGAGAAACTGTTATAGAGGGTGTAGTAGGTAAATTTGGGGTGAAAACAGATACAGATCATTATTTAGCTGTAGATTCGGTGAGAGTAAGTTAAATGATATAGAAGGAGAATGTTATCAGTAAGAGAAAGGTGAAAGTTTATAAATTAAAAGAGGAAATTAGGGTAAAATATAGGAGTGGTGTGAGAAACATGAGATAATGAAAGAATAGGTAATGAGGAGGAGATCGAAGAAGTTTGGAGTAAATTTAAGAACGTAGTGTTAGTGTAGAAAACGTTTGTAGATGTTGGAGGGAAGAGGAACGATTGGTGGAATAACGAGTTAAAAACAGTGTTAAGTAAGAAAAACTAGCATAAGAGAGGTTTTTACAAAGAAGAAGCGATATAAGGAGGACGGAATATATAGAGATAGGTTAAGAGAATGTAAAAGGGGTGCAAATGGGAGAGTGGGTGAGGCTTTGTCAACAAATTTTGCTGAACATAAGAAAAAGTTTTAGAATGAGATTAGTAAGTTGATAAAACATAGAAAAAGAATAGAACTAACAGTTAAAAGCAAAAGAATGGACTAATTAGATGGGGAGGGGGAGGCATTAGGAAGATGGAAGGAATATTTTGAACAGTTAAATGTTGTTGAAGAGAAGGAGGCATTGATTTCAAGTACTGGGCAGAGAGGAATAAACATCTTTTAGGAGTGAGGAAGAGCCAGATGTGAATGTGGATGGGAGGGGACGACAGTGGGTAGAAAGAAAGGGGGTAAAGCAGTTGGGATTGAAGAAATTAAGACGGTTAAAGCAAGTAGGGATATAGTTTTCGAGTGGTTGTTACATTTGTTGAATAAATATATGAAAGGGAGAACGATACCTAGGGATTGGCAGAGAGATTGCATAGTTCCTTTGAATAAGGGAAAATGGGATAAAAGGATAGTGTAAGAATTAAAGGGTAATAAGCCTTTGAATATATGAGGTAAAGTGTATGGTAGAGTTAATATTGAAAGAATGAAGGGTAAGAAATAGGGCAGAATCATTAATTGATTTGTGTACGTGTGCATTTGCTGGTTTTACGTAAACAAAAGAGTTAAATTTTAATTTCTGTTAAATTACGCCGAATAAATTTGCGCCTTCCTCTTAATGAATGGCTCCTATATTTAATGGCTGATGTAATTTACGAACATGACAGAACTCATGAAATATATTTCATGGTTTTAAGAAAGCGTAGGGAATGTGTAGATCAAGTGTTTGCATTGAAGTACAATAAAAGTGAACAATGTTTACGTAAGGGAAGAAAGTTTTCGCTGCATTTATGGATTTAGAAAGGGCATATGACAGGGTGGATAAGGCAGCAATTGGCAAATGTTACACAAATAACCTGAACATTAACTATTTAATGGTGCAACTCGGACCGAAATGTCGACATAAGTTTCATTCTCGCTTGTGCGGGTTATTTATGTATGCTAATCACGGTACTGTGCCTTTTTATTCTTTACGGCAGACACTGTAAGTGTATAGCATAAATGGTAAGCTTTTATGAGGATGATGAGACTCAGTTTGGTCTTAGACAGGGATGTGTTATGCCACAATAGTGGTTTAATATATTTACAGACTGGGGAGAAGTGTGGATTAAAAGATATTATAATACAAACTAAGAGTTGACACAGTTGTTTTTTTACTGTTGATACGGCGCTTTAGGTCGATTGTGATGGACCAAGTTGAAGGGTTTATAAAAAAAGGAAAATTAAACTAAACATGGGAATGAACAATCACGACAATCCTATATATATATATATATATATATATATATATATATATATATATATATATATATATATATATATATATATATATATATATATATATATATATATATATATATATATGGGTCCACCTCTGGTGTAAATTGTGGGACCCATAGCCTCTTCTTGCCGATTAAGGCAAGCGAAAATTTGTGTATGCAATAATTTTCGCAAAAATCCTTCTGAACCTAACGAAAAATATTTATTTCACTGTATTATTAAATTATTGTAAACTTATGTAAAATATATATACATAGTTGGATTAGGCTAAATTAAATTGCCCTTGTTATGAAAATGTCTGGTAAGTTTTCTAAGGTTCTTTTGGTACGAAATTATTAATTTTTTTACATTAACATGAAAGTAAAAAAAAAAAAAAGTATCTTTTAAAGTATAAGAGAATTTTTTTTAAGAAGTACTTAATTTTAAATTAATTGCAAATTGACCAGTTTTACCTACTCGGAACGACATTATATATGCATACTTATATATGAACTCAATTTAAGTAATGAACGAATGTAAATGAAAAAAACAGAAAGATGAACTGGGACTCTAATCGTGGTCCCGAGATTAACAGGTCCAGCGCTTTACCGCTGACCTACGGGGCTTCTAATAGGAAAGGTTAACAGAAGATTCTGGTGTGTTTTGTTCAAGTCTGTGACCATCATCTGTTGTGGGAAATGTGAAAACTTTCATGTGCATACATACATATATCCGGATAAATAGGAAGAAGAGGCAAGAGGCAAGTGGTGTCACCTCAGTGACACCACTTAGAGAAGGTGACAACACCTCACGCAAACTTGTCCTTCCCATACATTTGTCAAACATCAAGTTGGACTAAAACGTTCCCCTGAACGAATGTGCTTGGACTTGCTACTCATTTATGTGTCATTGCAAGCTCCTGATGATGTGATGATCGTAAAACGAAAGGCCTAGAGCTATCATTCAACTCCCACTGTGGTTGTTTTGCATCTTGTATCGTTTGTTTGCGATTATTGCATATTTATTTAAGTAGCAAATATCTACGGAAATTCCCAGCCAAGTGTCGCCGAGTGATTATATTAATATTGTTATTTCAGCTCAAGTCTCATTCTATCATACACATATGAATATATATGTATATACGCACGAATACAGTCACACATATACATATACACACCTATTCTTACATATACGTAGACAAAAACATAAAGACATAGTTTCACACACGCACATATATACACATCTATACGCCCCGATGGCATGGTGGCTAGCGCTCTTGCTTCACGCACGGAGGGCCCGGGTTCAATTTCCGGCGGGGCCGAAACATTTCGAAGTGTTTCGTTACACACACACACACACATATATATACAACAGGCCTAGTGTCTAATCGACATGTGCCTAGGGCAAAATGGTAACTAACATGCATACATGAACATATATATGTCGTGCCGAATAGGTAAAACAGGCCAATTAGCAAGAACTCATTTAAAATTTAGCCCTTTCTAAAAATTTCTCTTATACGTTTAAAAATATTTTTTTTCATTTATGTTAATGTAAAAATTAATAATTTTGTAACCAAATAAAATTAGAAAACTTACCTAACCTTATTATAACAAGCGCAATTTAATTTAGCCTAATCCAACTAAATATATTTTAGATAAGTTTGCAATATTTTAATGATAAACAAACACAATGAAATATATTTTTTCGTTAGGTTCAGAATGATTTTTGCGAAATTATTGCATACACAAATTTTCACTTGCCTTTTTCAGCAAGAAGAGCGTTGATATTTAAGCCAAAATCGCAAGTTTTACCAATTCAGCACGACATATACATACCCGCACATTCAGTTCCACATGCACACATAAGCACGGGTATACATATGTATGCATCAGTCAGGCCCACCTTAAAGTACGCAGCACCAGCATGAAACCCCCCACCTGGGAAGTAAGCAACGAGAAATATTTCAAAGCTAATGGGAATGTGCTACGAGGAGAGGCACTGGCTCCCCCTCTTGTACATATGTAATATATATATATATATATATATATATATATATATATATATTCTCCATGGGGAAGTGGAACAGAATTCTTCCTCCTTAAGAGGCGACTACAATGCCGGGAGCAAGGGGCTAGTAACCCCTTTTCCTGTATATATTACTAAATGTAAAAGGAGAAACTTTCGTTTTTCCTTTTGGGCCACCCCGCCTCGGTGGGAAACGGCCGACGTGTTGAAAGAAAGATATATATATATATATATATATATATATATATATATATATATATATATATATATATATATATATATATATATATATATATATATATATATATATATATATATATACTAGCTCCCTTTCCTTCGCACTTCTGTGTGGCTATTTAATGATCCAAGTCAGACCAAAACGTCGTCATAAGTTTCATTCTATGTTATTTGTGTATTGTGTACGGATAGTAGGACCAGGTAAGGCAAGATAACTGTATTCCCAGCGCAATTAATATAATAGACATGGTAACACACAAATAATCCGCACTTAGGAGACTGTAACTTATGAAGAAACACATACTACTTACACAAATGGGCTACCGAGATGTCAGGAAGTATTTCTTCAGCCTCAGGGTGGTCAGGAAGTGGACTCACCTCAACAAAGGAGCAGTGAAGGCAGACTTCATACATAATTTTAGGAGTAGGTACGAGGGAGGGAGGGTGTGAATCTGGCAGGAAGCAAGTTGAGAGGCAGGACCAGGAGCTAAGACTCGATGCTTGAAATCATGTATAGGTGAGTATATTTTGTTGAGTACATATGCACACATATATGCACGCCTAGCAAATGTATTCATATGTACAATTATGCATCCAGATATACATACATATTCACACAAACATATGTATACGCACACGCTTACATGTATACATGTGCATAGAAATATATACACATACCTACTTATTTAAAATATTTTGTTGCATTACAATTTTATGCCATAAAGTATTGCTAGTGCATGAACTGGTGAGGAGGGAGTCGGGGTTATGGGATACGGGAGACACCAGTCTCGGATCACGCACTGACCCAGACAAGTCTGGTGCTGCTCTGCTTTTCTGGCAGCAGCAATGGTGCCTGGCCAGGGTGGGCCAGCATCCAGTACTACATACTCTAATCTTTAGTGACATGATAAGTGTATCCACAATGTCTTTTCTGGTTGATCGTCAAATTAATCGGTATTTGACAACGTTGAGTTCCAGATCTTGGACCTCTTCAGGGATTTCAGCTTCGTTCCTTGATTTCACTGAGGACGTGCCTGTGTTCGAAAAATTTCAGCTTCAGTAGTAACCCTAATCCTCAAATATATGAGAGGATTTAATTCCAATTTCTGGGCCTCATAAGGGGGTACCAACGCTATCGAATTCTAAAAGGTCATTACTACAACAAAAAATCAACACTAAATACCTCGAGAATACTTCATCAAAGCTATCTCAAATTTTTAAATGTTTGAGAGGGTTGATTTCCAGCTCTCGGACCTGCTGAGATGATTATACTACGGGTCGTTGACTTCCTGATAATGTTTTTACCATGCCTGATTCATCTCATATTTTAAATGTTTGAAATGGATGACTTCAATCTCCAGGTCATCAAAGGGGACTGTTGAGTCACAGCTCCTGGGCCTCTCGAAGATATCTTCACAATGCTTCATCAGAGTGTTCCTAGCTTTGAGAAGTGTTTATAAGGATTAAATTCCTGCTCTAAGGTCTTGTTGAGGGAGTCGAGATACGGCTCCTGGAACTCTTGAAGGTGTTGATATACAGTTCCTGGAACTCTTGAGGATATATCCACGATGTCTTTTCCTGCTGATGGAAAATCTAATCATTGTCATAAAGTTTCAGCTCTTAGTCCTCCTATGATTGACAGGGTCGAATTGTAGCTCCCGGCCTTTATTATAGTGATGAGGTGGAAATAAATGGTATAAAATACCGACACAATGGAAAAATAAACACAAAAGCAGTATAATGTGATCCTAAATTGACAACGTTTCGCCCACGCAGTGGGCTTTATCAAGTCGATAAAGCCCACTGTGTGAGCGAAACGTTGTTAATAAAGGATCACATTATACTGCTTTTGTGCTTATTTTTCTATGGTGATGAGGTACATCTCTGGAAGTTCATATAGGAGGTCAGATCTCACACTACGGGAGGTCAAGTAAGGGAGCTCTACGTCAGGAAAAGTCAAGGAGCTCACACTACGGGAGGTCAAATCAGGAAGCTCACTCTACATCAGGTAACGACAGATAGCTAACACTACAAGAGTACCATTCAGAGAGCTCACACTACCATAGGTGAGGTTAGGGAGCTTACATTTGGGAAGAGAGGTCAGGAAGGTTACATTATCGAAGGGAAGGTCAGGGAGGTCACATCAGATGACAAAAGAACAATTCGAACTTTCGACCCTTTCAAAATTCAGGAGGAAGATTTTGTTGAAGAATCCTGGATTATGATTAGTCGTTCCTCCCACACCAAGAGTCGTCGTGGATTATGATTAGTCGTTCCTCCCACACCAAGAGTCGTCGTGGATTATGATTAGTCGTTCCTTCCACACCAAGAGTCGTCGTGGATTATGATTAGTCCTTCCTTCCACACCAAGAGTCGTCGTGGATTATGATTAGTCGTTCCTCCCACACCAAGAGTCGTCGCGGATTATGATTAGTCGTTCCTCCCACACCAAGAGTCGTCATGGATTATGATTAGTCGTTCCTCCCACACCAAGAGTCGTCGTGGATTATGATTAGTCGTTTCTCCCACACCAAGAGTCGCTGTGGATTATGATTAGTCGTTCCTTCCACACCAAGAGTCGTGGATTATGATTAGTCGCTACTCCCACACCAAGAGTCGTCGTGAATTATGATTAGTCGTTCCTCCCATACCAAAAGTCGTCGTGGATTATGATTAGTCGTTCCTCCCACACCAAGAGTCGTCATGGATTATGATTAGTCGTTCCTTTCACACCAACAGTCGTCGTGGATTATGATTCGTTCCTCCCACACCAAGAGTCGTCGTGGATTATGATTAGTCATTCCTCCCACACCAAGAGTCGTCGTGGATTATGATTAGTCGTTCCTCCAACACCAGGAGTCGTCATTGATTATGATTAGTCGTTCCTTTCACACCAACAGTCGTCGTGGATTATGATTCATTCCTCCCACACCAATAGTCGTCGAGGATTATGATTAGTCGTTCCTCCCACACCAAGAGTCGTCGTGGATTATGATTAGTCGTTTCTCCCACACCAAGAGTCGCTGTGGATTATGATTAGTCGTTCCTCCCACACCAAGAGTCGTGGATTATGATTAGTCGTTCCTCCCACACCAAGAGTCGTCGTGGATTATGATTAGTCGTTCCTCTCACACCAAGAGTCGTCGTGGATTATGATTAGTTGTTCCTCCCACACCAAGAGTCGTCGTGGATTATGATTAGTCGTTCCTCCCACACCAAGAGTCGTCGTGGATTATGATTAGTCGTTTCTCCCACACCAAGAGTCGCTGTGGATTATGATTAGTCGTTCCTCCCACACCAAGAGTCGTGGATTATGATTAGTCGCTCCTCCCACACCAAGAGTCGTCGTGGATTATGATTAGTCGTTCCTTCCACACCAAGAGTCGTCGTTGATTATGATTAGTCGTTCCTCCCACACCAAGAGTCGTCGTGGATTATGATTAGTCGTTCCTTCCACACCAAGAGTCGTCGTGGATTATGATTAGTCGTTCCTCCCATACCAAGAGTCGTCGTGGATTATGATTAGTCGTTCCTTCCACACCAAGAGTCGCCGTGGATTATGATTAGTCGTTCCACACCAAGAGTCGTCGTGGATTATGATAAGTCGTTCCTTCCACACCAAGAGTCGTCGTTGATTATGATTAGTCGTTCCTCCCACACCAAGAGTCGTCGTGGATTATGATTAGTCGTTCCTCCCACACCAAGAGTCGTCGTGGATTATGATTAGTCGTTCCTCCCACACCAAGAGTCGCCGTGGATTATGATTAGTCGTTCCTCCCACACCAAGAGTCGTCGTGGATTATGATTAGTCGTTCCTCCCACACCAAGAGTCGTCGTGGATTATGATTAGTCGTTCCTCCCACACCAAGAGTCGTGGATTATGATTAGTCGTTACTCCCACACCAAGAGTCGTCGTGGATTATGATAGTCGTTCCTCCCACACCAAGAGTCGTCGTGGATTATGATTAGTCGTTCCTCCCACACCAACAGTCGTCGTGGATTATGATTAGACGTTCCTCCCACACCAAGAGTCGTCGTGGATTATGATTAGTCGTTCCTCCCACACCAAGAGTCGTCGTGGATTATGATTAGTCGTTCCTCCCACACCAAGAGTCGTCGTGGATTATGATTAGTCGTTCCTTCCACACCAAGAGTCGCCGTGGATTATGATTAGTCGTTCCTCCCACACCAAGAATCGTCGTGGATTATGATTAGTCGCTCCTCCCACACAAAGAGTCGCCGTGGATTATGATTAGTCGTTCCTCCCACACCAAGAGTCGTCGTGGATTATGATTAGTCGTTCCTCCCACACCAAGAGTCGTCGTGGATTATGATTAGTCGTTCCTCCCACACCAAGAGTCGTCGTGGATTATGATTAGTTGTTCCTCCCACACCAAGAGTCGTCGTGGATTATGATTAGTCGTTCCTCCCACACCAGGAGTCGTCATTGATTATGATTAGTCGTTCCTTTCACACCAAAAGTCGTCGTGGATTATGATTCATTCCTCCCACACCAATAGTCGTCGAGGATTATGATTAGTCGTTCCTCCCACACCAAGAGTCGTGGATTATGATTAGTCACTCCTCCCACACCAAGAGTCGTCGTGGATTATGATTAGTCGTTCCTCTCACACCAAGAGTCGTCGTGGATTATGATTAGTCGTTCCTCCCACACCAAGAGTCGTGGATTATGATTAGTCGTTCCTCCCACACCAAGAGTCGTCGTGGATTATGATAGTCGTTCCTCCCACACCAAGTGTCATCGTGGATTATGATTAGTCGTACCTCCCACACTAAGAGTCGTCGTGGATTATGATTAGTCGTTCCTCACACACCAACAGTCGTCGTGGATTATGATTAGACGTTCCTCCCACACCAAGAGTCGCCGTGGATTATGATTAGTCGTTCCTCCCACACCAAGAGTCGTCGTGGATTATGATTAGTCGTTCCTCCCACACCAAGAGTCGCCGTCGATTATGATTAGTCGTTCCTCCCACACCAAGAATCGTCGTGGATTATGATTAGTCGCTCCTCCCACACCAAGAGTCGCCGTGGATTATGATCAGTCGTTCCTCCCGCACCAAGAGTCGTCGTGGATTATGATCAGTCGTTCCTCCCACACCAAGAGTCGCCGTGGAGTGTGATCAGTCGTTCCTCCCACACCAAGAGTCGCCGTGGAGTGTGATTAGTCGTTCCTCCCGCACCAAGAGTCGCCGTGGAGTGTGATTAGTCGTTCCTCTCACACCAAATGTCGTCGTGGATTATGATTAGTCGTTCCTCCCACACCAAGAGTCGTCGTGGATTATGATCAGTCGTTCCTCCCGCACCAAGAGTGGTGGTTGGTTGCGCACCAGGAAGCGTGGTGACTCGTGTATGGAGACAGAGAGGAATATGAATAAACATGATGTACTCGCTAAAATATTTCCTATCTAAATAAGTCGTGAGGTTTATAAACGAGTGTTTATTTTCACTTGGCAGTCGTGGGTAAAATAGACCTGGCACACTCCTGCCTCTGCCCATCTTCATTCTCATCTGGAATACTCCAGAGAACGAAACATAATGACAATTCTCAAGAGGAAGCGAAAACGAGAAGAAACTCTCGTTTAATTTTATTTACAAAACTTTTGACCCTAATATTTAGAGAGGCGTCAACGACTCTTGCCACACACAAATGCGCCGACTTTGCAATGTTTGGTGGAGGTGAGCAAAGGCTGGTAAAGTGACTATCTTTATTGACACGACTCGTGGGGAGGTGAGGAGGCGTTGTTTATACTTGACAACATTACTCAACTGCTAAGCCTTATTTATAGAATTATTAATGTTGCTCTGGAGAGTTAATTGTCTTCCTTCAACTTTGTGTTTACGCTCATCACAGAAGGTGACGTTACTACTTTATACTTGTCAACAACTGACGTTACTAGTTTATAGACGTCAACAAAATTGACGTTACGTAATTACACTCGTCAGAAAGGTGACGCAACTAGTTTATACTAGTTAGCAAGACCGACTTTACTCGCCAAGCTCGTTAGCATCTGACGTTACTAGTTTATAGACTTAACGGTCTTGTACTTATTAGTAAAGGTGACGTTACTGGTTTATACTCTTTAGTAAAGGTGACGTTATTGGTTTATATTGGACGGTAACAGTAGAAGTTACGCTATTTGATTATGCTTATTAGTAAAGGTGACCTTACTGGCTTGTGCTTGTCAGTCATGGTGATGTTATTGGTTTATACTTCTCGGTAAAAGTGAAGTTATTGGTTTATACATGCTAGTGAAGGTAAAGTTACTGGTTTATACATGCTAGTGAAGGTGAAGTTACTGGTTTATACATGCTAGTGAAGGTGAAGTTACTGCTTCATACATGCTAGTGAAGGTGAAGTTACTGGTTTATACATGCTAGTGAAGGTAAAGTTACTGGTTTATACATGCTAGTGAAGGTGAAGTTACTGGTTTATACATGCTAGTGAAGGTGAAGTTACTGCTTCATACATGCTAGTGAAGGTGAAGTTACTGCTTTATACATGCTAGTGAAGGTGAAGTTACTGCTTTATACATGCTAGTGAAGGGGAAGTTACTGCTTTATACATGCTAGTGAAGGTGAAGTTACTGGTTTATACATGCTAGTGAAGGTGAAGTTACTGCTTTATACATGCTAGTGAAGGGGAAGTTACTGCTTTATACATGATAGTGAAGGTGAAGTTACTGGTTTATACATGCTAGTGAAGGGGAAGTTACTGCTTTATACATGCTAGTGAAGGTGAAGTTATTGCTTTATGCATGCTAGTGAAGGTGAAGTTACTGGTTTATACATGCTAGTGAAGGTGAAGTTACTGGTTTATACATGCTAGTGAAGGTGAAGTTACTGGTTTATACATGCTAGTGAAGGTGAAGTTATTGCTTTATACATGCTAGTGAAGGTGAAGTTATTGGTTTATACATGCTAGTGAAGGGGAAGTTACTGCTTTATACATGATAGTGAAGGTGAAGTTACTGGTTTATACATACTAGTGAAGGTAAAGTTACTGATTTATACATGCTAGTGAAGGTGAAG
The DNA here is from genome assembly GCA_009830355.1 of Cherax destructor. Taxonomy (NCBI): domain Eukaryota; kingdom Metazoa; phylum Arthropoda; class Malacostraca; order Decapoda; family Parastacidae; genus Cherax; species Cherax destructor. Next base: position 163,782 of record WNWK01002410.1, on the reverse strand, counting down.
TTACTGCTTTATACATGCTAGTGAAGGTAAAGTTACTGCTTTATACATGCTAGTGAAGGTGAAGTTACTGCTTTATATATGCTAGTGAAGGTGAAGTTACTGGTTTATACATGCTAGTTAAGGTGAAGTTACTGGTTTATACATGCTAGTGAAGGTGAAGTTACTGCTTTATACATGCTAGTGAAGGTGAAGTTATTGGTTTATACATGCTAGTGAAGGTGAAGTTATTGGTTTATACATGCTAGTGAAGGTGAAGTTATTGCTTTATACATGCTAGTGAAGGTGAAGTTACTGGTTTATACATGCTAGTGAAGGTGAAGTTATCGGTTTATACATGCTAGTGAAGGTGAAGTTACTGGTTTATACATGCTAGTGAAGGTGAAGTTACTGGTTTATACATGTTAGTGAAGGTGAAGTTACTGGTTTATACATGCTAGTGCAGGTGAAGTTATTGGTTTATACATGCTAGTGAAGGTTAAGTTATTGGTTTATACATGCTAGTGAAGGTAAAGTTACTGCTTTATACATGCTAGTGAAGGTGAAGTTACTGGTTTATACATGCTAGTGAAGGTGAAGTTACTGGTTTATACATGCTAGTGAAGGTGAAGTTATTGGTTTATACATGCTAGTGAAGGTGAAGTTATTGGTTTATACATGCTAGTGAAGGTAAAGTTAATGCTTTATACATGCTAGTGAAGGTGAAGGTATTGCTTTATACATGCTAGTGAAGGTGAAGTTATCGGTTTATACATGCTAGTGAAGGTGAAGTTATTGGTTTATACATGCTAGTGAAGGTGAAGTTACTGGTTTATACATGCTAGTGAAGGTGAATATACTGATTTATACATGCTAGTGAAGGTGAAGTTACTGGTTTATACATGCTAGTGATGGTGAAGTTACTGGTTTATACATGCTAGTGAAGGTGAAGTTACTGCTTTATACATGCTAGTGAAGGTGAAGTTACTGCTTTATACATGCTAGTGAAGGTGAAGTTACTGCTTTATACATGCTAGTGAAGGTGAAGTTACTGCTTTATACATGCTAGTGAAGGTGAAGTTACTGCTTTATACATGCTAGTGAAGGTGAAGTTACTGGTTTATACATGCTAGTGAAGGTGAAGTTACTGCTTTATACATGCTAGTGAAGGTGAAGTTACTGCTTTATACATGCTAGTGAAGGTGAAGTTACTGCTTTATACATGCTAGTGAAGGTGAAGTTACTGCTTTATACATGCTAATGAAGGTGAAGTTACTGGTTTATACATGCTAGTGAAGGGGAAGTTATTGCTTTATACATGCTAGTGAAGGTGAAGTTATTGGTTTATACATGCTAGTGAAGGGGAAGTTACTGCTTTATACATGATAGTGAAGGTGAAGTTACTGGTTTATACATGCTAGTAAAGGTAAAGTTACTGCTTTATACATGCTAGTGAAGGTGAAGTTACTGCTTTATACATGCTAGTGAAGGTGAAGTTACTGGTTTATACATGCTAGTGAAGGTGAAGTTACTGGTTTATACTTGCTAGTGAAGGTGAAGTTACTGCTTTATACATGCTAGTGAAGGTGAAGTTATTGGTTTATACATGCTAGTGAAGGTGAAGTTATTGCTTTATACATGCTAGTGAAGGTGAAGTTACTGGTTTATACATGCTAGTGAAGGTGAAGTTATTGGTTTATACATGCTAGTGAAGGTGAAGTTACTGGTTTATACATGCTAGTGAAGGTGAAGTTATTGGTTTATACATGCTAGTGAAGGTGAAGTTATTGGTTTATACATGCTAGTGAAGGTAAAGTTACTGCTTTATACATGCTAGTGAAGGTGAAGTTACTGGTTTATACATGCTAGTGAAGGTGAAGTTACTGGTTTATACATGCTAGTGAAGGTGAAGTTACTGGTTTATACATTCTAGTGAAGGTGAAGTTCTTGGTTTATACATGCTAGTGAAGGTGAAGTTATTGGTTTATACATGCTAGTGAAGGTAAAGTTACTGCTTTATACATGCTAGTGAAGGTGAAGTTATTGCTTTATACATGCTAGTGAACGTGAAGTTATTGGTTTATACATGCTAGTGAAGGTGAAGTTATTGGTTTATACATGCTAGTGAAGGTGAAGTTACTGGTTTCACATGCTAGTGAAGGTGAATATACGGCTTTATACATGCTAGTGAAGGTGACGTTATTGCTTTATACATGCTAGTGAAGGTGAAGTTATTGGTTTATACATGCTAGTGAAGGTGAAGTTACGGCTTTATAAATGCTAGTGAAGGTGAAGTTATTGCTTTATACATGCTAGTGAAGGTGAAGTTACGGCTTTATACATGCTAGTGAAGGTGAAGTTATTGCTCTATACATGATAGTGAAGGTGAAGTTACTGCTTTATACATGCTAGTGAAGGTGAAGTTACTGGTTTATACATGCTAGTGAAGGTGAAGTTACTGCTTTATACATGCTAGTGAAGGTGAAGTTACTGGTTTATACATGCTAGTGAAGGTGAAGTTACTGATTTATACAAGCTAGTGAAGGTGAAGTTATTGGTTTATACATGCTAGTGAAGGTGAAGTTACTGATTTATACATGCTAGTGAAGGTGAGGTTACTGCTTTATACATGCTAGTGAAGGTAAAGTTACTGGTTTATACATGCTAGTGAAGGTGAAGTTACTGGTTTATACATGCTAGTGAAGGTGAAGTTACTGCTTTATACATGCTAGTGAAGGTGAAGTTACTGCTTTATACATGCTAGTGAAGGTAAAGTTACTGGTTTATACATGATAGTGAAGGTAAAGTTACTGCTTTATACATGCTAGTGAAGGTAAAGTTACTGCTTTATACATGCTAGTGAAGGTGAAGTTACTGCTTTATACATGATAGTGAAGGTGAAGTTACTGGTTTATACATGCTAGTGAAGGTAAAGTTACTGGTTTATACATGCTAGTGAAGGTGAAGTTACTGATTTATACATGCTAGTGAAGGTAAAGTTACTGGTTTATACATGCTAGTGAAGGTGAAGTTACTGATTTATACATGCTAGTGAAGATGAAGTTACTGGTTTATACATGCTAGTGATGGTGAAGTTACTGGTTTATACATGCTAGTGAAGGTGAAGTTACTGCTTTATACATGCTAGTGAAGGTGAAGTTACTGCTTTATACATGCTAGTGAAGGTGAAGTTACTGCTTTATACATGCTAGTGAAGGTGAAGTTACTGCTTTATACATGCTAGTGAAGGTGAAGTTACTGCTTTATACATGCTAGTGAAGGTGAAGTTACTGGTTTATACATGCTAGTGAAGGTGAAGTTACTGCTTTATACATGCTAGTGAAGGTGAAGTTACTGCTTTATACATGCTAGTGAAGGTGAAGTTACTGGTTTATATAGTAAAAGTCATGTTAGGAAATAAGTTTACACTGAAATCACTCCTGGTAACAGTTGCCTTCGCATCGACAAAGAGCAGTTGGAGGTTTGCCTCGTTGCACTCGTACAGACCCTTGCACTCGTACAGACCCCTGCACTCGTACAGACCCCTGCACTCGTACAGACCCCTGCACTCGTACAGACCCCTGCACTCGTACAGACCCCTGCACTCGTACAGACCCCTGCACTCGTACAGACCCCTGCACTCGTACAGACCCCTGCACTCGTACAGACCCCTGCACGCTCAGTTGCAATGTATTTGTTCATATCATGCGTCTTGAGCTCTACTAGTAGTATTCCACATCGGTTCCATGACCTGTCAACTGGACTTGGTAGCATTGTTTTTTTTTTGAAGAGTTTGCCCACAGTTGGGCCTCGGGAGGCTGCGTTTAGTGCATTTTGTTTGAGAGCTGCTTGTGTTGGAAGGATATTCTCTAAACTTTCTTTGATTCTTGGCAATCTGAATTTTTGACTTACTCGAGAGCAAAATATGTATCCAGCAGGTCAAAAACATTGCCAGGAATTCTTGGTGGGGCGTCTGTTAGGAGCCGGAAGGCACGCCATACTGTCTTTTTTGTCTTTTCCCATAAACAATGAAGTTGTATCACTCTCAGGGGAAGCATGAAGCATTGCAAATGTGGCTGCTTTTAATAGACCCAAAGTAGCTGCAATAGAATGTGTTGCAGTATATAAAAGGGGCTTCTCTACTCCGTGCTTCTTACACTGGGATGCTGTGCACTTTAGGCAGAATCAGTACCACATTATCTGTGTCTGATGTTCTTATCATAATCTCGTGATGCTTGCCAGGTGCTGCATCTAACACATACAGTACCAAGCGTGTGTCCGCTTTCTCGTGTGATCATGGCTCGTTCTAATATTGCTTTCTCTTCTTGTTGATGAAAGTTTTTGGACCCTGTGTGTTCTGTATACTTTTTTTGCCTTGAAAGTGAGTGTTTGTAACCTCTTCTGCCGGCAAGTGAAAGAGCTCCGTTTATTCTCATTAAACGAAGGACGTTTTGCCAGTTACTTGAAACCTCTGATGGAAGTTCTACCCTTCTCCGAACTTCCTCATTTTTCCTTTCTTCTCTAATTGCTACCTTTACATTGTTTTGGTTATTTGAGATGCACAACCCCATGTTGTATAAGTGTGTCGACCAGACCTCTCCTGTCTCACCATGGATCTTCAGGGTAAAATATATTGAAACGTGTCTCTCTATCCCTCTTGCGCAGATAAGCTATACTTGATGAAGCTTGACTTTAAGATGATTTCAAACTGTTAAACAAGATGTAGGATTCTGCTTCACAGACTGGTCTTTAATATTAGTCCCGGTAAGTACCATGCTCACTAATGTTGTTAGAGATGGAGGCATGATATTTTCCTGACAGCAGGCAGTCTTACATCGAATGACTGCGTTAACTTTAAGACATCGAATGATCTTGAATGTGTTTGCAAGAGTTAGTGGCCCGAAAATCTTAACTGCATGTTTGTTATATTGCTGCTTCATTATCTTGGTAATATGCAAGTAGCACATCCCTTTCTTCGGTATCAGATTTAAGGTCGCAAATTATAGCCAGTATCCCGTACTTGAGTATAAAATGGCTTTCATTGACTCTACAGGATTTAATATACGAAACCAATTCATCAAAGCCTATACCATGCAACAAGGGTCCTGGTGAACTTTCAGTTCAATCCTTTCTTGAGAACCGTGCCTCTTCGTACAGTTTTGTTATGCATTTATAAAGCACGCAACTTGGAATCAATAACCACCATGTCCCCTACAGATAATTGTGCCAACAGTTCTGTGTCACGAAGCTCTGGTGCACATTTCCAGACCTTGAAATCAGCATCAAACGTGGAAACCTTATGAGGCCTAGTGGGTCCAGGAACCCTATCACAGAAGATATACGTATTCTTTTCTTTTTCTTGTTTTTGGAGCTCAGAACTAGATCTGTTTTTCTGGACTTGCCTTCTGCGATTCGACATTTTTTCTCTTGCATAATCTTAAATTTAATTTATATAAGACTTGTGCCATATTGCATCATTCTAACTTTGAATCTATACGCAAGAGCTGTATATTTGCACATGCTGTATATTTGGTAACGTATTTGTAGCCAGTACCAACCTCCTTCCGTGAAGAATTCGCAAGACATTGTAGTGCCTATGACGTTTAGGCCTGGCAAAGTATACTTAAGTTCCATTCACTTGGATTGAGAGTCTGCTGGAAACAGCTTGACTTCACAGCATATACAAGTGTGTATTGCTTTGACATTGTTAGTTGATCGGGAGTCTATTCTAAACCACCACCACTATACCATTGCTTAGTCTCGACTTTGTGTTTCTTGATGGTATCTGTCATAAGATTATTTTATATTCTGTATGGTTAGGTTTACGGTAATAAACCTTCTACACAATATTTCTCTTATAGAGAGGTGGCCATTTTGAAATCTATGCAAAATATGTTATTAAAAAATGTTAAAACAAAAATTAAGCCGAATTTTAAACTTATGTGACATGATCAGTGCAGAACATAACTGGGAAACCAAAGGAGTAAGACTGGGAAAACTTGCCGAGAATATTCAGAATGAACATGTTTTTCCTAAATGTCTTTTGCCAAATAGACATCTTGACATGACTAATTGCCCTTTTAATAATTTCATGTGAATCATTCTCCAGAAACATACTGAAATTACTAAAAACGGAAGAAATAGAGACACGCAAAATATTGAGATACAAAACAATATTGCTTTAATCAGGCAATACCATCGGACTTCAAGCCAAGCATCTTACATCACTGGTACAACAAACTCTGAAGAATTTTTAATGAGCTCTAAAACAAAGTAAAACGCAAGACAGAAAATTCAAATGAAGCAGTGACAGCAACATGCTAATAACAAACAATTTTGTGATTAACTTGTCAAACGAAGCGTTAAATAATGAACCCGCTGCTTAAGGCATCGATCTAAGTTTTGCAGTCCCTAAAAAAAAGTAAATCTGGAGACTGCAAATATTTTTGAAGCTTTGAAAAAATCTACCAGAACAAAACAAAATTTTCGCAATTTTCCTCAGAGATTTTTTAATTAATATGAAAATCTTAAAAATAAGGAAAATTTGCATCTAAGGCACACGAAACAAATTAAGAAGTAATTTTTAAACAAACAGATTACCAAGGCAAGATGAATAATCTCTTGAAAGATACAGATATCTACTGCAATCTCAGAAAAAAATCCTTAGATAAATTGACTACTGAAAGGCAAAGACGATTTAATTAAAATCTTGACCACCAATCCATCTTTACTATGCTTGTATGGATTGATCAAAGCGCAGAAACTAGATAATCCAGCCAGACGTATAATTAGCTCCATTGGCTCAGTTGGCTGCAAATTATTCAAATGGCTTATATATATATTGAGTCCAGTTGCAGGCAACGTTTCCAACTTTAATGTTGAGAATAATATTGATTTAGTTGACAAATTAAACACCATGTCTGACTTGAATAATTACAGTAAAGTTAGTTTTGTTGTAACATCGTTGTTCACAAGAATTCTAGTTGATGATTTAAGTTTTCTATCTAAACACCTCAATAATTATTAATCTTTGCATTGCTGATGCAAAATTTAATGGCTACTTTTATACTCAGAAGTTTTTTTATGAAAATGGACAATCCTCTCTCACTAGTCCTTAGCAATTTGTACATGGAGTCTTTTGAATCCAGACTGCCCAACAGAATTCTTCCTGATGAAGCTAAATAGTACAGATATGTGGATGGTGTTCTTTGCTTAATTCTCAAGAATATAGATACAAACCAATTTCTACTTGAATTCAACAGTCCAGCTCCCTCCATAAAGTTCACTGTTTGATCAAAATAACTCATTGCCAATTTTAGATGTTTTAATTATTAACAGAAAAGAGTAATTTTAATTCAAAGTGTACAGAAAAGCAACAAACCTTGGCTCTCATGTAACTATTGTACAGTATATCATGACGTGATTTAAGCCTTCCGTATTCTTCTCTATGTTCTTAAGAGCTCTTTGCATTTCCAACCCAAAGTTCATAGTTGAGGAAATATTGAAGATATACGAAATAACATATGAATTAAAATATTAATAAAGAAAAACATTATAGATCTTTTATTTCTGCAATAAATGTATTGCACTATCCTAAAAAGAAGAAAGAATCTTATTTAACCAAGAATATGTCAAGTTATACTTTATTGTTAAAACTTTATTTACCTTCTCTGTTTAGGAACTTCAAAATTCTTGTATTTAAAAATCTTTATCCATTGATAAAATAAGTTGATTAAAAATTCCCCACAAAATGCTGATGGCTGTCTATAAAATTCTGTGTAAAAAATGGCCTGGTCACAGACCGGGCATGGGGGGCGTTGACCCCCGAAACCTCCAGGTCCAGATAAGTACATTTTCGGAAAACTAGAAAATGTCTTGAATTAAGATTACAACATAAATATAGCATTAGAAGTGGACAAGAGTCAAATAATCTGTTTATTCGTACGAGAGATTTAAGTCAGAGAGTTGACTGTCAAAAGACCGAGAAAGTTGAACCAAGCAAATCCATGGTTAAGTCAAATTTAATGCAATCATGTTTTATAAAAAAAATTAGTAATGATTGCAGTACGAAAATAAGTTCAGGGTTTTAAAAACAGAATTTGTGGGGATTATAAACTATGTTGAAAAAATTCCCCTTTGCCTGACATGTCACTCATGTCACTTGAGATGTGATTAGATTAAAACTTCACAGCATTCCCACTCTCAAAGAGCAGGGTCATATGAGGTCACATGTAAGGTCATATCTCGGCTTTTTAAGTCTTCATTTGTTTTTTTGACTGTTTCTTGAATGTGAGAAAAACCGCGAAATCACTTGGAATATTACAATTTATCACTGGTTATTTTCCATATTTAGAAATCGCCTTTTATATATATATATATATATATATATATATATATATATATATATATATATATATATATATAAACACTGATCTCTGGCCGACGGAGACTCGAACCTACGAACCTCATGACAAGGTACGCAGTGCTTTACCGACCGTACCACACTGGTCCAATACCTTGGCATCCAGCTTTCGCTAGACGTTATTCCAAGGCAGCCAGCTTTCAGGCAGGAAGGCTTACAGCTTTTCATCTCATCCCCTGCATGCATCGACACAACCCAGAGATTTTACAATGCTAGGAATAACGTCTCGAAAGCTGGATGCCAGTATGACCAGTGTGGTACGGTCGTAGCACTGCGTACGTATAGTTCGAGGTTCAGTCTCCGTCGGCAAGATCAGTGTTTTGAATATTTCGCCTGCTCTTGCGAATTCCTAGCATATATATATATATATATATATATATATATATATATATATATATATATATATATATATATATATATATATATATATATATATATATATATATATGTCGTGCCGATTAGGTAAAACTGGTCAATTAGCAAGAACTCATCTAAAATTAAGTCCTTTCTAAAATTTTCTCTTATACGTTTAAAGATATATTTTTTCATTTATGTTAATGTAAGAATTTATAATTTTGTACCAAGAGAAACTTTGAAAACCTACCTAACCTTATTACAACAAGCGCAATTTAATTTAGCCTAACCGAACTAAATATATTTTAGATACGTTAACATTAATTTAATAATAAACAACCACAATGAAATATATTTTTTCGTTATGTTCAGAATGATTTTGGCGAAATTATTGCATACACAAATTTTCACTTGTCTTATATGGCAAGGTGAGCGTTGCTATTTAAGCCAAAATCGCAAGTTTTACCTAATCGGCACGACATATATATATATATATATATATATATATATATATATATATATATATATATATATATATATATATATATATATATATATATCCCTCCCTCCCTCTTTAAGGGGGGCTCCTTGTCGTGGTAAAGAGACTATCGGTCTGAGGAATTGGACCTCTTGGTCTTCTTCCTCAGACCGAATTTAATTACCCCCCAATATCCCCTCCCTTTCCCATCTTCCCCATCCTCCCTTTTTCCCTTTCCTCCTCCTCCTCATCCCTCCCTTATTCCCTTCCCATTTTTACCCTGGAGTTTACCTGGAGAGAATTCCAGGGGTCAACGCCCCTGCGGCCCGGTCTGTGACCAGGCCTCATGTTGGACCAGAGCCTGATCAACCAGGCTGTTACTGCTGGCCGCACGCAGTCCAACGTACGAACCACAGCCTGGCTGGTCAGGTACCGACTTTAGGTGCCTGTCCAATGCCTGCTTGAAGACAGCCAGGGGTTTGTTGGTAATCCCCCTTATGTATGCTGGGAGGCAGTTGAACAATCTTGGGCCCCTGACACTTATTGTGTTGTCTCTCAACGTGCTAGTGACACCCCTGCTTTTCATTGGGGGAATGTTACATCGCCTGCCGAGTCTTTTGCTTTCGTAGGGAGTGATTTTCGTGTGAGATTCTCTCCACAGGCATTCTAGTTCCTAGGTAGGGGGAAGGGTACCGTGGTCCATCCCATTCCGTTGAGGTTCTTGGCGGTGGTGTAGTTTGCCTTGGAATCTGGATCGCCTGGGGATGTCCCAATCCCTCTCCGGTCTCCTGGGGAGTGGCCTTGGGTGTCTATCGGGCGACTGGTGTATCTCTGGAGGCCACCTTTCGGATTCCGGGGGCGGTGGCCGAAGGAGGTAGGCTTTGTGGTGGCTGTCCGGCCGCCCTCTCTTTTGTCCGCCGAGGTGGCTCGGTGGATGTGAAGTTGCTATCCCGGATTGCTGGTTTACTGGCATGAAGGGTAGGGTATGGCACGGGTACCATGCCGCATCTGCACTACTTGCAGTGTGAGGTCTTCTTCGGCGCGGAGGGGGATTTACGCCCCTTTCATTTCTCCTAGGAGCTATTCCTCCACGTTCCCCCCCTTTTTTTATTCTTTTTTTTCTTTTTATTTTCTTTTCTTTCTTTTTTTTTAAAAACAAAAAGAAAGAAGTAACCTAACCATGGACGACCCAATCCGTGAACCTACTACCCTGGGCTCCTTCCTGATACCACACCCTGTTCTGACCCTACCTTGTTCTTGGACCACTCTTCAGACACTTCCAATACCCCTGTACCTCTTGCTGGTGCTGGTTCATCACCTGCTTCAAGTACCGGGGTTTTGACTAGCCCTTTTGATGCGTCTGACCTTCGCTCTTCTCTGACCATGCTTCCGGCTTCTCCCTCTACTGTGCGGCAATTTTCGGGTTGCTTGCCCGTCCCATGTCGGACCAACTCTGGTCCCATATCTAAACTGCATTACCTCATTCTCATTCAGCTCAGAAACGACCAGCTCGTCACACACTCCCCTTAAAGACTATGTTTCACTCTACACAATGGACTAAGTTTTTTACTCTGAGACCGACTTCTTCTACTGCCTATCTTTCCGATCATAGTATTGGTAAGGCGCTCCTACGCCATGTGGGTAAAGATATCTTCTTTCATGCTCTCAAAAGAGGCACACGCATCGTCACGGTCCAGAATGCTGGCCACGCTCGCGATCTTTCTCTCCTTATGACCATCGATGCTATCCCTGTCACTATTGAAAAACATCATTCTCTCAATTCTTGTAGTGGCACTGTCATTCTACCCTCATACCATTGTCCAACAGAATTTCCAAACATGTGGTGGTGACATTCTGGAGCAGCTTGAGCTCCAAGACCTTCCTATACTCAAAGTTGACACTTTTGTCCTCCCTGCCCGTCGGCGAAGACGATATCCTTGCAATATTGCTTGCGAGACACTTTACAAGTTCGAAAGGTGATCCCTACACCGCAACAGTGTAGAAACTGCTGGTGTTTTGGTCATCCGGCGAAATATTGCAGGTCCATGGCCGAATGCCCAGTCTGTTGTGCCAACAACCATGCCAATCCTTCTTGTAGTCTACCTCCCTCTTGCCTTAATTGTCGTGAGGCGCACCCATCTTACTCTCGCCGTTGTCAAGTTTACTTAAATGAGCGTGAAATCCATTGTCTCAAAGAGGCGGAAGGCTTCCCATATGCCATGGCTGTCTCTCATCTACACCTTCAAGGGAGACTTCCCGTATTTCCTATTCTCGTGTTGCTAAACGTCTTCCACTTCTGGGGTCCCAACTCCCGCAGCTTCCTCTGTGGTCACTCCATCCTCAGTCACCCCTGTTTCAAATTCTTTTGCTGTCATGGGTTCCGAGGTCCCTACCTCGGCACCCCATACTGTCCTCACCTCTTCCTCTACTCACTCGCACAGTTCTGTGTCTACACGCCCTCGTCCAACACCTCCTCACCGCCCCTCTACTTCTAAGAAGTCCAGCAAAAAATCCCCATTGTTAAGCTCTCCTCTCACCCCTCCTTCTCTTCTCCATCCTGCACATTTTTCCATCCCAGTTTCTATGCCTGGTTTCTCACCTCCAACTAGTTATGTTACGTGTGTGGAGGTTCATCCTCCTCATCGTTAAATACCTTCATCCCTGTCCCCTCCCAAGTTTCTTCCTCTACGGCCCCTTCCCAGGTCACTTCCACTCCTGTCCCCTCCCAAGCCCCTTCGACAGTTTCCTCTTCCATTTCCTAACCCCTACTTAAGTACAGTCCATAGTCTCCCCGATTGTTGCTCACCCTTCTCCTCCTTCCATCTCTAATGTGGTCCCACATTCTGAGTCTTTGTCCTCTGAAACACTAGAATCTATCGCAGAATATATTACGGAGACTCAAACGTTGATGGACACTTCTCCACCTCCAGTTCCTCCTCCTCTCTGTTCTTCGTCTACACCCCTCCTTCCTTCACAGCGTCCCACTCCTTCACTGCTTATAAGTCTTCCGCTGCCTCCACATGGCTTTCTTGTATCTTTCTCTTCATAAATCAAGGCTTATTTACAGTGGAATATCCGTGGCCTCAGGGGTAACCGGGGTGAGCTTCAGGTGTTGCTCTCCCAGTTTTCCCCTCTTGGCGTCTGTTTACAAGAACCCAAATTACACTCTGCTGTTATCCATCCCTTCTCGGGCTATGATTTATTATAATCTTCGGATCCTTTTTCCGATGGAACCTTTAACGAAAGTGCTCTTCTTATACGCACTGGTATTCCATACTGTTAGCTCTTTGTTCATAGTTCTCTGCATTACACTGCAGCCCGTATCCACTTGCATAAGTGGTATTCACTCTGTTCTTTGTATCTCTCCCCTTCTCGGGCATTGTCTATCCCAGATGTTGCCTTTCTTGTTTCTTCCTTACCGCCACCCCTTCTGTTACATGGCAATTTTAATGCCCACCATTTTCTCTGGGGGGGGGTCTCACTGTTACTCCCGCAGCATTCAGTTGGAGGCATTTCTTGCTTCTCTCCCCCTTCATGTTTTAAATACGGGTACTCCCACCCATTTTGATCCTCGAACTCATTCTTTCTCTTGCATCGATCTCTCCATCTGCTCTTCCTCAACTGTCCTCGACTTCACCTGGTCTGTCCTCCCGGACTTGCATGACAGTGATCATTTTCCAATCATCCTTACTTCATATTCTCCACCTCCTCGTAGCCCACGCTGGCAATTTTACCGGGCGAATTGTAACCTTTACGCACATCTTACTGCTTTTCATGAGGCTCTTTCCTTGTCCTCCATTGATGAGGTTTTACATCGCTTCTTGTCCTCCGTCTTAACCGCAGCTTCACATTCTCCTCGGGCAAGCATTCTCAGAAGTGCGTGCCTTGGTGGTCTCCTGCTTGTGCTCGGGCAGTGCGTTTGAAACGCGCTGCATGGGGTAGGTACCGGTATAACAGAACCACAGAGAGACTCCTTGATTTTAAGCTGAAGAGAGCAATTGCTCGCAATGTCATCCGTGATGCTAAACGCACTTGCTGGCGGGATTACGTTTCTACCATCACTTCGGCTTCCTCGATGAGTGCAATCTGGAAAAAAGTACGGAAACTGAGTGGTAAATTCTCCCCCGACCCGGCTCCTGTTTTTCGGGTTGCCGGTGTCGATATAGCACACCCTCTTGCCGTTGCCACTGAAATTTGTAATCATCTAGTCTGTATTTCTCAGGGGCTCCATCTATGCTCCTCGTTCCTTTCTTCTAAGTCTGCCAGCGAGTTAGAGCCCTTAGATTTGTCTTCTCTCAGAGAAGAATCTTATAATGTGCCTTTTACCCTTCAAGAACTGGAGGCAACACTCTCTGCTTGCTGATCATCGGCAGCTGGGCCAGACGGCATACATATTCGTATGCTACAGAATTTGCATCAGTCAGCCCTTGCAGTCCTCTTACGACTCTTTAATGTTATATGGTCACACGGAGTTCTTCCTCAGCTGTGGAAATCTGCTATTCTATCTTTCCGCAAACCGGGTACTATGGGACATGATGCCTCCCACTACCGTCCCATCGCTCTTACCAGTGCAGTTTGCAAGGTGATGGAACGTCTGGTTAATAGACGTTTGATGTGGTATTTAGAGACGCACAGTAGTCTCTCCACTAGTCAATATGGCTTTCGTAAGGGCCGTTCTACCATTGACCCCTTACTGCGCTTGGATACATATATTCGTAATGCCTTTGCTAATAACCACTCGGTTATTGCCACCTTTTTTTGACCTTGAGAAGTCATATGACACAACTTGGAGGTATAATATCTTGACCCAGGCCCACTCCTTAGGCCTCCGAGACAATCTACCATTTTTCCTGAAGGCCTTCTTAACTGAAAGACATTTCCGTGTCCTGGTTAATAATATGCTTTCCCCGGAGTTTGTCCAAGCTGAAGGTGTCCCCCAGGGATGTGTTCTGAGTAAAACTCACCAAATTACGTTCACTAGACGTTCAGTGGTCTCTGATCATCCATTGTACCTATATGGCTCCCGTATTTCAGAACGTGATACGGTCAGGTTTCTCGGCCTCCTGTTTGACCGTCGATTGTCCTGGAAAGCTCACATTACCTCTCTGAAGGCGACTTGACATAGCTGGCTGAACCTTCTTAAAACCCTAGCACATCTTTCATGGGGGGCTGATCGTAGAACTTTCCTTCGCCTGCATTCAGCCCTAATTTTACCGAAATTCGATTATGGAGACCAGATATATTCGGTGGCCTTCCCTGCTACTCTCTCTAGCCTTAATCCCATCCATCACCAGGGATTACGTTTATGCCTCGGTGCTTTTCGTTCTTCACCGGTTGAGAGCCTCTATGAAGAAGCGAACATTCCATCCCTGTCCGATCACCGTGATGCACATTGCCTTCGCTATTATGTTCGCTCGCATGACCTCCGCAATCCTTCCATGTATAGGATTGTCACAGATATTAGTAGATGCTCTTTAGTTGTTCGTCGCCCCTGTTTACTTCGTCCCTTTTCTCTTAGCCTACATTCGCTCTTGTCTACTCTTCATCTACCACCTTTATATGTTCATGTGGCATCTCCTTTTCCCCTACCCCATTGGGAAGTTCCTGCTGTCCATGTCTGTTCTTTTCCACTGCCATGCGTGAAAGCCCAACTGCCTACGGCGGCTTCTTGCTCTCTTTTTCTAGACCACTTTTGCTCTCATTCCCATGCCATCGCAGTGTTCCCGGACAGCATCATGCGAGGGCATCTATTATCCTTGGTTACGCCGTATCTCTAGCAAACACAAAGATATTGTTTTTTGTTGGGTCCCTGGTCATGTTGACGTACAGGGCAATGAACAGGCAGACACTGCTGTGCGTTCAGCAGTACATGACCTTCCAGTTTCATATAGAGGTGTTCCATTCACGAACTATTTTGCTGTCATTGCTACCCACCTTTGCACTCTTTGGCAACAACGTAGTTCTGACCTGCTACATAGCAAACTTCATTCTATTAAACCGAGTATAGGTTTCTGGCCTTCTTCTTGTCACCAATGTCGAGGTTGGGAGACTACACTCTCCCGTCTTCGCATCGGCCACACTCGTCTTACTCACGGGTATCTCATGGCGAGGCTCCCTGCCCCTCTCTGTGAGCATTGTCAGGTTCCAGTGTCTGTTCGCCATATTCTGTTGGACTGCCCACTCTATCAAAGAGCACGCAGAATTTAGCTCCATTGTCGTCTTCGCTCTGCGACCCTTTCTTTACCTTCCCTTCTTGCTGATGGACCCTCCTTTAATCCTGACTCTCTCGTTGACTTTTTGACAGCAACTGACTTACTACACAAACTCTGAAGATTATGCCTCTAGCACTTCCCTGAATACCTTCTACCTCAATCTCTTGCTACCCTCTATCCCTGCACTATCCACTGCCCCGCTGCACTCCATAACCTACTAATCATCCCTCTGCCTCTTACTACCCATTCTCCCCGCATCCTGCCCTGCCCCGCTGCGCTGTATGACCCTTGTGGTTTAGCGCTTCTTTTGATTATAATATATATATATATATATATATATATATATATATATATATATATATATATATATATATATATATATATATATATATATTTATATATATATATTAGCAGCGGTAACTGAGACTCGGAAAATCACCGAAATCATCAAGAATAATGTTGAGGGAAGAGTTACTGCCTCCAAACAATGCTCTCCTCTTAACCATCCCTAACATTAGCTCAGATGTTCTGCAATTTGTCTTTTCTTCTCTGATGTCATGTAATTTAGCCACATAAGTATGGTGTTATGTAGTATTCTACCTCCATCGCCAGGTAGTGAACAGGAAAAAGTGACAACATGAGGCAATTATCTCATATAAGTACAGAAGACGCTCGTCTATTCTGACATTTTGTCTCTCACTTAGAGTCTGTCTTCTGTCATTCACGTATAGTTTACCACATTCTAGCACCCAGTAAAGCTCTGTTAAAATAAAGATTGGAGCGAAAATCACATTAAGCTAAGTTTCCTTGTTTACCTTGTGGTGTCGAGTGGAGCGCCTCCAAGAACACACTCGCTCTTGTTTAGGTATAGGGAAGGGGATGTGGGAGTCTTAGTCAAGTGTTGACTTCTGCACCTCCTTCTAAACAAACCCGGGCATGAAATCTGCGATTCTCCATCTAAAACCGTGTCACTTAACATTTCGTTTTCCTTATCCCCTCTGTCCTCTTGCTCTCTCTCTCTCTCTCTCTGCCACGGAATTCAAACACTTTTTTTACAAACTTCGACAACAAAATAATGTCATATCAAACAGTACAACAAGGGCGAGTGGCCGCTTGACTCACCCAGGAACCTCAACATTATCGACTCTGTGACTAGGAACTCAGCAACACTCACACTATGTTTACATCTGCAGTTCCCTTCCGCACACACGACTAACCTGGCAGGTGTGTGACAGCCATGTGTGGGGGACAGGTGTTTGGGGTCAGGTCTAAGGAAGAAGTTTGTAGGCCAGGTGTGAGAGCTAGGTGTTGGTGACAGGTATGTAAACCAACTGTAAAGTGACAGGTATGGGGACTGGTTAAGGGAACATGTATGAAGGCCAGATATGCTATTCAGGGGTGAGGGACAGGTGTAGGAACAGGCAAAGGAGACAGATATGGGGAATAGTTATAGCCACTTGTGGAATCCCAAACCACCCACTACACCACCCACCACCCATCACCACCACCCATCACAGCCTTACACAACCCACCAACCACACCACCCATCACCACCACCCATCACCGCCCACACTACCCATCACCCACAAAACCTGTGGCATGCTAAAAGTATGTAACACTCACATAGGCATGCCTCCCGACCAGTGAACCAGGTGCTAAGGGTTTAACCATCAGGGGCCCCGTCGTTTTACCAGTACCTTGGTTCGACCAGCCAATAACAAGGAAGCCCACCAATGCTGTGAAGCGATGTGGTACGTTGGTGGAGCAGCTTCGGCAGACTTACCCTCCAAGGTGGTCGCTACGGTTCTCACGGTGTCTTGTGCTGGCATTCGCCTCATTGTACATGGTTGTAAATACTGTACATAAGCTATATACATATTGTAAATACCAGCTTGTTTTTGGTGAAGGAAATACAATAATTTACTCTGCTGCCTTTTTGCTTGTTCTTAATTGGTTATCATGTTACATAAAGGTGTGCAGGTTAGTAGTCTACACCTGTGTTCATAATACCACCCACACCACCCTAGACTCTTTTAGGGTGTACCTCAACTCTACTAGGGTGTACTTCAGCTCTACTAGGGGGACTTCAACTCTACTAGGGTGTACCTCAACTCTACTAGGGTGTACCTCAACTCTTCTAGGGTTCACCTCAACTCTACTAGGGTGTACCTCAACTCTACTAGGTTGTACTTCAACTCTACTAGGGTGTACTTCAACTCTACTAGGGTGTACTTCAACTCTACTAGGGTGTACTTCAACTCTACTAGGGTGTACTTCAACTCTACTAGGGTGTACCTCAACTCTATTAGGGTGTACCTCAACTCTACTAGGGTGTACCTCAACACTACTAGGGTGTACCTCAACTCTACTAGGGTGTATTCAACTCTACTAGGGTGTACCTCAACACTACTAGGGTGTACCTCAACTCTACTAGGGTGTACTTCAACTCTACTAGGGTGTACCTCAACACTACTAGGGTGTACCTCAACTCTACTAGGGTGTACTTCAACTCTACTAGGGTGTACTTCAACTCTACTAGGATGTACTTCAACTCTAGGGTGTTCTTCAACTCTAGGGTGTACTCAACTCTAGGGTGTACTTCAATTCTACTAGGGTGTACTTCAACTCTAGGGTGTACTTCAACTCTAGGGTGTACTTCAATTCTACTAGGGTGTACTTCAACTCTACCTGGTGGCTTGAGCTCTCGCTTCACACACGGAGGGCCCGGGTTCGATTCCCGGCGGGTGTAAAACATTTCGACGTGTTTCCTTACACCTGTTGTTATGTTCACCTAGCAGCAAATAGGTATCTGGGTTGTTAGTCGACTGGTGTGGGTCGCATCCTGGGGGACAAGATTAAGGACCCCAATGGAAATAAGGCAGACAGTCCTCGATGACGCACTGACTTTCTTGGGTTATCCTGGGTGGCTAACCCTCCGGGGTTAAAAATCCGAAGAAATCTTATATTACTAGGGTGTACTTCAACTCTACTAAGGGTGTACTTCAACTCTACTAGGGTGTACTTCAACTCTACTAAGGGTGTACTTCAACTCTACTAAGGGTGTACTTCACTCACTAGTACTCAACCTACTAAGGGTGTACTTCAACTCTACTAAGGGTGTACTTCAACTCTACTAAGGGTGTACTTCAACTCTACTAGGGTGTACTTCAACTTTACTAGGGTGCTCTTCAACTCTACTAAGGGTGTTCTTCAACTCTACTAGGGTGTACTTCAACTCTACTAGGGTGTACTTGAACTCTACTAGGGTGTACTTCAACTCTACTAGGGTGTTCTTCAACTCTACTAAGGGTGTTCTTCAACTCTACTAGGGTGTACTTCAACTCTACTAAGGGTGTACTTGAACTCTACTAGGGTGTAGTTCAACTCTACTAGGGTGTACTTCAACTCTACTAGGGTGTACTTCAACTCTACTAGGGTGTACTTCAACTATACTAGGGTGTACTTCAACTCTAGGGTGTACTTCAATTCTACTAGGGTGTACTTCAATTCTACTAGGGTGTACTTCAACTCTACTAGGGGAATTGACAAGGTAGACAGTGACAGGATGTTCGAGAGAGGGAACACGGAAACAAGGGGGCACAACTGGAAGCTGAAGACTCAGATGAGTCAAAGGGATGTTAGGAAGCATTTCTTCAGCCACAGAGTAGTCAGGAAGTGGAATAGTCTAGAGAAAGATATAGTGGAGGCAGGAACCATACATAGTTTTAAGACAAGGTATGATAAAGCTCATGGAGCAGGGAGAGCAGAGACCCAGTAGCAGACAGCGAAGAGGCCGGGCCAGGAGCTGAGTCTCGACCCCTGTAACCACAATTAGGTGAGTACACACACACACACCACACGCGTGGGATGCCCTCAAAAATCTAGTGCTAAATTACAGAATAGACGAAAAATACCAAAAATAATTGAAAGCAAATTAAAATATAAAATATATTTTGTAATGACTGAAGGAAATTACAAATTTTTCAATGCTGATAAATTCGAAATATCGGCTGGAAAAACGCTGCTAGCCACATATATTAATAACACCAATAGAAACCCAAAAGAACATTGAAATTCTTTTAAGGTTAAATTTACACAGCCCAGAACTTAAAGATATCTAAGATAAAAGTGAAAAGTGAAAGTGACTCATTGCAGGTATTTCAATTTAAAAGAAAAATTTGTCTGAGAGAAGGTGCGAAGAATGGGAAGTTGAGAGTAGTAAGACAAGTAAGACAAGTAAATGTTCATTCCACTGAGCAAATGCTTGCGGTAAACGGGTAAAGAAAAATAGTATGTTGATACCGACAAATTGTAGACCAAGACACGTACAGTTCAGTACATTTACAATTTCCCCTCACCTTTGTACATGATGGAAGGAGCAGGTCTTTAAAGAGCATAAGAAATGGCTGGAAGAGACTTCAGTCATGTGGCCAGAGAGCAAAGATATCATGTATATAATGAAGCCAGGAAAAAGGACTCAGGTTACGGGCGGGAATTGAACTCACGTTAAGGGTTAAGTGAGTGGTTTGTTTACAATCGTGTCATATGATTTCGAGAGTCATGAAGAGTGCTCGCTGATGTTATGGGCAAAATATGAAGATTTAAACACTGCAACTTATTTCTGATCAGAAGACACACTATCCAGAAATTTCAAGGAAATCAATTTTAATATGCTAGTTTTATTAACTAGAATATTAAAACTTACACAGCCTAAAATAGAGAGGGTACCATTAAAGGGAAACACATGGGCACTAAAAGTTTAATGCCTACAAGAAGATGTATTTTCTAGCCCTTTCGGGGTCGGTGCCGTACTAGTACGCGTAAATTATAGCGGCCTCAAATTAAGCGGGAAACGGCTGGTAGGCCTACATATGAAAGAATGGGTCTATGTGGTCAGTGTGCGCAGTATAAAAAAAATCCTGCACCACACACTGCATAATGAGAAAAAAAAACTCCGACCGTTTTTTTCATTTAAAACAGCGACTTTGCAGTCTATTTTCGTATGGTATTTATTGATGTATTCTCGTTTTCTTGGTCTCATTTGATAGAATAGAAGATATGTTACAGAAATAGAGATGATTGTGATTGGTTTGACAATGACAAGTACCTTGAAATTGAGCTCAAAGTAGAATTTTTTTTCGATTTTTGACGATGTTCAAAAGTAAACAAATCATACCAAACGTCCAATATACATCAACTGGCGAGTCTAATATTCATGCACAAGTGCTCTGATATTATTTATACCATTTTTACAATGATGCAGTTGTATACATAACAAAATGAAAAGCAAAAGTAATGTAAGAGGGGCCAGGAGACGTGACTAATGAGCAGAGAAGATATTATTTTAGTGCCAGAAATGTCTGTCTTGTTTATTCTGGACCCTATTTTGAAATTGGCATCGTTTGAAATTTTTGAAATTGGCCAAATTGCCATTTTCTGACCACTATTTTGGGTAGTTGAAATTAGTAAATAGGCGGTTTCTTGTACTCAATCGATAGAAGAAATGAAGTTCTAGCGAAATAGCTATAATTTTAGTAGATTGAAACATTGGAATTTGCCGAAAATAGGGCTCAAAGTGGTCGAAATCGCCGATG
This sequence comes from Cherax destructor, assembly GCA_009830355.1. Taxonomy (NCBI): domain Eukaryota; kingdom Metazoa; phylum Arthropoda; class Malacostraca; order Decapoda; family Parastacidae; genus Cherax; species Cherax destructor. The sequence continues at coordinate 142,746 of WNWK01002410.1, read as the reverse complement.
CGTAAATGTCATCGATACCGCTAACTTCGCGAAAGCATAATTCCGTTAGTTTCCGATCAAATTTCATAATTTTCGTGGCGTTATGATCGGAAAAAGATTATCTATCATTTCATAAGATTTTTTTTTTCCAAAGGGCTAGTGACTGAAGAAAATCCAATATAAGTTTATTAACTATGTTTTAAAATAGTGAAATTTTCATATACACAGACTAACCCCCTCCCCACCCCCCAAAAAAAGAAAAGTTTCATTCATTCCATAACATGTAACTGCCATAAAGGTTGATGTTCAGATTTTTTTTTTACGTCAATGATGGGAATACACTAGAGGAATGGGAGGCATTCAGTTTCGATATAAGGAAGAGAAGGATGTCATCCGGGGTGGGCCAAGGATCCCTCACCAGCATCAAGGTATCCGCCCATTTTGTAATGCAAAAAGTAAAATACACCCTTTCAAAATTAAAAATCCCAAAATAGAAGAAGGAATAACGATACGATAATATTGGATGAAAGGACACAAATGCATACACTTAGGACGTCTTTGTTGGAAACGTTTCGATCCTTGGACCTTGGTCACTCCAAATGATACAAGAGAATAACTGGGTATGAGGATCACTTGTTAACTGTCTCTCGTTATACTGGATCGAATTACTTCCCGAGTACAGGAGTTGTGGTTTACGTGTTGGTTTGAGTCTTTGTTCTACGTTAGTAGAAGAGAATGATATTATCTGTATATGATCTTCAATGTGTAATATGGTGTCCAACAAATGAAAGTAGAAGGTAATATCCAGACGCTAAAAAAATGCTTATCTGACACAGGACTGAAGAGGGACATCTCATGAACTGGAACAAAGCAGAGCTGATCAACAGAGAATCCAATACTGACAGGCCTCCCTGTAATGAAGCATCCTTAATTGTTTGTTAATGCCAACGCCACAGAAAAAAAATCTGACATGAACACCATAATACCGACCTTTACACATATGAAAATACTCCACGCTCATTCCTTGCTACCAATTGACCTGTTTTCTCAACTATATATACTATGCTCCCTCTTTTTCTTTTATCATTTGGAGTCACCAAGGTCCAAGGACCGAAACGCACTCAGTAACGATGTCCTAAGTGTATGCGCCTGTGTACATTCGTCCAAGAGTGTTGAAATTCTGGAGCTGATCAGATGAGGTTTTGTAAAGTTATCACATGGAAATTACAATTGAGATGGTTCTATATAACATTCAGCAGAGGCATTTCCACATACCAATTTTTCCATGAATCTCACACTATTTATAGTTAACCTGGGTTAAAAATTTGAATCCGATCGGATAAGGCGTTGTAGGAAATTAGTGGCAAGCAAGAAAACTGTACTTAGCAATATGATCAGCTCTGAAGTACACCCATAAGAAAACATTGTACTTAAGATATTAGCTCGTGAAATTTAAAAATGCTGTTACAGCGAGAGTTATAGCAAATGCAGGTTGTTATTTAAAATTCTGTCCAGTCTTATAAGAAAAAAATGTTTTGTGTTCTTTCAAAATTATATTTGATATATTTTTTCTACAAAATTGGCAAATCGGGCAGGCACACAACCAGAAAAGACGTAGTACGAAAGGTTCTGGGGCTTGGGTGATATATAATTGGTTCACATATCTTAGCCACTAATGCAGAAATGTAACAGAAGTCAGTGGTACCCCGAGTTTCGTACTTTATTCGTTCCAGAAGGCTGTTCGAGTGCCGTTACCGAACGAATTTGTTCCCATAAGGAATAATGTAAATTAGATTAGTCCGTTTCAGACTCCCAAAAATACACTTACAAAAGCACTTACAATAATACACTTACATAATTGTTCGAGTTGGAAGCAGTACGAAACTCGGGGTACCAAATCTTCCCTTTGAAAGCCTCGTAGTCCAGTGGTACAGTGCTGGACCTGATGAGTGACAGGACCATGAATCCAGTTTAAGTCAATCTTTCTGTTTAATTATTGACAGTCCTTTATTACGGTTCCCGTTAAGTTTATGGATTATATGGGATCGAGGAGATGAGAATACGTGCTCTATGGAAGCTTCTGGAGCTGTGGGAAGAAACATTTAGGTCACAGGTGGTGTTCACTGAGAAAGTCACAGAATTACATTGAAACTTTCGTATTGAAAACTTTAAAACACACACACACACACACACACACACACACACACACACACACACACACACACACACACAATGTACCGTGTACGTCAGGCCCATACTAGAATATGCAGCACCAGTCTGGAACCCACACCTGGTCAAGCACGTCAAGAAACTAGAGAAAGTGCAAAGGTTTGCGACAAAGTTAGTGCCACAACTCAGGGGTCTGTCTTATGAAGAAAGGTTGAGGGAAATAGGACTAACAACACTGGAGGAAAGAAGGGTCAGAGGAGACATGATAACGACATACAAAATACTGCGGGGAATTGACAAGGTAGACAGTGACAGGATGTTCCAGAGAGGGAACACAGAAACAAGGGGACACAACTGGAAGCTGAAGACTCAGATGAGTCAAAGGGATGTTAGGAAGCATTTCTTCAGCCACAGAGTAGTCAGGAAGTGGAATAGTCTAGAGAAAGATATAGTGGAGGCAGGAACCATACATAGTTTTAAGACAAGGTATGATAAAGCTCATGGAGCAGGGAGAGCAGAGACCCAGTAGCAGACAGCGAAGAGGCGGGGCCAGGAGCTGAGTCTCGACCCCTGCAACCACAATTAGGTGAGTACAATTAGGTGAGTACACACACACCAATTTGGTGGTCCTGTGGGTTAGAGCATCATGTGGTTTTCGCTCACCATGAGGCTGGCCACAACAACATGAGTTCGAATCCTTGGCTAGTCGCAGTGTTGTTATTGATATATATATATACAGTACACGAGGTGTGAGAGATACATGTCTAGTACATATTGTTACATGTTTGTCACTGATTATAATGCGAAAATCTCATCCAGCTCCTCCGAGCTGGGGCGCGTGCCCAGAATACAGCATGCATTACCCCTCTGAACAGCAGCGCTGAGTCGCTGGAACAGAAAACTAGCTGCCCTGGGATCCCTAGTTACCCTGTTGAGTCTTTTGCCCAGCTCCTTGAGGAACTTAGATGCACTCTTTCCCCATGAGCCAAGGGTCTCTGAGCCTATGGGAACAAACATATAATGATGGGCAAGTTCTCCATATTTTCTCGACTTCTGGGGCTCCCTGAAGGTGGCAGCTGCCCCTCCTTCCTCCCTGGTGTATTGGAGATAGGTATCAGCCAAGGTAGATGCACATGTGTAGTCCCACACCACCTGCTTGCCGTCTGTCCAGGCTTGAAGGGTGATACCATCTGGACGCTTTTGCCTGCCATCAGATCTGCATAGTTGGGGTGGCTCCCTTACTGCTGGGCATCCGGCTGTTGTGAGGCTCCTCTTGATAATGTTATTAACCTCTTCATGTATATAATATATATATATATATATATATATATATATATATATATATATATATATATATATATATATATATATATATATAAGAGAGATGTGAAGGTTTATAAACTAAAAGAGGAGGCAGTTAGGTAAGATATGAAGAACTATTGGAGGATAGATGGGCTAGTGAGAGTGTAGGCAATGGGGTCGAAAATGTATGGGGTAGGCTTAAGAATGTAGTGTTAGAGTGTTCAGCAGAAGTTTGTGGTTATAGGAAAGTGGGTGCAGGAGGGAAGAACGATTGGTGGAATGATGATGTAAAGAGAGTAGTAAGGGAGAAAAAGTTAGCATATGAGAGGTTTTTACAAAGTAGAAGTGATGCAAGGAGGGAAGAGTATATGGAGAGAAAAAGAGAGGTTAAGAGAGTGCTGAAGCAATGTAAAAAGAGAGCAAATGAGAGAGTGGGTGAGATGTTATCAACAATTTTTTTTTGAAAATAAGAAAAAGTTTTGGAGTGAGATTAATAAGTTGAGGAAGCCTAGAGAACAAATGGAAATGACAGTTAAAAATAGAAGAGGAGAGTTATTAAATGGAGAGTTAGAGGTATCGGGAAGATGGAGGGAATATTTTGAAGAGTTGATAAATGTTGATGAAAACAGGGAAGCTGTGATTTCGTGTATAGGGCAAGGAGGAATAACATCTTGTAGGAGTGAGGAAGAACCAGTTGTGAGTGTGGGGAAAGTTCGTGAGGCAGTGGGTAGAATGAAAGGGGGTAAGGCAGCTGGGATTGATGAGATAAAGATAGAAATGTTAAAAGCAGGTGGGGATATAGTTTTGGAGTGATTGGTGCTATTATTTAATAAATGTATGGAAGAGGTTAAGGTACCTAGGGATTGGCAGAGAGCGTGTATAGTTCCTTTGTATAAAGGCAAAGGGGACAAAAGAGAGTGCAAAAATTATAGGGGAATAAGTCTGTTGAGTATACCTGTTAAAGTGTATGGTAGAGTTATTATTGAAAGAATTAAGAGTAAGACGGAGAGTAGGATAGCAAATGAACAAGGGGGCTTTAGGAAAGGTAGGGGGTGTGTAGACCAAGTGTTTACAGTGAAACATATAGGTGAACAGTATTTAGATAAAGGTAAAAAGGTTTTTGTGACATTTATGGATTTGGAAAAGGCGTATGACAGGGTGGATAGGGGGGCAATGTGGTAGATGTTGCAGGTGTATGGAATAGGAGGTAGGTTACTGAAAGCAGTGAAGAGTTTTTATGAGGATAGTGAGGCTCAGGTTAGAGTGTGTAGGAAAGAGGGAGATTATTTCCCAGTAAAAGTGGGCCTTAGACAAGGATGTGTGATGTGACCGTGGTTGTTCAATATATTTATAGATGGGGTTGTAAGAGAAGTGAATGCGAGGGTCTTGGCAAGAGGTGTGGGGTTAAAAGATAAAGAATCAAATACAAAGTGGGAGTTGTCACAGTTGCTTTTTGCTGATGACACTGTGCTTTTGGGAGATTCTGAAGAGAAGTTGCTGAAGTTGGTGGATGAATTTGGTAGGGTATGTAAAAGAAGAAAATTGAAAGTGAATATAGGAAAGAGTAAGGTGATGAGGATAACAAAAAGATTAGGTGACGAAAGATTGGATATCAGATTGGAGGAAGAGAGTATGGAGGAGGTGAATGTATTCAGATATTTGGGAGTGGACATGTCAGCAGATTGGTCTATGAAGGATGAGGTGAATCATAGAATTGATGAGGGAAAGTAAAGAGGGGAATGTATGAAAGCATAGTTATACCAACACTCTTATATGGGTGTGAAGCATGGGTGATGAATATTGCAATGAGAAGAAGGCTGGAGGCAGTGGAGATGTCATGTCTGAGGTCAATGTGTGGTGTGAATATAATGCAGACAATTCGTAGTTTGTAAATTAGGAGGAGGTACGGGATTACCAAAACTATTATCCAGAGAGCTGAGGAGGGGTTGTTGAGGTGGTTCGGACATATAGAGAGGATGGAACGAAACAGAATGGCTTAGAGAGTGTATTAATCTGTAGTGGAGGGAAGGCGGGGTAGGGGTCGGCCTAGGAAAAGATGGAGGGAGGGGGTAAAGGAGGTTTTGTGTGCGAGGGGCTTGGACTTCCGGCAAGCAAGCGTGAGCATATTTGATAGGAGTGAATGGAGACAAATGGTTTTTAATACTTTACGTGCTGTTGGAGTGTGAGCAAAGTAACATTTATGAAGGGATTCCGGGAAACCGGCAGGCCGGACTTGAGTCCTGGAGATGGGAAGTACAGTGTCTGCACTCTGAAGGAGGGGTGTTAATGTTGCAGTTTTATAACTGTAGTGTAAAGACAGTGATGGAGTGAATGATGAAAGTTTTTCTTTTTCGGGCCACCCTGCCTTGGTGGGAATCGGCCGATGTGTTAATAAATAATATATATATATATGTCGTGCCGAATAGGTAAAACTGGTCAATTAGCAAGAACTCATTTAAAATTACGTCTTTTCTAAAATTTTCTCTTATGCATTTAGATATATATTTTTTTAATGTATGTTAATGTAAAAACTAATAATTTTGTACCAAAAGAACCTTAGAAAACTTACCTAACCTTATTATAAAAAGCGCAATTTTATTTAGCCTAATCCAACTAAATATATTTTAGATAAGTTTACGATAATTTAACAATAAACAAACACAATGAAATATATTTTTCGTCAGGTTCAGAATGATTTTTGCGAAATTATTGCATACACAAATTTTCGTTTGCTTTATTCGTTGCTATTTAAACCAAAATTGCTAGTTTTATATATATATATATATATATATATATATATATATATATATATATATATATATATATATATATATATATATATATATATATTGTGTGTGTGAGAATGTGTGTGTGTGAGAATGTGTGTGTGTGTGTGTGTGTGTAACAGCTGTTTTGGGAATATGCGTGAGGGTCTTAATTGCTGTGTCTTTGATTGAGTTTATGATATTATCTGATGGGATGAGATCTACTGGCATGCGTTCAGGTGCTTGGGTTGGCAATGGATCGTCCACATTCGCCGGAAGGCATCCCTAACCAGGGCAGTAACTATGATTACAGGGAAAACCATCACTGTTTTGGCCACGAACCTATAAACAGGATCGACACAGTTTTTAAGAGTGTCAGCTGTGCAGTGCCCTTGGCTGCAGTCTTCCTGATTAGCACCTCTTTAGCTATGGTGTGTAGTCCGTGTTAGAGGCATTGCTTCCTTCAGGGTGACCTAGTGTGGCACGATGGAAAGACGATGTAAGGTGTTGGGGAGGCGAGCACATGGATGATTTTCCTGCACAAGGAGCCATTTAAATATTATTCACTCTGGCTTGCTTATGATAAACTAAATAGTATTTTTCCTCCATGCATACTGTGAGAGTTGAGGGTACGTGCACTGGTGACTCAGAGGTATGCACTATTAACTGTGTTTAACATTGGCAGTGAAGCTCCCTCCCTTCCTCCCTCCCCTGCACCTACATGCCGCGCCATCTCCCCCTTCTCCTTTACCCTCCTCCCCCATCTATCCTCTCCCTCTCCCATTATGTATGTGAGGCACTAATTGATAATTCACTTGTTTCAATAAACTCCTGACACTCACGCAGCAATTTTGTGTGATTTTCTTTATATAAACTGAGCTGAGGTGTTACCCTGCGACTCTCGTCAGTGCTACAACAGCTGTTGTTCTGTAAGGGTATTCCTGCAAGCGTGTTTCATGAGTGAATGTGGTTTCGCCAAATTCTCCCCTTCAGTTTATGATTACTGAAATTCATGATGGATGTTACAGCTAGGAAGCGTGAAAGTGTTGTAGCTCTTAGATAATATACTGATTTGAGTATCAGACAGATCGCCGAAAATTTAAGCTTAGCAAAGTCAACTGTTGGTCGGATTCTAAAGAACACTTAACGATGACAAGGTTATAAATAGTGTGAAGGATCCCAAGAAAACCATAGATCTACAGATAGATTTGGTTACGGCTGACGTAAATGTTGATTCTTCAACTGTTTGACGAAGTTTCCTTGAAACTGGCAGAACTGCCAGAAAGTCGGTAATGAAACAATTATTGATTGCTGCTCTGAAGAAAAAATGGCTGTGCTGGGCACTCGATCATAAGGGATGAACGACAAACAGAGAAAGTTATATTTTCAGATGAGGGGCATTTTAAAGTACTGATCAGTGGTAGTGAGACGGAGCACAGACGAACCTCTTCGGAATGGACGCATTCAACAAGCGCCAAAACATCCATCTAAGATGTTTTTGGGTAGTTTTACTGCTAAAGACCCTGGACGGCGTGTTACTGTTGAGGGAACGATGAGATGAACAGTGAAAAATACAGGGCAATCCTGGCAACTCATTTCCTTCCCATTGTGGATAGACACTTTCCTGACAGAGAAGGAATTTTCCAGCAGGATCTTGCTCCATGCCACACTTAAATAAAAATGCTGACATTCTTCGAAGAGAGTGGGCTAAAAATTCTAAACTGGCCTGGAAACTCTCTCTGATCTCAACCCAGTTGAGAATCTATGAGTAATAACCAGATTCAGGATCACATAATTGGACTGTTCAACTGTGGACAAGCTAATTCCTGCTGTTATTAGGACCTGGTACCATGACAATGAACTTGACTAAATGTGTTCAAAATTGGTTTATTCTATGCCAAAGTGTGTAGCAATGCTTATAAAAGCAAAGAGTAGTCAAGTCTCTTATTATTATCTGTCATATCATTGCCATATATTTTTCAAATATACATTAATTTTCCAAATAAATGTCTTCATTACTCCAATTTAATATGCACAAACTATATATATTTATGTAGAGAGAAAGATCGCAGTCAGCAGGATTTGAAACATGTCAGGGGAGGCTGGTAAGGTTCCTCAAGTGACGCTCTAGACCACTCGCCCACACATATTTCTCAAACGTTGGACAACCTTGTTTACAAGCTGTTTCTTCCCAGCCCGGGCACCAGTGGGCCTCAAGTATGGTTTCAAGCTATTTCGTTCTCCTGTATGTTCCAGCCTCAGAAGCGATTTTAATATCAATGCACCATGCATAAAAAAGCGGGGAATATATACAGAGAAAGATAGCAATCAGCAGGATTCGAAGCCATGTCAGAGGAGGCTGGCAAGGTTGCCTAAGTGACCCACTAGAAAGGCTGCCCAGCTTTTGATGCATCTGTGGCTGAGTGGTCTAGAGCGTCACTTGGGGAACTTTGCCAGGCTCCCTCCCCCCACATGGCTTCGAATACTGCTGACTGCGATCTTTGTGTGTGTATATATATATATATATATATATATGTATATATATATATATATATATATATATATATATATATATATATATATATATATATATACCTGGAGTTTACCTGGAGAGTGTTCCAGGGGTCAACGCCCCTGCGGCCCGGTCTGTGACCAGACCTCATGTTGGATCAGAGCCTGATCAACCAGGCTGTTACTGCTGGCCGCACGCAGTCCAACATACGAACCACAGCCTGGCTGGTTAGGCACCGACTTTAGATGCCTGTCCAGTGCCCGCTTGAAGACAGCCAGGGGTCTATTGGTAATCCCCCTTATGTATGCTGGGAGGCAGTTGAACAGTCTTGGGCCCCTGACACTTATTGTGTTGTCTCTCAACGTGCTAGTGGCACCCCTGCTTTTCATTGGGGGGATGTTACATCGTCTGCCAAGTCTTTTGCTTTCGCTCTAGGATTTTCCAAGTGTATATAATAATGTATCTCTCCCGCCTGCCTTGAAAGGTGCAGTTAGTGTGCAGCAATATCCCAGCCTAGATAGAACAAGCGACCTGAAAAGTGTCAACATGGGCTTGGCATCCCTGGTTTTGAAGGTTCTCATTATCCATCCTGTTATTTTTCTGGCAGATGCGATTGCTACAGTGTTATGGTCCTTGAAGGTGAGATCCTCTGTCATGATCACTCCCAGGTCTTTGACATTAGTTTTTCGCTCTATTGTGTGGTTGGAATTTGTTTTATACTCCGATGAGATTTTAATTTCCTCACGTTTTCCATATAGGAGTAATTGAAATTTCTCATCATTGAACTTCATATATATAAAGCAATTATCGGAAACCAAGCGATATAAGATGCAAAACAACCACGGGGGTAATAGAATGATAGCTCTAGGCCTTTCGTGTTGCAATCAACACATTATCAGGAGCTTGCAAAATTGCAGAAAAGGGGAGGAGTTCCAGCAAATAACGTTCCCAAAGGACTCCAGTGAAGGCGGTTCTTTGGGAACGTTATTTACTGGAAGTCCTCTTTTCTACAATTTTGCAAGCTCCTGATGATGTGTTGATTGCAACACGAAAGGCCTAGAGCTATCATTCTACTCCCCCCGTGGTTGTTTTGATATATAAAATATATATATATATATATATATATATATATATATATATATATTATATAAATGCATCCATGAATGAGTGGTTTTAAGTAAATAACAATAATGTGACAAACTGGGGATCGAACGCCCAATATTTCAGCACGCCTTCCGAGCAGTCCGCCAAAATTCCGAGATGCCTTTAACCAATGAGCCGTGGAAGCTACAGGACTAATTTCCTTCTCCCATTTGGAATACCAGTCTTCACGAGCAGTACACATATTAATACATCCATGGACGAGTGGTTTTAAACAAATAACAATACTTCGACTAGCTCGTGAAGATTATATTCAACGCTAATGTTATTTTTAGAGCAAAAATAACCATAATTAAAATAGACAAATTACTTATATTTAATCCAAAGAATATTGAAAAACTTAATTTAATTAAAATACTTCCATACACTATGGATACCACCATTCATTATAATAGTACCACACATCATAAATACTACCATACATAAATACTACCACATAAATTCTACCATACATCATAAACACTACCATATATTATAAACACTACCATATATCATAATAGTACTACTCTACTTCATAAATTCTACCATACATCATGCTACTATACATTATAAATACTTCTACATCATCAAATGCACACATGAAACATTAAAAATTAGTATGTCGACCTCTGTATGGATGTGTACAAGTGGCTCCTCTGAATTCTCATTCTCGTTACTGAAAGGTTTCAGAGAGGTTAATCAAGGTTAATTCTCAGTGGCGTTGAAGTCAAAACTGAAATCGTCACGAGAGGATGATGAGCCAAATGTAAAAGAATAATGAATTAATGAATCACACATAAGAAGGTAATGAGCCATTTGACAGTGATCTGGAATTGCATAGGGAGTTATAAGGATAACCAGTGCGTATTTTAAATACCTGTTCAAATATGTGGCATAAGTTCCACACCTTATTTCCCACACTTATTCTTTGTGAATTTTTAAATGTATATATTAATTTGGGGAGAAAATATGCACTGTGGACCCATAGTGAAAAATATTAACTAATTTTGTTATATTTTCCCGTTACGATCGACTTTGCCAAGACTTGTGAAGCTCCTCCCCCGCAAGTAGTACAGCCATACGCTGCTTGAGGGCGCCACTCTTCAGCCAGCCATTGTTACCATGGCTCACCCTACTACTAATTTATTTAACGTCTTTGCACACTAAATTTCTGTTCTTCTCTATTTTTCCAAAAAGCATCTGATGTCTTTTAAATAATAAAAAACCCGGTACAGTTTAAGCGATCGTTATAATAATAGATATCCATCGAAGTTGAAAGTTGCGATAGAGAGATGAGCCATGGTACAAACGTTTAAAAATAGACGGAGGAAAAGCCGGTGTTGGTGACCGAGGTGCGGGTGCTTTTGCTTGTTCTCTGCTACCTGGGGCCGAGGACCCACCTCACCCACCGTACTGCCCCTCACTTCCTTATTCACACTCACAGGTGGTGCTCAGAAGCGACCACTGATCACCAGATGTTAGAGGGTTTAACAATATACAATTTAAAGTTACTGAGATAGAAGAGAGCGAGGGAAGTGAAAAGAAATCTACCAAGTCCCTACTGGGGGAACAGGGTGGGGAACAAGAATGCGCCTCCCCCTTCCTCCTCCCATTGGACACCCCTACTCCCCACTCCCAGCATGGGAAACTCAATCTGAGTCCAGCTCTCACCTTATATGTAACTGGCAGCTTAGGTACCCCAAGCCAATTTTCATAAGTGCAGTGTTTCAGCACTGATGTAAAGGTGTGGGCAGCGGGTGACGTTGAGTGAGACACAACAAACCTATGGTCACGGCACAGCAATCTTCCCCTCACCCATTATCACAAAAATGTGGATGGGAAACCATCTCCTTCCCACTGTTTGCTTTCTCCCACCATCCTCTCAACAGACTCCCACCAATTTCTCTCCAGTCTCCCACTCACTGCCCACTAGCTGCCCACCAACCAACCACTAGTTAGTCATCCACCAGCCCCTGACTAACTTCCCACTAGTTATGCACCAACCTCCCATCAGCCTTACACCAACCTCCTACCATCAACCAAACACCAGCTTCCCACCTCCCATCAACCTCACACCAGCCTCCAACAACTTACCACCACCACCTCTCTATCACGATTGCCAGAAAGAAAACTTAGCTTTCACCTAATAATTAGTCTGTGTTGATCGAAAATATGGTAACGCCAACATATCACTCAAAAATATTTTAAATTTTTATCATCCGTATCATGGTAATATTATTACAAACATTACTATCCACAGCTCACATTTAAATCTAGGAATATGAAAAGAAAATGTGAAAATCCCTTTAAAATATTTTCTGTATTAATACTTGAGTCTAGAAAACTTCTATAAATCAACTTATTTTCAAAAATGACAGAATTCCAGTAGCCTACTGAGGCTGGGGTATAAATGATAATTGATAGCTACATCGATATTTAATGTTAAATATATAACCGACTACATTATACACAAAATCACATTTACATTTACAATGGAAGAATATATTTTTTTCGAAGCTTTCCTTTACAACAATAAGAAATAACCATTTATGACAGCCTAGCTGTCCTACACATGAAACAATGGTAGGCATAAATTTAATACTAGACGCCATCCAGTACACAGACAACAACAATATAGAGAAGACAGAATCCACAATACTCACAACAGTTTGTGTTTTGGGGAAGTCCTGTGTTAAAACAAACTGACCAGAGAACAACGCCCTACTGAAGGATAGTCCACCAAGACACCAATAACCTAGTAACTTAGTCTAAGCCTAGAGATTCCCAAATATCCCAGACTACGGCAGTGTGAGTGCTCGGCTCAATGTCACTAAGTGACAAAATATGGTTTAGACATGCAACCATAAAAACAAAAACTTGCTAACTTCTGTGAACGGAAATTCACAGAAAAATATACAGTTTGCCTCACCGGTAAACATGTGTACTACCCACGTCTAACAAGAAAAAGAGCAGAGGCGAGGGAAGACATGCAGCAGGAGGGTGAAGACACACGATGTAAGATGGACTGCTACCCCAGCGAGGTGAAGACAGGGCGTCACATAGGTGAGCTTCAGTTACCTTCAAACTCCTTCGTATTATTCCCCATAAGTTATCTCACGGAAACCAATTTCAGTTGACACGTACAGGTGACTGTATTTGTCAATTGTTGCACGAACCTTCACCTGGTAATAGTTAACCAGGCCTGGAAATCTGAAGCTGATCAAATTAGACGTTCTGAAGTTATACAGGAAAGCCTTGAAGGAAGTTAATGAAGGTGAAACACTGGAGCTTGCAACGTGGTGGCTCAGGCACCAAGCTGTTAAGGGCTCACTAAACACAGGAAAACTAAAAATGCTATAAAAAGACGAATTTTCAATTCTCAATTTTCTTTTTGGGATTCTGTTCTATTTAAAATTCTCTGCAATCCTCAAAAGAAAAAAAACATTTCATTTTGTGTTCTTCAAGAAAGTTCAATCTGATCAAAATTCTACAAAATAGGAAAGCTGGCATACACAAGCCCAAAGTCAGTGATAAATACTTTCAGTTAAGAAACACTAATACATAAGTGTTTGAAGCCGAGTACAAGAAGCATTCCTTAGTTATTATATGGTAATATATAATTTTTAAGGCCCAAAGTAAAGCCAAGCTTTCTTTTATTGAAGTCCATCGACACGAAAAGTTTGAAGCCTATGAGAAAAGGCATTCCTCAGTAGCTGCTCCGAATCCATCGATTCCAATTTTTATTAAAATTTCAAATTTGCCCTTAAACTGTATTATTTTACAGACTGACTTCCATTTTTAGAGCACGTATGAGCCTTAATATTTTAAATTTGATCGATACGAGGCATTCTTTAGTGAATGGAATTCAATATTACTGTTCATTAAATAGGCAAAATGGGAGTTACGCAGCGTAATAACAAGGCGATGTTTGTTTACTGGAACACAGATCAAGTCTGAAAATTTGAAGCCGATCAGAAGAGTTATTGTCCTGTTGTCATGAATTTTAACGATTCCAGTTTTTTTTAGCTAGTTCATTGTTAAATTTAACTTGATCATTGTTAAATTTAACTTGATCATTGTTAAATTTAACTTGATCATTGTTAAATTTAACCTGATCATTGTTAAATTTAACTTGATCATTGTTAAATTTAACTTGATCATTGTTAAATTTAACTTGATCATTGTTAAATTTAACCTGATCATTGTTAAATTTAACTTGATCATTGTTAAATTTCACTAGGGCATTGTTAAATTTGTCCTCACACAAACTAAGTTAAATTAGTATCATCCTGGTCCTAAGATGCATCAGCCATTAAATACTGAAGCCGTTCACAAGAGGCAGACCTAAATATATTTAACAGGAATAAAAAGTTCACACCATTTTACACAAAATTGGAAGATATGCGCCTATATATTTGAATGTCCTTATTAGGAAGGTTTCAAGCTTTTCCGCAGACTGTTCTGCAAGTTATCGAAGCCGTTTCAGGATGTTGGGAATGGGTTCAAGAACTTTGATCATAAGGCACTAGCACATTACAATTATTCCCAGAATTTGGTCCTGGTTACTGTACACCAGCGTTGAAAATTTGAAGCCCATCTAATGGAGACTGTTCGTGTTATGTGCGGAATTAAAAAAGAAAATTTAGAGAAAAGGAGACAAAAAACAGATGTCTAGCACCTACTTAAGAGTCCACAGGGAATGATACCTAACACTAACATATATAACGGATATTTTTAAATAGACCCTGTTCGATAATCAGTTTATAGTTGCCTTAGAGTGCAGGCTGACAAGTGTCTACTATACAAAGTATACTTTGTCGAGTACTACTGAGATATTACTGTTAAAAAAAAAAAATAACACGGGCGGGGTTCGAACCCACGATCATAGTCATATAACTGCAGACCGACGCGTTAGCCACTGGGCCATATGGCTACAATAAGATTCATCTTATTGTAGCCAGCTGGCCCAGTGGCTAACGCATCGGTCTGGAGTTTTATGACTCTCTGATCGCGAGTTCTAATCCCGCCTGTGGTATGGTTTGTTTCCAATCGAGTAATTACGATTTCGTGAGTCATATTACTGTTAATTATCACTAATTTGTATTTTGGAAAACATTGTTTTATTTATAAAATTACTGAAACCTGGCTAAAGCCTAATACTACAGATATCTATGTCATTCCTGGTTACACAGCCATACACAACTATAGGCCAGACCAACAAGGGGGTGGCACAACTATTTACTATTCAGACCAGCTTGAATGTATCAGCAATACTTGCACAAGAGATGAACATGGAGAATATTTAATAGCTAAGTTTAAATCAAAATACCTACAAAAACCTCTCACAGTGATAAACATCTACAGAGTACCACAATCAAATATTTGCCAATTTAGAGAAAAATTGGGAAGTATGATTACTGATGCACACATGAACAAAGACCACTTAATACTAACAGGAGACTTCAATATCAGTCTCCTACAAGATCAGGACCCACAAGTAACTGAATTCACAAACACTATGAGCAACTGCTTGCTTCTACCAACAGTAACAAAACCAACAAGAATCTCTGAAACTAGTGCCTCCCTATTAGAACACATCTGGACTAACACCATATCCCCTCTAGAGGGGATATGGTGATAATACCACAGACAATACCACAGACCACTACCCTACCTTTCTCATAACCAACCTAGATACATTACCCAAAGAGACTACTAAAATTACTTTCAGACTACATAATGAGGCAGCTCTTAATAACTTCATAACAGCTATGTCAAACATCGACTGGCAAACCGAGTTAGACACCTATACAGATATTGACATATGTATTAATAATTTTCTAAAAAAGACTCAATACCTCTATAACATGCATTGCCCTAAAAAAACTAAACAGATCACAGCTAAGAGACTAAACAATCCCTGGCTAACACCCAGCATTCTAAAATCCATTAATATAAAACACCTATATGAAAAACAGTACAGAATGGGTCAAATAACAAGAGAACAAACAAAACGCTACTCCTCAAACCTAACCAGCCTGATAAGAAGGTCAAAAAAATTGTGTTATGAGAACAGATTAAATAACTTAAGAGGTGATATGAAAAAGACCTGGAAAACCCTATCTGAAATTCTAGAAACTAGAAAAGTATCCAGAAACAACAATCAAACTGACAAACCCAGATGAACCCTGATGCTCCACCAACTGAAACAGCAAACACACTAAATCTTTTCTTCTCCACAATAGGAAAAAAGTTGGCAAGCAAAATCCCAAGTTCAAACACTCCACCTAATGCTTACCTCACTGGAGGCTACACTGGAGGCTACACTGGAGGCTACCCAAATACACTATTCCTAGCTCCGACCAACCCAACAGAAGTCTCGCTTGTTATTAACACATTAAAAAACAAGGCAGGAGATGTAAATAACTTACCACCTTTTATATACAAAAAAGCTTCTCAAGTACTATCACCAATTATTGCAACACTCTTTAACAAATCCATTCAATCCTCCACCTTCCCATCAATACTCAAAATAGCGAGGGTTACCCCCATACATAAAGGCGGAGATCAAACAGACCTAAATAACTATAGGCCAATATCTAACTTACCCCTTCTCTCCAAAATCTTTGAGAAGTTAATTCATAGGCAAATCTATTCCTACCTCATCTCCCACAACATACTCAACCCCTGTCAGTTTGGTTTCAGGCCTAATAAAAACACAAATGATGCAATCATACACATGCTAGAAATAATATACACCGCTCTTGAAAATAAAGAAATCCCAGTGGGAATCTTCATTGACTTACGTAAAGCTTTTGATACAGTTGACCATGATCTGTTACACTTAAAATTATCACACTATGGTATAAGAGGACACTCCCTCAACTACCTAAAGTCATACCTTAGCGACAGAAGGCAATATGTGTCCACAAATGGAGCTAACAAACAATTACAGTTGGTGTCCCACAGGGAAGTGTTCTTGGCGCACTTCTTTTTCTCATTTACATAAACGACCTACCAAATGCATCGCAACTACTCAAACCCATACTATTTGCAGATGACACCACATACGTCTTCTCTCACCCATGCCCAGTCACACTAGCCAACACTGTAAATGCTGAATTACAGAAAATATCTTCCTGGATGATGACTAACAATCTTACTCTCAATGTTGACAAAACCTATTTCATTCAGTTTGGGAACAGAGCTACAAATGTTCCACTTAACATAATGATAAACGGATCACTTGTCACAAAACTCACAGAGGGAAAATTCTTAGGAATCCACCTTGACAGTGGCCTCAAATTTAAGACACATATACAACAAATTTCCAAGAAAGTCTCCAAGACCGTAGGAATACTATCCAAGATAAGGTACTATGTTCCACAACCAGCTCTCCTTTCCCTTTATCACTCACTCATTTACCCCTATCTCACCTATGGAATCTGTGCATAGGGCTCAACAACAATAAATCACCTCAAACCATTAATAACAACAAAAGGCTGTAGTTCGAATGATAACAAATTCCCATTCTAGACAACATACTCCACCAGTATTCAAAAGTCTAAACTTACTCACCATACAAGACATCCATACTTTTTACAGTGCCTATTACATACATAAAACACTAAACTCAAATATTAACCCACAACTCAAAATCCTCCTAACCAACCTTAACAGGACACATGAACATAACACAAGGCACAGATCACTATTCGATGTTCCCAGCGTCCACCTCACACTATGCAAAAACGCAATGCACATCAAAGGCCCAAAAATTTGGAATTTATTACGTATGATTACCAAAGAAACCCGGTCTGTACATCAATTCAAAACTCTGCTAAAAAAACACCTACTCACCCAAAACTAAATACCCACTACTTTACATTACCTACAAAGTTATTAAATAACTTTACACTGCCTCAAAATAACATTATTCACTGTGTTACTCCCCTATCCTCAATACCCCCTTCAAAATTGCTCAAAGAAAAATAATTTATCAAACATAAATTATAATGTATATGCCATGTTATATCTTATAATGTATAAACCACCTAATATAAAGAAATCCATCCCTATGTACCCTTGTGCTCTTTGTAACTCATCTAATGACCATATAAACTATTATTGCAAAACAAATTATTGATTTAATTTGTTTAATCTGATTTAATAATTCTAGTATGTAGACATAAAACTGTAAATGATCCAAAATTATAAAACTATTATGTATCAAAAATGGCATGCTCAAATTATGTTCAAATTTCATAGCTTAAATGCTCAATTATACTTATATTGTAAACTGTCTACTATAATTCTTACCTTTTAGCCTCAAAATCCCTTACTTAATTGCTCAATGAGAAATAGTTTACCAAATATAATATAGTACAAATGTTGAAACTTATACCTCATGTATCCTTATGTACCCTTGTGCTCCTTGTAACTCATCTAATGACCATATATACTGTTATTGCAACACATATTGTTTAATCTGATTTAATTAATTTTATAAATAAGACAAAAGCATAAAACTGTTTCAAAAATGTCATAGTCTAAACTATTCAAATTTCATAGCTTAAATACCCAACTATACTCATATTGTAAACTATCTAATAAAATTCTTACCATTTAGTTTTAAGTTAATTTTAAGGGTGCCCAAAATGCCCTGCATATTAGGGGCTTTTGGCATGTACACCTCATAACATCTCATAACAAATTGTAACTCTTTGTATCATGTCCAAATAAACTAATATTACTATTATCGAACTGGATGACGTAGCAATGTGCTGAGTGACGCATGGAAGAACGAATGGGCGGGTTGACGTACGATCGGGCGTACGGGAAGACGGACGGATAGAGCAGTTTGAGATAGCACAAGATCTTTTTAGGAAGCATTTGAGCCCCATGTATTGCAGCAACTTAGTTAAGTATCTGGGAGTTGCTAAACTTCACCAAAGTGAAAGGAGGAAGACCCGCATATATAACCCCCAAATATCACTTGTCAAAAAACGTAAATTAAATAAGTAGGAAAACTGTGACAGTCACAGCGCCGGATTCACACGGACAAAGCCGGATTCGCATGTACCGAAGCTACTTTCCGTGGCCAGGCAATGGCAAGTTGATGTGGACCGCGCAGGGTTACTGATAGACAGGGCTGCATCCATATAGATTGGGTCAGGCTGAAGTAGACAGAACAGAGCCTCGCATAAGCAGGACAAGATTGTTATGGACAGAAATCACAAAGCCGGAATCAGATTAACACGGACTGGGCTTAGTTTTCATGAGCGAATATGGCTTATATGAAAAAAATAAACACATAAGCAGTATAATGTGATCCTTTATTGACAACGTTTCGCCCACGCAGTGGGCTTTATCGAGTCCATGGCTTATGTGAACTGGACTTCTATATATCACATGTGAGTTAAGAATTATGTTTTGACTGACCATCAAACATCTAAATACGTCATGAATTAACGATTATAGAATTTACAGTGTTCCGGGACCTGGAGACCTTTAGAGAGCATGTGCTGTACTTAATGACATGAACACACATGAAAAACTTAGTGAAAATTATTTATGCACAAGCACATATGTAACAAAAAAAAAAGTAAAAAATTAACTAGATTCTAGAAAACGTAAGGTTACCCACTCCTCCTTAATTAACGACTCACGAAATCGTAATGACACGATTGAAAACAAACCATACCACGGGCGGGGTTAGAACCAGCGGTCAGAATCATAAAACTCCTTAATTATTTTTATGGCCTTCAAAAACATAATTTTCCTTATGTTTGATGTGGGAGTCGGAGAAGCTGCTTTATGTTGATCATCATTGAGTGTTTGATGTCGTAATGCAATGGTGGAGTTATTGCAACAATGATTTTAAATACGATGTGAGTACTTGAAATACTATTTCATCTGTGCATAGGATAACCCATCCTGATAAACAGTAACTCCAGCGCCACTAAAATGAAACCTTTGAAGATTCTGTAGCTACTAATCCCAAGATTCTGTAGGTACTAATCCCACACTGGTATGCTTGACGTTATCCTCCTCGCCTGACTGTTCTCTCTCTTCTCAGACTGAGATTTTATTTCCTGATCAATAAAATCCATAGAAAAAGGTAGCAGCACACTGTTTCTACACAAACCATCCATCTATCAGGTTACCCCTTTGAAAAACAAGCTTTTCAGTCACACACAGATGTGTGGAGTTCTAGGCCTAACCATCAATCATATTCTCGACAAACAATCTTTCCCGATTTAATTAGTCATATCCTTGATATAAAATAATGCTGCCTCCAAAGAGCTTTATTTTGTTTATCTGGATATATTTACAGTCAGACTTTATTAAAGTGATGAGCGGCCAGCCGTCTGTGAAAAAAAAATTGAATTGTCTAGATTTAAGTGCTGTCCACACCTACAGGCTGATATTTTAGTTGATGATTTCCTGTTCAAGGTTCCAGGCTGGACAATGACAAGGTGTGATGAATAGTCAGGCTATCAGTGCTTCCTTCTGTCATTCCGAGATATTCATCAAGGGTCGGCTGATCAGCTACTGCCAGAAAGACTTGGAATATTTCTAAGTATGTTTTTCCAAAAATGTAATTTTTTGTTCTTACTGTCATCAATAGAACATGTTGGTAATTAGTGTTTTGTTTTTTTACTCCAAAAATTAATGTTTTATGAATGTTTCATTCTAAATACTCAACATTGCAACTTCTGTGAGGACTAAATTGGAAAGCTCGGAGTGATTGTAGCTCAGTAGCCTGAGGGCTGTCAACACAGACAGGGATGTGTTACAAGCTGAGATCTAGAACATTGCAGGTCTTACCAATTTTGTAAAGAAGGGAGAGTTTTATGCCCTATAGAATAATGTCAAAATTTATTTTACTTTATTTCAAGAAAAGACGTCACAACAAACACAGTGTGTAGGTTTCAAATGCTGCTTAGATCACTGTAAAAGTTTCATTGAAATTTGTAAAAGGATAAACAAAATTGTTTTTCACGTGGCGTGAATGCTCAGTATATTCTCCAGGTCTGCGATTTCTCCTGCCTTGAAAGGAGCCGTTAGTGTACAGCAATATTCCAACTTATTTGTATGTTTCATACAATTAAAAGGTGTTCAGATGAGTTGAGGTGGGTTAGGAACAGGGCAAGGTGTTCCCCAATGCGGGTCTTAGTCATATGATGATCGGACCAGTGGCTAGCGAGTCTGTCTGGAGTTTTATGACTCTGATCGCCGGTTCTATCCCCGCCCGTGGTATGGTTAATATGATGACCCGCCGCTGGAAGTTTTGGTCATGTGACCGAGGCCTTTTGCTGACTTACCGGTCAACCCCTTCAAAAATTAAGGTTTGGAGGTAATTAACAACTCTTTGCTTATACTAAATAACAGTAGTTACTCTTAACATAACACTGTTAAAACACTTCTGTAAATAAAAAGAAGAGAGGAGAATTCAATTTGGCACTTAATGCATATATTTTTTAAACATTTAATACAAAAAAATCCATAAAATTTGTTGAAATCTGTTTAAATATTTTCATAGTTACATCAGAATTTTTTAAAAATATATTTTAGTTTATCCTTCAAGGAGATAAAGAAAGCGATTGCCTTCCTATTTAGAGAAAATTTAATGTTTAAAGATATACTAAAATAAATAACAAAAATCATTTCTTCCTTTATAAGCAAACAAACAAACAAACAAACAAACAAATTTTATTTCATTGCAGGTTACATGGGTATCGGAAGTTACAATGTAAATTGAGTGCAAGGAGAGCCATGGCATTAGGGGCAGCTTATTCTAGTCCTTAAAAACTATGTACTTAATATTAGAGAAATTTATTGAGTTTATTCTAGTTAAAAATTATTTTCAAAATTACAATATGATGAAACTTTACTGTTTAAATTTTTATATGATGATATTAGATCTTAGATTGTTACAGGTGTTAAAGATTCTTGAATGATAATATGGAATTGAGATTATCTTAAGGAAAATAACATTGAGCATTTTTGACATTAACTTATAATATGAGTAGGGGGTAACGTAATAGTAACATATTATTAAAAATTGAGATTATCGTATAGGAAAGTAACAATGAGCATTTTTCAAAGTAGTTTATAGCATGATCATTTAGGTTTGGGTGAGTAGGTGGTTTTTGAGTTGAGTCTTAAATTGATTATCAGACAAGATTATCTTAATATTTACTGGTAATGAATTCCAGATTCTTGGGCCCTTTATGTGCATAGAATTTTTACATAGGTTGATATGAACACGGGGTATATCAAAAGTGATCTGTGTCGTGTGTTGTGGTCATGGGTCCTATTAAAGTTGGTGAGGAGAGTTTTGAGCAGAGGGTTTATATTAGAGTGTAAAATTTTATATATGTAGTAGGCACAAGAGTAAGTATGAATGTTCTTTACGGTGAGTAGTTTGAGACTTTTGAATATTGGTGGAGTATGCTGTCTAGAGTGGGAATTTGTTATCATTCTGACTGCGGCCTTTTGTTGTGTTATGAGTTGTCTAAGGTGATTTAACGTTGTTGATCCCCATGCACAGATTCCATAGGTGAGATACGGGTAGATAAGTGAATGATATAGTGCAAGGAGAGCTGATTGAGGTACATAATAGCGTATCTTTGATAATATGCCTACTGTCTTCGAGATTTTCTTGGAAATTTGTTGTATATGTGTTTGGAATTTAAGGCTACTGTCAAGGTGGATTCCTAGGAATTTTCCCTCTGTGAGTCTTGTGATGGGTGTACCATTAAGTGTTATGTTAAGTGGAACATTTGTGACTTTGCTTCCAAACTGTATGAAGTAGGTCTTGTCAGTATTGAGAGTAAGCTTGTTAGTCGTCATCCATGTTGATATTTTCTGTAATTCGGCATTAACAGTGTTGGCCAGTATAACTGGATTTGGGTGAGAGAAGACATATGTTGTGTCATCTGCAAATAAAATGGGTTTGAGTAGTTGTGATGCATTCGGTAGGTCATTTATGTAAATGAGGAATAGGAGTGGCCCCAGGACACTTCCTTGAGGGACTCCGACTGTAATTGGTTGTGTGGAAGAGTTCTCTCCATTTGTGTACACGTATTGGCTTCTGTTGGTGAGGTATGATTTTAGGTAGTTGAGTGGGTGCCCCCTTATACCATAGTGTGCTAATTTTGTGAGCAGTAAATCATGGTCGACTGTATCAAAAGCTTTGCGGAGATCAATGAAGATTCCCAGTGGGACTTCTTTTTTCTCAAGTGCTGTATATATTAACTCCAACATTTGCGTAATAGCATCGTTTGTGCTCTTGTTTGTCCTGAATCCAAATTGACAGGGGTTGAGTACATTGTGTGAGACGAGGTAGGAATAGATTTGTCTATGAATTAATTTTTCGAAGATTTTAGAAAGCAATGGTAAATTAGAAATTGGTCTATAATTATTCAGGTCTGTTTGATCACCTCCTTTGTGGATCGGGGTGACCCTAGCTATTTTGAGAATTGATGGAAAGGTAGAGGCTTCAATGATTATCATACATAACAACATATGTGTAGAGAACCTAGGATAACCCAAAAAAGTCACAGAGTGACTTATTTTCTTTGGGGTCCTTGTGATAATTATTATTTATATTTAAAAGTTAAAAACAGTTAAGTATCTTAACTATGTAAAAGCAGTTACAATAAAAGAAGATATACTAATAGGGGAGAGGTAAAATTAGTTATTTTCATACAAGAAATCACTCTCCTGCCTTTCTGTAGCCTTATTCATGAGGAACATTTTGGCTCTTTTTCTTGAACTGGTTCATGCAGTGACAGGCTTTGACATGTGCAGGCAGTCTATTCATATCTTTTAGTGTTGAACAGAAGAATGTCTTTGAAGCCTGACCACTGACTCTAGGTATTGCAAAGTTGTTCTCCTTTTCCATAGTTCTGTAATTGCATTGGTTTCAGCCTTAACAAAACTGTCAGTAAGATATTGAGGACACTGGTTGTGAACAATTTTATAAACGTAATTTAGCTTTAGTTAAGATAAGATTCGTTCGGATTTTTAACCCCTGAGGGTTAGCCACCCAGGATAACCCAAGAAAGGCAGTGCGCCATCGAGGATTGTCTGTCTTATTTCCATTGGGGTCCTTAATCTTGTCCCCCAGGATGCGACCCACACCAGTCGACTAACATCCAGGTACTTATTTGCTTCTAGGTGAACAGGACAAGAGGTTTAAGGAAACGCGTCGAAATGTTTCCACCCCGCCGGGAATCGAACCTGGGCCCTCCGTGTGTGAAGCGAGATCTTTGACAGCCAGCGTGTCTAGTTGTTGTAATTCATTCTGGCCTACATGCTCTCTTTTACACAGGTCCAGAATAAATCTCACCATTTTGTTCTGGGTGATTTGTAGCCCATCTTTCAGTTTTTTTGTTAAGGCAGAGTACCATGAAGAGCAAGGGTAGTCTATACTACTGTCAGGGGAACGCCTTCCGCCTGATCAAAGAAAAGTAAAGAAAAAAAAATAATGATTTAGGATTAATGATTAAGATAGATTTTCATGAAATTTGATTAAAATTCAATAAAAAAAAAATTGCCGTTGGGGTTCTGATAAGATGTTATGTCAGGAGTATGTGAAACCCAGTATAGTTTGAAGAAATGGTGTAGGTTATTCTGGGTGGTGGTAATCCTCTGATGTTCTGGAATCTCCTGATACCACTTAGTTATAGCACCACACTTTAGATATGCAAGGTGAGAAGTAGTTTTAATATCCTTAAAGTCCAATAAACAGGAAACTTTGAAAGAGGAGTAGTTGTAATATCCTACACGTTCAGAAGACAGGGATCTTGCTCACATTCCTAGCGTCTACCTTGGAGGACCAGGCCAGCAGCAGAGCTGATAACAAAAAGAAATATAGAATATATATATATATATATATATATATATATATATATATATATATATATATATATATATATATATAATTTGCGCAACTACCCAAGAACAGATAATTATGTCCTGCCCCCATCATCGCAGGAATCACAGAGGTAGACCCAAGAAAAAATCCAGTGAAAACGAGAAAATTTGCGCACAGGTTAGCAAAAAAATCGAAGGTAACAAGTGACGACACTGTAGCTCCCAAAGATGAGACCACAGCTCAAGCACTAAGAGACAAGCACCCAACAAGGGACACCATAGTCGTGAACAACAACACTGAGGAAGGCCTCATAACTGGACAATTAATTTTGTCAGAATCAGAAGTCTATAAGGCGATAGTGTCATTTCCAGCAGGATCTGCAGGAGGTTACACTGGAATTCGACCACAGCATCAATTCTTCTCTCCGAGTTAACAACCTTCGTCAACATCTGTCTGGCTGGGCAGATTCCAGAAGAAATTAAACCTCTCTTGTTTGGAACGTCATTATGCACTTTGAAGAAGAAGGATGGGGTACTCAGACGCATTGCTGTTGGTAACACTCTTCGCCGTCTCGTTGCCAAAGCAGCAGTGAGAAACTTTCGCCTAGAAGCTGCCAGTTTACTCCAGCCACACCAACTGGGCTTTGGGGTCTCTTAAGAAGCGACAGCCTGTGCAACAAGGGCCTACATCAGGGACTTACCAGAAGACAAGGCCGTAGTCAAACTTGACTTTATAAATGCTTTTAATATGGTGAAAAGAGATATGATCTTGCCGGCCGTTCGGGATCGGTTCTACAGTCTTTTTCCCTTCATTTCAACTGACTACAGCAAATCCTCAATTATTTTGTTAGGCAAACATGAAATTCCCTCATCAGAGGGTGTTCAGCAGGGTGATCCACTCGCACCACTTCCCTTCTGCTTGGCAGTAAGAGAATTAACTTCCAGCCTGTTACTACTACTGTTACTACTACTGTAACTACTACTGTTACTACTACTACTACTGTTACTACTACTACTGTTACTGTTACTACTACTACTGTTACTACTACTACTACTGTTACTACTACTACTGTTACTACTACTGTTACTACTACTACTACTGTTACTACTACTGTTACTACTACTGTTACTACTACTGTTACTACTACTACTACTACTACTGTTACTACTACTACTGTTACTACTACTACTACTGTTACTACTACTACTGTTAGTACTACTGTTACTACTACTACTACTTTACTACTACTACTACTACTACTACTGTTACTACTACTAATGTTACTACTACTACTACTGTTACTACTACTGTTACTGCTACTACTACTGTTACTACTACTACTACTACTACTGTTACTACTGTTACTACTACTACTACTACTACTAATAATAATATAAAGTGTCCACAAAGTCATTTTCCGATTTCGGGAATGCCACATATAGAAGTATAAATTATTCCACACTGAGTCAACAGGATAGGGCATGGGGTTGCGATGCATGTCAGGGAAAATTTAAACTGTTGTAATGGAGTTCTCTGCATACGATAGCATAATCATCGTAACATGAAGTTCCCTGGCTGATAGATTTGCCATGGTAGCTCCACAAACTAGGTAATAGGCTCCTCTCATATCACGCATATAGACTTTTTGTTGAGGTTTGTGAAAGATCATGCTTTCCATGCTAGTAGCTGATACTTCGTGTTAGAAAAAATAATGACTGAAAAGTAGGATTGGATATGTTGGGTAACATGTGGAATGCGCTCCAGCATCGATTAGATGTGTTATGGACCAGGAGGGGGGGTGCCAAAGTTCAGGGTTCATTGACTAGACAATAGAGAAACTATTTAAAATTTATATTACCTCAGTAATCATAAACATATGATTTTCGCATGCAGATTGTTTCATATTCGTTCTTTGAAGATACCTTGCATGTTAAAAAAAAACCGTGATAGAATGTGGCAAGATTTTGTTACATTTCTTAAAAGTTAAACTAACTAATTTTGAAGCTGATAGAAGATTTATATTTTCTTAATTCATTAAATAAGTAAGATTTTTTTCTTCCTCCTCCTAGCTCCTTCAAGGTAAGTAAGTTGTTTAAGTTGTTTAATAGCATCGGCACTTGGTTTAAAGTGTCTCTCAGATAGGGAACCTATATTTGTTATAGGATTTTTTTTCTCCTTCCTCCAAGCTCCTCCAAGGTTTCTGTTTGATATATTAAGATTGCATCTGCTCTGATCTGCTTAAGGCTTTCAGCATTTCTGTATCTTATTTAGAGAATAACTCTGATTCCTAGTGAGATGCGTTGGTGTCATTTTCCCAATTATTTCAGTGCAAATAACTCAGTATTTTTTTATGCAATAACTTAGTCTCTTCTGATAGGCTTCAGACTTTCAACTTAAAGCAAGGTATTATTGGAGTATTTAAATACCAATTAATCGCTTTTTTTCGAGAGGTAACTATCAAAAATCCCTTGTGAGCGACTGTTTTAACTTGGTACACTGTGTGGGAACATACATGAGACATATTATATATGTATATCCAAATACCCACAAAATTCTAAATAACCTACCCAACGTAGATACAATGTTATGAAACAGCACCCAAGACCTTGACCAACGAGAGTAAATATGGAATAGGAACAGCGATCATGAAACACCCACAGGTAGACATATGACTCCCAGCGCCACAGCACAGAACAATTTACAATGCTAGGGACTGTAATTACCATGTGACAGTGCATAGATATCCAACAACGCAGAATTTATAAAGCCAAGGTCTGGATAATAAGATACCATTACAGCAATCTCCCACAGCACTGCTAAATATATCCTGCATATGATCCTTGTGAGATAAACCCAAGGAAAAACTCGGAAGAGAAGAAACATGAAGAAACAGCTGGAGACGATGGCAGCGACATCAGCACGTCCACCCAGGGTCAAAGACAATCTTTATCTCTCTTTAGAAACAAAGGAGGAATGTCTGGTGCAAGGTATGACTGTAGAAGCTTCGGAGAATGTTGGCATGGGTGGACGAAGCAATATATACACACACTCAAAGTTCGTATAGGAAAATAGAATCTTACATAACGAATAACACTGGTCTGCATTTGAAATATTTTTAATTTTTATTTTTATTCATGGTTGCGATCTTACATATCCTTGGGCTGCTGATTGTAAATATCTAAACCATTTTGCCCTATTTTGGATAAAATACAATTTAACGATAATAAGAAATGTGAATTTTTAATAAATTGTTACTTTATTAAAATTAGGCAAGTCATCATGGAAAAGCACATTGTGTTAGTTTTAAGAACATATGAATTCCATTATTATTATAATCAAGAGGGAGCGCTAAACCCGTAGGATTATGCAGCGCCTGTGGGGGGGGGGATGTGGAAGGTATTCAGGCTTAATTCAGGGAACTGGAGTACAGATCCAATTCCCTAGATCAAGAGCCCCTCCCTTGAGGGGCATATGAATTCCAAATCAAGCAAATGTTGTTCCAGGAGCTAGAAGCCTGTGTTCCTTCAATCTAGAGCCAAGTAATTGTACACTTTCTTTTGGAAGGTTAAGGTCTCTCACCAAGTCATTAAGCTCAACTTAGTTGAAGAGTTTGGGATCGTCATTTGTTGGTGTTTTTTTAGTCTACTTCCATTAGGGGGCCCGGTGGTCTGGTGGCTAGAGCTCTCGCTTCACACACGGAGGGACCGGGTTCGATTCCCGGCGGGTGGAAACATTTCGACGTGTTTCCTTACACCTGTTGTCATGTTCACCTAGCAGCAAATAGGTACCTGGGTTGTTAGTCGACTGGTGTGGGTCGCATCCTGGGGGACAAGATTAAGGACCCCAATGGAAATAAGACAGACAGTCCTCGATGACGCACTGACTTTCTTGGATTATCCTGGGTGGCTAACCCTCCGGGGTTAAAAATCCGAAGAAATCTTATCTTATCTTATCCTTAGAATCACTGGTATCAGACTCTGATGAAATTTGCCATGTCTCAGGTGGCACAGGTACAGGAATATCTTTGCTGAAGGAATATTTGGGTATATTATATTCTTGTTGAATCCAGCTACTTTAGTCATAGAAAAGTAGCAGCCATCATGGTGGTTCATCTGCTCCCGCCATAACATTGGTACTCCAAAGGCATACATTTAAGTATTCCAACTGACCGCATTTGGAGCTTACTAATGCGACTGTTGCAAGCTTTGTGTGGTGCAAATGCAGGGCCGGATTAAGACCCTTAGAGGCCTTAAGCACTTAAAAGATTTTGTTGCCCCCCATATATATGTAATTCAAAATATAAACAATAAACCATAAAATAAAATGTTATTTTTTTTAAATTAAACAAAATTTACAGTAAGATGGAAAATAAAGTTTATTTTGTATACGTCTACTTTATTTATAGTTGAGGATCTTTGATCAGATCTTAAAAACTAGTCTTATGTAACACATCTGCTTCTATACTAGGTAGAGATAAGTCATCCAGATGCCTTGTTGCATAGTTGTACTAATGGGATTTTTAATATACTTCAACTTCGAAAATGAATGTTCAGCTGGACAATTTCTGACCATTAATGTTAAAAATATATGAAAGCCAAATTCTACATTTGGAAAGACACACTCAATATTTCATTCTACAATCATTCTATAAAGTTCAGCTTGACTGAATCTTGCTTTTTTTTTTTTGTTGCATCACTGAACTTATGGCGCACATATAAGTGAAACTGCTGAAGCTCAGCTGAGAAATTAGTGTTGAAATCCTCTGGGTCAAAATCAATCAGCTTTTGACAACACTGAGAATACCTTTCTGTTTCAGTAGATGATGAAGTGACATTATGTGACATCACTTAGAAAATAAAAACTCTCTGTTGTTTTTTTGTATATCTCTCCTCTTCTCCTCTTCTCAGTTTCAAGTTTGTCAATAATTGTGTACAAGATGGTGATACGAAATTTATCTCTGTTATTCAGATATACTTCTGGTGTATCTCCGTCATTGGGTATCTTCTTTCTGATACGTTTGCGAGTTCGAGTTGCCTTGTAATCAACATCTGGTAGCATTTCCTTTGTAGCTGCTTCGTATCTTTCAGATATATCTGGTGAAGTAGACAGTTTGTCAGCTAATGATCCATACAGATCTGCACATGTTTTTAAGTTCACATCCTCATTTTGTAAAACTTGGTTTACTCTGTGATAATTTTGCAAAATCTCATTCCAAAAATTCAACATAAAAACGAATTCTAGCTCTTGCTTTTCTTCTAGTGTCTCCCTTTTGTGACTGGTCTTCAGCTATACATTCTAACGCTTCTAAAATTTTAAGTTCAGATTTCAAAACTGCTGCTGTTGCCATAGCATGTGCCTCCCATCTGGTATCAGAGAGGGATTTTAAGACACTTTCATTTCCAATACAACCTTTAAGAATTTTCCACCGGCTGGATGAGGCTGAAAAAAAGTATAGAGCAACTACACTGTACAGAAATTAAAAGCCTCTTGACAGCAGTCAACAGCACTTCGGCCTAAAAAAATTAGTAAATGAGCTGCACAGGGCACATATATAGCAAACTTGTTTGTATCTAGAATGTTTTGCTGCATCCCTTTATAACACCCAGACATGTTAGCAGTGTTGTCGTAAGATTGACTCCTACATTTTGAAAAGTTTAGCTTACAAACTTCATGTAAATACTGCAACACCTGATTTGCCATTTCCTCACCGGTGTGGCTTTTCATTTCCAGAAAGGTTAAAATGCGTTCAATAGGCTGTCCATCTTTTAAGTACCTAAGTACAACACTTAACTGATCGATATGTGATAGATCTGGTGTTGAATCAACTGACAAACTAAAATAACCAGAAGGTTTTACTTCGTCAACAATGAAGGCGTGGGCCTTTTGTGCCATTAGTTGAATGAGTTCCTCACAGGTGGTTTTGGACAGAGAAGAAGGATTTACTTGCCAGAATTTCCATATTTCAAAATGTGACCTGCTAAAAATGGATCAAACTGGCTTATGAGCTCAAGCAACCCTAAAAATTTCCCATTTTTCAATGATCCAAACCTTTCTTCTGTTCCTCGAAAAGCCAAGCCACGTTCAGCTAATGTACGAAAAACAGCTATGACACGCCTCAAGACATGTTCCCAGTAATAACAGCCATGACACTCAAGACATGTTCCCAGTAATAACAGCTATGACACTCCTCAAGACATGTTCCCAGTAATCACACTCTTCCTGAATTTGTTTTTCCAACTGTTGCCTCATCCCCGCACCCTGTCTACGAATTAAGTATGTTACCATAGTCTTGGTGAGTAGTGCTTATTTCATGACGGTCAATTACAATAGTATTTCGCCAGTCACTGAACCCTTCTAACAAAAAGTGAGAAATTTTTAGAAGCAAACAGTTTACAAATAAAACAATAAATTGATTCTGTTGATGGTGAATACAATAACCACTCGTATTTCTCACGATTGGCTTTTGTTCCAAAAAATGTTTCTGCGAACAGTATCTTACTGGTTTGTCACTACTGAAATACCGGTAAGACTTGACAAGTGGTCCATTGTGGTGTTGTCAGTCACTGGGTCCACAAGCAGTCCAATAAGCCACATCAGCAGAGATATCAAGCCACAACCCTGGATCTTTTGCTATATTTACTTCAGCTTTTACAGACTGAATCATTTCACCACCATCACCGTCACCACCATCACCGTCACCACCATCACCGTCACCACCATCACCATGGTCCACTAAACTTTCCTTTTCAGCAATTATTTCAACCCCAGAATCAACATTTACAGTAGAGGTACGAGGAGAATTTTCATGCAAAGTGAGATCAGTAGTGAGACTTGTGCTAGATGAACCTGCTTGTGACACCTCGCTGATTCCACCGTCATCATATTTTGATTTTGAAGTAATCAAATTGGTATTTGTGTCCACTTCTGATGACGGAGACTGGTGATTTTGATCCGGAATCGGTATATCATGT
The DNA here is from genome assembly GCA_009830355.1 of Cherax destructor. Taxonomy (NCBI): domain Eukaryota; kingdom Metazoa; phylum Arthropoda; class Malacostraca; order Decapoda; family Parastacidae; genus Cherax; species Cherax destructor. Next base: position 111,021 of record WNWK01002410.1, on the reverse strand, counting down.
TGTGGAACTTGTGTGAAGAAATCAGTCAGCTTTGCAGTCTTGGACTGTAAATACAAAGTCTTCTCTTGTTTCTTTTTTGATAGTTTTCTCTTTTATGCTCCACTTAACTCAACACGGAAATAAAAAGAATATTTTGTTTGAATTAGGCCTATTATGTGGCAATCAACATAGTTACACATATCACATTCAGAACCACATGAACAATTTAATTCCCGGCTAACAGCTGAATCTTGTGCTTTTGTGCTTTAATTAATATAGACAGCTTTGTCTCAGAGTTTGTAAACTGGAAAGTGGAGTTGCCGGGAGGGCGGTATAAATTAGTAGCGTCAGTGGGACTCGAACCCACGTAGTAGCGCGTGGGTGCAGGCTGCCTCGTGTCACCTGATAAAATATACTTAGTCACAACCACTACCACATGACGAAAAAAAACACACACTGTCCTCAGACTCCTCACCACTACCACCACGACACCACCACGACACCACCACGACACCACCACAGCACCACCACGACACCACCACAACACCACCACGACACCATGTGCAAAAAAATGCACATTGATGTAATGAAATACAAACTCAGTTACCACCACCAGTCCACCAACACATGATAAATAAAAATCAGAAAATACATGCATAGTCAAAAGCAGCACTAAACACTGGCCATTTTCACGGCTTTCACGATATTTCATAAGCTCTAACAGTCCATAAAGTTATGAAACATTAATTATATTATTTGTTGTCAGTGTCATGAAAATTGAAAGGAGGAGAGAGAGATAGAGAAATAAAAAAACAGAAATCACCTTATTTACAAAGTTACAATGTTAGCAGTGTGTTGTTGGCACACTGAACGCTGAGTGAGCTCCTGAGTGCTGCTGCACTCTCAGTGGACGACTCAACGGGACAGCAGACATGACCAAGACATGAACGTTCACGTGAGCCTCCGTGGACCGTGGGGCACTTGCCAGATCCTAATTTTGTTTTACTGTATTCCCAAGATTAATGTATATCATTATCATCTATAATTACTATTTATTATTATTATTATTATTATTTATATATATATATATATATATATATATATATATATATATATATATATATATATATATATATATATATATATATATATATATATATATATAATGTATGTATTTTTTCATTTAATGTGTGGACCTCTTTTTGTGGACCCTGGTTCAGCTGCACTATTTGCAGTTTTGCACCATATGGTCCATGGTAAATGTGGATATGGAAAATTTCTGTGGTGCCCCCCTTCCCTTGATGCCCTAAGCACGTGCTTATTTTGCTTAATGGTTAATCCAGCCCTGGTCTTAGCTCCTGGCGTCGCCTCTGTACTTTCTACCTGCCAGATTCATTCCCTCGTAGCCTGTCGTATCTGCTCTTAAAATTATGTATGGAACATACCTCTACCATTTCTTCGAGGCTGAAGAAATACTTCTTGATATCCTTGTGGCTCATGTGTGTCTTTAGCTTCATGCTGTCCCCCTGAGTACCTGTTTCCCTTTGTCGACCCCAATCAATTTTTCTGAGTATTTTGTATATTGTTATCCTGTCTTCCATGGTTCCTTTTTTCCCCTGTGTCATTGGGTTTATTTCCATTACCTATCCTCGTAGATTTTATCTCTTAGCTGTGAAATAAGCTGTGATACATGTTTTAGTTACTTAGATTCTTTTTTTTTAGGTCTGGGTTCCATGGCGGTGTTGCGTACCGCAAGATGGGTCTGACATATGTTGTACAAAGGCGCGAAATAACTTTTTGGTGAATTTCGTGAAGGTTTATTTTACATGTGCCAGAGGAACATTGGCTACAGAAGTTATTAGCTTGACGTGAACCTGCGGAGATATGCCAGCATCTGAGTCTTTCATTTTCAGCGTTGGTCTGCAACCACTGTCCTTTATGTTTGTACTCCGTGTGTGTGTGTGTGTGTGTGAGTGTGTGTGTGTACTCACATAGTTGTACTCACTTAGTTGTGGTTGCAGGGGTCGAGTCATAGCTCCTGGCCCCGCCTCTTCACTGGCCGCTACTGGGTCACTCTCCCTGCGTCATGAGCTTTATCATACCTCTTGTTAAAGCTATGTATGGAACCTGCCTCCACTACATCGCTTCCCAAACTATTCCACTTCCCGACAACTCTGTGACTAAAGAAATACTTCCTAACATCCCTGTGATTCATCTGAGTCTTCAACTTACAACTGTGTCCCCTTGTTGCTGTGTCCCATCTCTGGAACATTCTGTCTCTGTCCACCTTGTCAATTCCTCTCAGTATTTTATATGTCGTTATCATGTCCTCCCTATCTCTCCTGTCCTCCAGTGTCGTCAGGTCGATTTCTCTTAATCTCTCCTCGTAGGATATACCCCTTAGCTCCAGGACTAGTCTTGTTTCAAACCTTTGCACTTTCTCTAGCTTCTTTACGTGCTTGGCTAGATGTGGGTTCCAAACTGGTGCTGCATACTCCAGTATGGTCCTAACGTACACAGTGTACAGGGTCCTGAACGATTCTTTATTAAGATGTCGGAATGCTGTTCTTAGGTTTGCTAGGCGCCCGTATGCTGCAGCAGTTATTTGGTTGATGTGCGCCTCAGGAGATGTGCCCGGTGTTATACTCACCCCAAGATCTTTTTCCTTGATTGAGGTTTGTAGTCTCTGGCCCCCTAGACTGTACTCCGTCTGTGGACTTCTTTGCCCTTCCCCAATCTTCATGACTTTGCACTTGCTGGGGTTGAACTCCAGGAGCCAATTGCTGGACCAGGCTTGCAACCTGTTCAGATCCCTTTGTAGTTCTGCCTGGTCCTCGTCCGATTGAATTCTTCTCATCAACTTCACATCATCTGCAAACAGGGACACTTCGGAGTCTATTCCTTCCGTCATGTCGTTCACAAATACCAGAAACAGCACCGGTCCAAGGACTGACCCCTGTGGAACCCCACTCGTCACCGGCGCCCACTCTGACACCTCGCCACATACCATGACTCCCTGCTGTCTTCCTGACAGGTATTCCCTAATCCATTGGAGTGCCTTCCCTGTTATCCCTGAATGGTCTTCCAGCTTTTGCACTAACCTCTTGTGTGGAACTGTGTCAAACGCCTTCTTTCAGTCCAAGAAAATGCAATCTGCCCACCCCTCTCTCTCTCTTGTCTTACTGCTGTCACCTTGTCATAGAACTCCAGAAGGTTTGTGACACAGGATTTTCCATCCCTGAAACCGTATTGGCCGTCATTGATAAGCTCATTCCTTTCTAGGTGTTCCACCACTCTTCTCGTGATAATCTTCTCCATGATTTTGCATACTATACATGTCAGTGACACTGGTCTGTAGTTTAGTGTCTCATGTCTGTCTCCTTTTTTAAAAATTGGGACTATATTTGCTGTATTCCATACCTCAGGCAGTCTCCCTGTTTCGATAGATTTGTTGAATATTGTTGTTAGGGGTACACATAGCACCTCTGCTCCCTCTCTCAGGACCCATGGAGAGATGTCCGGCCCCATCGCCTTTGAGGTATCTAGCTCACTCAGCAGCCTCTTCACTTCTTCCTCGGTTGTATGTATTATGTCCAGCACTTGGTGGTGTACCCCACCTCTCCGTCTTTCTGGAGTCCCTTCTGTCTCCTCTGTGAACACTTCTTTGAATCTCATGTTGAGTTCCTCACATACTTTGCGGTCGTTTCTTGTGATCTCTCCTCCTTCCTTCCTTAGCCTGATTACCTGGTCCTTGACTGTTGTTTTCCTCCTGATGTGGCTGTACAGCAGCTTTGGGTTAGATTTGGCTTTCGCTGCTATGTCATTTTCATATTGTCATTGGGCCTCCCTTCTTACCTGTGCATATTCATTTCTAGCTCTACGACTGCTCTCTTATTCTCCTGGGTCCTTTGCCTTCTATACTTCTTCCATTCCCTAGCACACTTGGTTTTGGCCACCCTGCACCTTTGGGTGATCCACGGGCTCATCCTGGCTTTTTCATAATTCCTGTTACCCTTGGGTACAAACCTCTCCTCAGCTTCCTTGCATATTGTTGTCACATATTCCATCATCTCGTTTACTGACTTCCCTGCCAGTGCTCTGTCCCACTGAACCCCATTCAGGAAGTTCTTCATGCCTATATAGTCCCCTGTCTTGTAGTTTGGCTTCATTCGTCCAACCCTTCCTGCTTCCCCCTCCACTTGTAACTCTACTGCGTATTCGAAGCTTAAAACCAGATGATCACTGGCATCAAGGGCTCTTCCATATGTGATGTCCTCAATATATGCACTACTCAAGGTGAATATTAGGTCCAGTCTCGCTGGTTCATCCTCTCCTCTCTCTCTGGTAGTGTCCTTTATGTGTTGGTACATGAAGTTTTCCAGTACCACCTCCATCATCTTAGCCCTCCACATTTCTTGGGCCTCATGTGGCTCCAAGTTCTCCCAATCGATTTCCTTGTGGTTGAAGTCACCCATGATCAGTAGCTTCGCCCTGCTCGCATGAGCCCTTCTGGCCACTTCAGTCAGTGTGTCAACCATCGCTCTATTACTATCATCATACTCTTGCCTTGACCTCCTGCTGTTCTGTGGTGGGTTATACATCACTGCAATTACCACCTTGGGACCCCCAGACTGAAGCATTCCTGCTATGTAATCTCTTGCCTCTCCTCTGTCTCCTCTCTCCAGCTCATCAAAATCCCATCGGTTTTTGATCAGCAGTGCCACTCCTCCACTCCCTCTGTTCCCTCTGTCTTTCCTCAGGATCTGATATCCCGTTGGAAAGATGGCATCTGTTATCATACCTGTGAGCTTGGTTTCTGTGAGAGCTATGATGTCCGATGATGCCTCTTTGACTCTTTCGTGCCACTCCCACTTATTTGTTATTCCGTCAGCATTGGTGTACCATACCTTCAGTTTCCTCTCTGACACTGTGTTTTGGGGGGGACTGTGGGGGTGGGGGACCTGGCAGTGTACTGCAGGATTCTATAGCGGAGTGTTGGGTGGGGTATTGTGGTTTGTGTTGGGATAGTGTGATTGGTTGTTGGGTTCTGGGGATGGTTCTGTGTGCGCTTGCTTTTGTTGCTCTGCCCTGATCTGGTTGTCCTCTGCTGATTCTGTCCTTGTCTCTCCTCCTAGCTCCCTTCGCTTTTGTATCCTCTCCTTCAGCTGCTGTCATTCTGTTTTTGTTCTGTCTCGGTCTAGGAACACCCTCTTGTATTCTTCTGATTCCTTCAACCGTGGTTTCTTTTGGAGGATCCTGTGTCGCACTGTTTCTGTCCTGAGAATCAGCTTGATTGGTCGTTTTCTCCCCTTCGAGTAATCCCATATTCTCTGAAAATTTACAATCTCGGATATGTCCTCTTCACCTTTTTCTTTGATGATGTTCTCAATCTCCTTTGTTTCTGCCTGCCATCTTTCAGTGTGTGTCCTTCCCTCGCTCTCCTGCAGCCCATGAATAAACACTGACCTCGCCCTCTCCTCCTCCCATTGCCTTTCCCTCTGTGACTGGTTGTGTGTGTGTGTGTGTGTGCGTGCGTGCGTGTGTGTGCGTGTGTGTGTGGGCGTGTGCGTGTGCGTGTGTGTGCGTGTGTGTGTGTGTGTGTGTGTGTGTACTCACCTATTTGTACTCACCTATTTGTGGTTGCAGGGGTCGAGTCATAGCTCCTGGCCCCGCCTCTTCACTGATTGCTACTAGGTCCTCTCTCTCCCTGCTCCATGAGCTTTATCAAACCTCGTCTTAAAACTATGTATGGTTCCTGCCTCCACTATGTCGCTTTCTAGGCTATTCCACTTCCTGACAACTCTATGACTGAAGAAATACTTCCTAACATCCCTTTGACTCATAGGAGTCTTCAACTTCCAATTGTGACCCCTTGTTTCTGTGTCCCCTCTCTGGAACATCTTGTCTCTGTCCACCTTATCTAATCCTCGCAGTATTTCATATGTCGTTATCATGTCTCCCCTAACCCTCCTGTCCTCTAGTGTCGTCAGGCCGATTTCCCTTAACCTTTCTTCGTAGGACAATCCTCTTAGCTCTGGGACTAGTCTTGTTGCAAACCTTTGCACTTTCTCTAATTTCTTGACGTGCTGTGTGTGTGTGTGTGTGCATAAGTAGGTGTTTGTTTTGTGTGCATAAGTGGATGTTTGTGTGTGTCTGTGTGCATAAGTGGGTGTTTGAGTGGTGTGTGTGTGTGTGTGTGTGCGTGTGTGTTTGTGTGTGTGTGTGTGTGTGTGTGCATAAGTAGGTGTTTGTTTGTGTGTGCATAAGTGGGTGTTTGTGTGTGTGTGTGTGTGTGTGCATAAGTGGGTGTTTGAGTATGTGTGTCTGTGTGTGTACTCACCTAATGGTGGTTGCAGGGGTCGATCCATAGCTCCTGGTCCTGCTTCTTCACTGGTCGCTACTAGGTCCACTCTCTCCCTGCTCCATGAGCTTTATCATATCTCATTTTAAAACTATGTATGGATCCTGCCTCCATACATAACCTATTCCACTTCCTTACAACTCTATGACTGAAGAAATATTTCCTAACATCCCTTTGATTCATCTGAGTCTTCAACTTCCAATTGTGACCCCTTGTCTCTGTGTTCCATCTCTGGAACATCCTGTCTTTGTCAACCTTGTCAGTTCCTCGCAGTACTTTATATGTCGTTATTATGTCTCCCCTATCCCTCCAGTCCTCTAGTATCGTCAGGTCTATTTCCCTTAACCTCTCCTGTCTATTGCGCTTTCTCTAATTTCTTGATGTGCTTGACCAGGTGTGGATTCTAAACTGGTGCTGCATACTCCAATATGGGCCTGACGTACACTGTGTACAGAGTCTTGAACGTTTACTTACTGAGGTATCGGAACGCTATTCCTAGGTTTGCCAGGTGCCCATATGCTGTAGCAGTTATTTGGTTGATGTGTGCCTCAGATGTGGTCGGTGTTATACTCACCCCAAGATTCCTTTTATTGAGAGAGGTTTAAGTATTTGCCCTCAAGCCTGTACTCTGTCTGCGGTCTTCTTTGCCCTTCCCCAATCTTCATGACTTTGCACTTTGTGGGGTTAAACTAAAAAAAAAAACTTACTGGACCAGGCTTGCAGCCTGTCCAGATCCCTTTCTAGTTCTGCTTGATCCTCATCCGATTGAATTCTCCTCATTAGCTTCACATCATCTGCAAACAGCGACACTTCTGAGTCTATCCCTTCCGTCCTCTCATTCACATGTACCAGAAACAGCGCCGGCCCTAGGACTAACCCTTGTGGCACCCCGCTCGTCACAGGCGCTCACTCTGACACCTTGTCAAGTACCATCATTCGTTGTTTCATTGTGTGTGTGCGTGTGTGTGAGTGTGTGTGTTTGTGTGTGTCTGTGTGTGTGTGTGAGTGTGCGTGTGTGTGTGTGTGTGTGTGTGTGTGTGTGTGTACTCGCCTAACTGTACTCACATAACAGTGGTTGCAGGGGTCGAGTCTTATGTTCCTGGGACCGTCTCTTCACTGATCTCTACTAGGTCCACTCTCTTCTTACTCCATAAGCTTTTGCCTTTTCTTAAAGTTATGTATGGATCCAGCCTTCAGTACATCGCTGACAACTCTATGACTGAAGAAATAATTCTTAAGATCCCTGTGACTCATCGGAGTCTTCAACTTCCAACTGTGACCCCTTGTTGCTGTGTTTCATCTCTGAAACATCCTGTTTCTATCCACCTTGTCAATTCCTGTCGTTATCATGTCGCCCCTATTCCTCATATCCTCCAGGACATGCCCTTTAGCTCCAGAACTAGTCTTGTTGCAAACCTTTGCACTTTCTCTAATTTCTTGAAGTGCTTGACCAGGTGTGGGTTCCAAACTGGTGCTGCATACTCCAATATGGGCCTGACGTACTCGGTGTACAGAGTCCTGAACGATTCTCGTCACATGCGCCCACTCTGATACCTCTTCACGCACCAAGACTCGTTGTTGCCTTCCTGTCATGTATTCTCAGATCCATTGCAGTTCCTTTCCTCTTATACCTGCCTGATCCTCTAGTTTTTGTGTGGAACTGTGTCGAAAGCCTTCTTGCAGTCCAAGAAAATGTAATCTACCTAATCATCTCTCTCTTGTCTTACTTCTGTCACATTGTTGTAAAACTCCAATAAGTTTGTGACACAGGATTTCCCTTCCATGAAACCGTGCTGGTTGTTATGTATAAGCTCATTCCTTTCTAGGTGCTCCACCACTCTTTCCCTGAAAAGCTTCTCCATGACTTTGCATACTATGCAAGTCAGTGACACTGGTCTGTAATTTAATGCTGCGTGTCAGTCTCCTCTCTTAAAAATTGGGACTACATTTGCTGTCCTCCACTCCTCAGGTAGTAGCCCTGTTTCGATAGATGTGTTGAAGATTGTTGTTAGTGGCACACAGAGCGCCTCTGCTCCCTCTATCAGGACCCATGGAAACATGTTGTCAGGTCCAACTGCCTTTGAGGTATCTAGTTTACTTAGCAGCCTCTTCACCCCCTCCTCGGTTGTGTGTATTGTGTCCAGCACTTGTTGGTGTACCCCACCATTCTGCCTTACCGGAGTCCTTTCTATCTCCTTAAATCTCTTGTTAAGCTCTACAAATACTTCTTGGTCGTTTCCTGTGAGTTCCCCTTCTTCCTTCCTAAGCCTGATTATCTCGTCCGTGACTGTTGTATTCCTCCTGATGTGGCTATACAACAGCTTCAGGTCAAACATGGCTTTCGATTCTGTCATTTTGGTATTGCCGCTGGGTCTCTCTCCTTCTCTGTGCATATTCGTTTCTGGCTCTTCAACTAATCTCCTTATTTTCCTGGGTCATTTGCCTTCTATACTTTTTCCATTTTCTAGCTCACTTATTTTTGGCCTCTCTGCAGCTTTGGGTGAACGAAGGGCTAGTTCTGCTCTTCCCATTATTTCTGTTACTTTTGCCTCCTTGCATTTCATTGTCACGTGTTCCATCATTTCATTTACTGATTTTCCCACCAGTTCTCTTTCCCACTGAACCTCTTGCAGGAAATTTCTTATGCCTGTTTATTACCCTCTTTTGTAATTTGGCTTCTGTCCTACTCTTCCTTTTTCTCTCTCCACTTGTAACTCTACTATGTATTCAATGCTCAGGATCACGTGATCATTAGCTCCAAGGGGCCTTTCGTCCTAAATATCTCAGCTACTCAAGGTGAATATGAGGTCCAGTCTTTCTGGTTCGTCCTCTCCTCTCTCTTTCTCTCTCTGGTAGTGTCCCTAATATGTTGATGCATGAGGTTTTCCAATACCACTTCCATCAACTTAGCCATCCACGTTTCTGGACTCCCCCATGTGGTCCCAGGATTTCCCAGTCAATTTCCATGTGACTGAAATCACCCACAACTAGTAACTTTGCCCTGCCCACGTGGGCCCTTCTGGCCTCCTCAGCTCTAGTGTACAAACCATTGCTCTGTTGCTCTCATCATATTCTTGGCTTGGCCTTCTGTCATTCTGTGGTGATAGCACAGCACTTCAATTACCACCTTGGGACCCCTAGTCTGAAGTGTTTCTACTCTGTAGTCTCTTGTTTCCCTTCTGTTCCCTACATCCAACTCCTCAAAACTTCACTGGGTTTTGATGAGCAGTGCAACTCCTCCACTCCCTCAATTCCCTCTATATTTCTTCACGATCTGATATCCAGTTGGAAAGATGACATCTGAGTGTGTGTGAGTGTGTGTGTGTGTGTGTGTGTGTGTGTGTGTGTGTGTGTGTGTGTGTGTACTCACCTAGTTGTGGTTGCAGGGGTCGATTCACAGCTCCTGGCCCCGCGTCTTCACTGGTCGCTACTAGGTAACTCTTCCTAATCTATGAGCTTTATCATACTTCTTCTTAAAGCTATGTATGGATCCTGCCTCCAATACATCACTTTCCAGACTATTTCCCTTCCTGACAACTCTGCGACTGAAGAAATACTTCGTAACGTCGCTGTGACTCATCCAAGTCTTCAACTTCCAACTGTGACCCCTTGTTGCTGTGTCCCATCTCTTCAACATCCCGTCTCTGTCCACCTTGTCGATTGCTCTCAGTATTTTATATCTCGTTATCATATCCTCCCTATCTCTTCTGTCCTCCAGTGTCGTTAGGTCGATTTCCCTTAACGTCTCCACGTAGGACATGCCCCTTAGCTCCGGGACTAGTCTTGTTGCAAACCTTTGAAGTTTCTCTAATTTCCTTACATGCTTGGCTAGGTGTGGGTTCCAAACTGGTGCTGCATACTCCAATATGGTCCTGACGAACACGGTGTACAGGGTCCTGAACGATTCCTTACTGAGAAGTCGGAATGCTGTTCTTAAGGTTTGCTAGGCGCCCATATGCTGCAGCAGTTATCTGGTTGATGTGCGCCTCAGGAGATGTCCTCGATATACTACTTACCCCAAGATCCTTTTGCAGAATTTGATCTCCTGGGCTGTACTCCGTCTGCGTTCTTCTTTGACCTTTCCCAAGCTTCATGACTTTGCACGTGGTGGGATTAACTTCCAGGAGCCATTTGTTAGACCAGGTTTGCAGCCTCTCTAGATCTTTTTGTAATCCTACCTGATCCTCGCCCGCTTGTATTCTCCGCATTAGCTTTACATCGTCTGCTAACAGGGAACCTCTGAATCTATCCCTTCCGTCATATCATTCACATACAAGAAAGAGCACCGGCCCTAGGACTTACCCCTGTGAAACCCCACCCCTCCTTGACGCCTTGTCACGTATCATCACTTGTTATTTCCTTCTTGTTAGGTATTCCCTGATCCATTACAGTGTCTGTCTGTTATTCATGCTTGCTCCTTTAGCTTTTGCATTAATCACTTGTGCGGAACTGTGTCGAAAATTCAAGAAAATGCAGTCTCCCCACCCCTCTCTCTCCCTTGTCTTAATTCTGTCACCTTGTAAGACTCCAGTAGGTTTGTGACACAGGATTTCCCCTCCCTGGAACGTGCTGGTTATCGTGCGTGTGTGTGTGTGTGTGTGTGTGTGTGTGGTGTGTGTGTGTGTGTGAGTGTATGTGTGTGTGTGTGTGTGTTTGTTTGTGACTGTACTCACCCAGTTGTACTCACAGAGTTGTGTTTTGCAAGGGTAGAGTCTCTGTTCCTTGCCCTTTCTCTTCAATTACAATTGCTGGTATTATTGGTTCCTGGCCTTGTGGGTTTTATCGTACCTAGTCTTGAAACTATCAGTTCAGTTTATTTACCACACCGCGACTGAAAAAAAATATTACCTAACATCCGTATGGCTCATCTGTGTCCTCAGTTTCCATGTTCCACCCTTCACACCTATGCCTTTTATTTCAAAAATCCTGTCCCTATCGCTCTGTTAAAACCTCTTCGTATCATCTATGTTGAAGTCATGTCTTCCCTTGTCCTTTCATTTATTATAAAGTCGTCAAGCTTTATAAAGATCCTGGAGAGCGAAACGTTGCCACAGTAAAATGTCGCATTAGCTGCGCTTGTGTCCTTTTACTTAACATATTGTCGGTAATTCTACCAACATTAATATGGTATCAGTCTTGTTGCTAACCTTTGAACTTTTTGTAATTTTCATACATGGCAGATCAAGCGAGGGGCTCCATGCTGGTACCGCATACTCCATGATAGGCCTGGCATATATTGTGTAGAGAATCCTTAAACATTCTTTATTGAGGCTTCTGAAGGCGTTCTGACATCCTAGCATATGCTACATACATTATCCGATTTGTAATAATATTGGTAGAATTACCGACAATATGTTAAGTAAAAGGACACAAATGCAACTAATGTGACATTTTATTGTGGCAACGTTTCGCTCTCCAGGAGCTTTTTCAAGCCGTTACAAGCGATACATGGACAAGGCGTTATATATACTCTCAAAGTGAGGTGTAATACCACTCCAAACAAAGTTATAATTCTTCCCAACAGCCAGGTTGCATCCAACATTTCTAAAGTATTTGCACAAGCTAACACTAGAGTCGCCATCGCTTCCAGTACTTCTATAAAGGATCTAACCAGGACTAAATCCAAGCACCATGAACCAGTCAACGCAGGGGTCTACAGTATACCCTGTGGAGGCTGCGACAGAATTTATGTAGGAGAAACAGCAAGAAACCTCGAAACCCGCCTCAATGAACACATTAATGCATGCAGGGACGATAACCTGAACAACGCCTGCGTACAACACCGAAATTCTAACAATCATCTCATGAAATTCAAAGACGCCCGACTAGTAATCAAAGAAACTAATTTCCGTAGACGCAAGTGCCTTGAATTAGCACTTATCGCTGTTTCTAACACAATTAAACAAAACAAAGGCAGCTTCACCATCTCTGAAGTCTTAGCAAGAATCCTCCTGAAAACAGTAAACCCTACCATCACATAGTCTCTCCTGCTAATTCAACACAAGCACATCGTAAATGTGGAACACTCCTACAGGCCTTCTCTATTCCAACCTCCAGCAGAAATATTTGTCTAACCTATTGTTATACCTCCCAAGTATTTGTTTTATCACCTTTTACTCATGTGCAATTTGATTGTTCTACCTTATTGTATTACTACTACTACTACTACTACTTATATCACTACTACTTCTACCACCACTAGTATTACACCTCACTTTGAGAGTATATATATACGTCTGTGTCCATGTATCGCTTGTAACGGCTTGAAAAAGCTCCTGGAGAGCGAAACGTTGCCACAATAAAATGTCACATTAGTTGCATTTGTGTCATTTTACTTAACATTATCCGATTTATTTTCACCTCTGGTGATATGTTAGGTGTGATGTTCACTCCAAAATCTTTCTCCCTGAACGATAGCTGTAGTTTCTAGCTTCTCAAGCTGTATTCCGTGCTGGGGTTAAACTCAAATAACCACTTTTTTGACCATTCTTGCAGCTTTTTCAGGTCTACCTGTAATACCCTGTCCCTTCTCTCTTCACTTGGTATTCTTCTCATTAGTTTTATGTCCAGTGCAAAAATTAGAGAGAGGATAGAGGCAGGCAATAGTAGATCGAGACTTTGTGAATTGTCTAACAGTTAATGTGTATGTGTGTGTGTGTGTGTGTGTGTGTGTGTGTGTGTGTGTGTGTGTGTGTGTGTGTGTGTGTGTGTGTGTGTGTGTGTGTGCGCGCGCGCGCACAATGATACTTTATTATACTATTAACTGGAAGGTAAAAGGTGAATCCTTCTTTACGAGTCGAATGAATTCACATTAGAATATCTCGTAAAATGAATATTTAAGCAGAATAGTGTTTGCAACTTGCATTCTTGTGACGTTCATATTCTTAAGTGAATGATAGTTGGCCGGATCTTGCGAGGGGTCTTTTATTTAATTTGAGCGAAGCTGGTGCAGTAGGAGGGTTGTTTGAAAAAAAAAGTCTTTACCAATAGAGATTATATCATCGCCTACACCTTCTCTTCCAGGAAAGCTATATTAAAACAACTTCAGCGAGCAGTAGCTACGCACAAACCGTTTCTGGATTAAATTATAAACCAATAAACCCTTGGTGCACAGAGTCTGGCTCTCGCGTATGTAATGTCAACTTGCTGGGGCCCAATGGCAGCCTCGCTCTCAAGCCTCG
>WNWK01002410.1:0-92500 GCA_009830355.1 Cherax destructor | reverse complement strand
AAACAACGTGAAGAACATCACAGCAGCATTTGGGACATCGAAGAAACGTGAAAACGAGCATCTAGGACGTCGAAACAACGTAAAGAACACAGGCATCTGGACGTCATACAGCGTAAGAACATCACGCAGCATTTGAAGACATCGAAGAAACGTGAAAACGAAATCAGCATGAAAAACTGACGGCACTCGTGACGTATAGCAGTATTCACTTGCTAGTCTGAAGAACAACACAAGTGTGAAGAACAGTGAATCACTGTGAAGCGCAAAGAACAGCACTCGTGAAGAGCATTTCACTTGCTCGAAGTCTGTTACTGCAGCGTGAAGAACATCACATCCAAGTGAAGAACACTACTCGTGAAGAATACAGTAGCGTGAATATCACTGCAGCGTGAAGAACATCACTACGACGTGAAAACCATAACATAAAGAACACCACTGGAGCGTAAACATCAGGAACAGGCTGAAGAACATCACTCTCTCGTAAAGAACAAAGATGTATGTTGAAGAACATCAGAGCAGCTCTAAGAACTTAACAGCAGCGTTAAAAACAATATAGCAGCATGAAGTACATCACAGCAGCGTGAAGTACATCACAGCAGCATGAAGTACATCACAGCAGCGTGAAGTACATCACAGCAGCATGAAGTACATCACAGCAGCATGAAGTACATCACAGCAGCATGAAGTACATCACAGCAGCATAGTACATGCGCATGAAGTACATCACAGCAGCTGAAGTACATCACAGCAGCTGAAGTACATCACAGCAGCTGAAGTACATCACAGCAGCAGCCATGAAGTACATCACAGCAGCATGAAGTACATCACAGCAGCATGAAGTACATCACAGCAGCATGAAGTACATCACAGCAGCGTGAAGTACATCACAGCAGCGTGAAGTACATCACAGCAGCATGAAGTACATCACAGCAGCATGAAGTATATCACAGCAGCATGAAGTACATCACAGAAGCGTGAAGTACATCACAGCAGCATGAAGTACATCACAGCAGCATGAAGTACATCACAGCAGCATGAAGTACATCACAGCAGCGTGAAGTACATCACAGCAGCATGAAGTACATCACAGCAGCGCCACACAGCATCGCCAAGAATAGCACAGCCTGAAGAACATCACAACAACGTTAAGAATATCACCATAGAGTGAAGAACATCGCAACGTTAAGAACACCACCATAGAGTGAAGAATATCACAGTGTGAAGAACATCACAGCAAGAAGAACATCATAACAGCGTGAAGAACAAATCAAGAACATCACAGCAGCACGAAAACATCACAGCAGCACCAAGAACAGCACAGCAGCATCAATAACAGCATAGCAGCACCAAGAACAGCATAGCAGCTCCAGGAACAGCATATCAGCACAAAGAACTGCACAGCAGCACCAAGAACAGCATTGCAGCACCAAGAACATCATAGCAGCACCAAGAACATCACAGCAGCACCAAGAACATCGCAGCAGCTCCAAGAACAGCTTAACAGTACCAAGAACAGCATAACAGCTCCAAGAACAGCATAGCAGCTCTGAGAACTGCATAACAACACCAGGAACAACACAGCAGCACTAAGAAAAGCATAACAGTTCCTAAAACAGCATAACAGCTCCTAGAACAGCATAACAGTTCCTAAAACAGCAAAACAGGTCCTAGAACAGCATAACAGTTCCTAAAACAGCATAACAGCTCCTAGAACAGCATAACAGTTCCTAAAACAGCAAAACAGGTCCTAGAACAGCATAACAGCTCCTAGAACAGCGTAACAGCTCCTAGAAAAAAGCGTCGTTTTATACAAAATGTATAATTACCTCGCTTAATAAGCTTCTTTACTGAACATGTTACAAACGGGATGAAAATAACAGTCGCTTATTTAATAACACTTAGAGAAAACAGGAGATTGTAACGGGTTAGTTGTCTTTGGTGATAACAGCGCATGTTGTACTCTACGCTCTACTAACTCACGCTAAGTTTACCCTTGCTGGCTTTGGGGTCTTGTATTTATAATCAGACAGCCATGTCACAGAGTGTTATGGGTTGTCACTGCTGCCTTCTGCCTTGCCTCGGAGAATGTCCTCTCCTACCTGTTGCTGTCTCGTAACATTGCGTAACTCCTGACGACGCACGAGAATGCGAAAGATCTTGATATAAGGATTTTCATTCTTATGTGGCTTCGTTCTGCGTTGTTTAGATCGCCTGTTTGCGATTATATTGCATAATTAGGTGTTATGTACTAGTTAATTACAGTTGGTCTAATTGGTGTATTTACGGTGTTTCTGTGGGTGGCCCACGTGTCAACGCTCAAGCATTTCCTTCCTTCCTTCTTTCCTTCCTTCAGTCCATCCTTCCTTCCTCTCTTCTTTCTTCTCTTCCTTCAGTCCAACCTTCCTTCCTTCCCTCCTGAATTCACTTAAATTAATAAAATATGCTGAATTGAGTATCCAGTTATTGATAAGAACATTTGAAAGAAGACTGAGTTAATATACAATTCTGATGTCTTCCATCATACAGTAATATTCTCACATGATAATCTTAGCAGAAAATAGCGCTTTCAAAAGAGACGTCGAATATTACCAGTCTAATGAGCGTTAAATAATTATCAAGGCGTTTAATAATGAACTAAGAAATGCCATATGGGTGCAATTAGAGCTCTTTCGGTCATGCTATATATATAATTTACTATAAAAGCATGAATGTAAAAAAAAAAGTCACATTTATGGATTAACCTGCAATGTAAACAGACTGTAAGATGTGGGAATCTGACTTTGACTTGGTTACAAATACCATTCTTAGTTTCACATACAATTATCAAACTTAATGTAGAGTTTGTAGTTGCTTTTTTATCACTGTATGATGTGTATAGACATAGTATAAACATGTATATATCAAGGCATCTCATTAATACATAAAAACACCAGAAAAATCTGAGGAAATATCCAATATTTATGTGCAACATAAAATTTATGATTATTATTAATATTATTATTATTATTATTATTTCACTTACTGTTTCTCACAAACTTAAGGCGACGTTAAAAAAGGAAACTCATTCACCATCATTTATTTAATACCTCTCTTGCCTAACATGTGCTCATATCAATGTTCATTTGCCCTTCAGAACTACAGCGTATCCCCGAGCAACCTTCAGAGTGCATGTACCGTGTTTCCCAAGCCCAGGACTCAAGTCTGGCTAACCGATTTCCATGAATCCCTTCATAAATGTTTCTTTGATGACTAACAGCAGGTCAAGTCTAAAGTGCTCAAACACGCCTGCTGAGTGCTCAAGCTCCTAGCACTCGAAACCCCCCTCCAATACTTCCTGTTACAACTCCTACCCCTCCTTCCTTCCACCCTCGGGTTTATACTCCCTCTTGATCATTCTATTCTACTTCTTTCTAAATAACTAAACTTCCTCAACAGCCTCGCATCCGCTGTCTGAATTATACTTTTTGTAACACTTCTGTTATTATTATTTTTATAATAATTATTATTTTAATTCATCTTCCGTCTCCCACTGAGGATGGGTGACCCCGAAAATAAAAAACAGTGATTCAGTCTTTGTCGTGCCAAAAGTCTGTTGGCATCACAGTTCAGATGGCCATCTGAACTACAACATCTTCACCCTTAATATAGAGTGATAGCACTGTACTTCCCACTTTTAGGAAGTGGAGGGAATAGCGAAGGGATAGTGTCCTCAGTTCCTTGGATCAACCGCCCTTCACTAACATCAAGGCACCCTTTCCCCTCCTGTGAAGAGATCTCCTGGTGGAACTCATTATTGATCCATTATGTTAAGCTCTGGAACACGGTTACTCTCACCACCAATATGTATGAGGGAACACACCTGAGAGTGACTCTTGAGAGAGCTTTCTTTTGTCAGGGAAAGGAATGGCTGATCTTCATGACTGGGCCTCCTGAAAATACAGAAAGAGTAGGCAGTGTTCTACAGATATTTGCGGTTGTTGGACTTTCTTCTTGATTTTGTAGTGTCTGAATAATGTTCTTAGATATTATATTTTTGTGCTGTCAGTGATGACAGCAAAGGTTGTCGGTGATGACAATAAGGTTGTCAGCGATGACAGCAAAGGTTGTCGGTGATGACAGTAAGGTTGTCAGCGATGACAGTAAGCTTGTCAATGATGACAGCAAAGGTTGTCGGTGATAACAGTAAGGCTGTCAGCGATGACAGTAAGGTTGTCAATGATGACAGCAAAGGTTGTCGGTGATGACAGTAAGGCTGTCACGATGACAGTAAGGTTGTCGGTGATGAAAGCAAAGGTTGTCGGTGATGACAGCATTGTTTGCAAAATGTAGTCGTCACAGCTACTGGAGCTCGATCGCTAGCGCACTCAGCTCAGACACTGAGGTCCGGGGGTCGATCCCCGGTACGGGCGGAAACATCAGGACGTTTTCCTTAAGACACCTGTCAGTAAAATAGGTACCTGGGTGTTAGTCGACTGGTGTGGGCCGCATCCTGGGGCAAAATTACCCTAATTTGCCCGAAATGTTCTGCATAACAAGGGGCTTTCTATATTGTAGTATGTCATTGATGTCAGCTATGGTCTGTATACCTTGTACATGTACTTGTAGTAAATAAAGATTATTATCCTAATCCTCATATCAAACACAGACAGAGATATAAACAACACCGTGTCTTCTTTTGCAGACGATACTAGAATCTGCATGAGTCTCATCCATAGAGGACACGGTAGATCTCTAAGCCTATGTAAACCAAGTTTTCCAATGGACCACGGAAAACAATGTGATTTTTCAGTGAAGACAAATTTCAGTTAGTTATGAGAAACTTTAGGAAATAATAGCTAGAACGGAGTATGCTACAAATTCTACCCACACAATAGAGCGGAAAAGTAATGTCAGTGGATCTCACCTTCAAGGGTCACAACAGTGTAATAATCACATCTACAAGGAAAATGATAGGATGGATAATGAGAACCTTCAGAATGAGAGATGTAATGATGAAGAATTAGATACATGTTCAGCTTCTGGGTATCTTTATTGTAGACGTTTTGTTATCCAGTGGCTTTATCAATACAAATTCAGGGACATAATTGGAAGACAGCAGAACAATATACAAAAGATGAGGTAATTAATCCCTTAGCCTTTGAGTTGGAGTAGAATACCGTAGTCGTGAAGAGTCTGAAAAACAGACATGAAGATTGCCGCTTATATACTGCCATCAGGTGAGGGACATGTAGCAGACGAAGATATTGTCATGTTGACGGCTTTGAGGGGGACTTGAGCTAGAGTTCGTCACGGCCATGCTAGCGGGAGATTCGTCTGTAAAAACTTTCATTTGTGGACACAGTGGTGCCTATGCTAACATTCCTATGGTGTAGAAATATACCTAGTTGGATGAATCTTATTGAAGTTAGCTGGCCCAGTGGCTAACTCGATGGTCTGGAGTTTTGAGACTCTCTGACCGCGGGTTCGAACCCCACCCGTGGTATGGTTTGAAGATATTGTCACTGGTAGGTGAGATTCCCCAGTGGAAGTAGATCATACCCGAGGGACGGGTTAGTAGTAATTAAGAAGGTTGTGAAGATGTCCTCTGAACCAAGATTCCATGATGCTGAAGTGTTTGACAAGCTGTACATGTATGGTATACAATTCTTACAAGATAAAGAATTAGACACATGTACAACATCTGGGTATCTTTATTGTAGACATTTCGTTATCCAGTGGCTTTATCAATACAAATTCAGTGACATAATGGGATATAGTTCTACTGTCTGCCTATTATGTTTTTGAATTTGCATTGATAAAGCCACTGGATGGAGAAACGTCTACAGTCATGATACCCAGATGTTGCACATGTGTCTAAATCTTCATCTTGTTGGTATTATATACCATATATGTACAAGGGATGCCATGCCAATGATGATCCTTTTAAAAGTCACTTGTTTTCTCAGGGCTGGAATACTGCTGTACACTAACAGCTCCATCCAACACAGGTGAAATCGCAGTCCTAGAGATTGTACAGAGAACCTTCACTCCACTTATAAGTTCAGTCAAGCACCTTAATTACTGGGAACGCTTGGAGTTTCCCGACCTGTACTCCCTGGAGCGCAGGCGAGATACATCATAATCTATACCTTGAAAATCCTAAAGGGACTGTTCCTAAATCTTCACATATAAATCAATCCCTACAAAAGCAAATGACTGGGCAGATGGTGCAACATACCCCACAGTGAAAAGTAGGGGCCCCACGAGTACACTAAGAGAAAGCACAGTAAGTGTCCGGGGCCCAAGACTGTTCAACAGCCTACCACCCTGCATAAGGGGAATTACCAGTAGACCCATGGCTGCCTTCAGAGTGAACTGGACAGACATCTAAAATCAGTACCTAATCAGCCGGGCTGAGGTTCGTACGTTGGATTGTGTTCGGCCAGTAGTAACAGCCTGGCTAATCAGCCCTGATCCACCGGAAGGTCTCGTCAAGGAATGGGCCGCGGGGGCTTTGGTCTCTGTCTTGCCTGGGTTCTCAGTATCATAACTGTGTCTATCATTCCTTAGCGGTTTTTCTCATACTTTAACGGTCTTTGTCATGCTTAGCGCTCTGTATCTTTATTATACATTATTGTTTTTATCATTATTTAACATTCTCTATCACACCTTAGCAGTCACTGTCATACCTTAGCAGTTACTATCATATCTTAGCAGTCACTATCATACCATAGCATTCACTATCATAAATTTGCAGTCAATATCATACCTTGGCGAATTCTTTCATATCTTAGTATTCTCTATCATACCTTACTATTCTCTATCATGTCTTAGCAGTCTCTATCATACCTTAAAGCTTCTATCATGCTTTAGCAGTTTTCAACATGCCTTGATAAATTAGACACATGTGCAAATATTTTTTTTATAATTTATATGAATAATTCTTATGAGTTGTAAATAATTATCATAGCCACAATATTTTTCTAATGGATCTTCAAAGTTCTGCCATCATTCGTCGCTCGCAAAGTTTATATATGATTAAGTTTGTAATTTTTAAAGCTGGTCCACTACGCAGAATGATTATTAAAGCTGCACGTCATCTCAAATATTATTATTGAATTATACTCATAATTTTTAGAGGTGTGAACGGGTAAGCCAGTGGAAGGCCTCGGTCAGATGACCAAAATCTCCAGCTGCGGGTCATGACCCGCGTTAGGAAACGTCCTGTTTCCTGACGAACTTCCCGTAGCCTGTCATCTGAAAAACTATCGATAAAGGATGATTTTGCTAAGTGTACACTTGTTGAAGTGTACACTTGTTGAAGTGTACACTTGTTGAAGTGTACACTTGTTGAAGTGTACACCAGTGCAGGTGTATATGCACTGTTGTATACACAACAAGAGTAACTGATATACTCTTCAGCATACATACACAGTTGCAAGAGCTAGGTGAGGTAAGATTCGTCAGGAAACAGGGAAAGTGTTTCCTGACGCGGGTCTTAGTCATATGATGACCCGCCACTGGAGCTTTTGGTCATCTGACCGAGGCCTTCCGCTGGCTTACCCGTCCATACCTTGAAAATTAAGATAATCATATGCAAGAGCTTTAACTGAATTAAAAATATAAGTAAAATATTTTTGAACTAAGTGTGACGTGGCACATCTACTCTGAATAACAAAGATTCTTAATAATTTGTCAATTTTTAAGCTGAATAACCAATTATCCACAAAACCTAATTACTTTCAACGAATATTAGAGCGGTTTCAGTTATATCAGATTATATCGTGATCCTGATTTCAAAACCTCCCGATTCTCCAAAACCGGTCCTTAAAATGCCTTGGCCAAGGTTCATATATTTTTCCATGTGCACGGAAAGAATGCTATGTGCACATTGTGGACAATTTACTACCCCTAGTAACTAACACACTATATAGTAGGCATGGGATGAAACCAAAATTTTGACCGATACCGATACTCAATATTTGGCCGATATCGATGCCGATACTTTTCCTATTTTTTTTTTTATTTTAAAAATTATAATGACTATGTTTAATATATGGTGAAATGTTTATTACACAATTGGTATTAAATAACACAAGAAGGTTAAATATTTTAAATAACTTAAGTTCTCTGAGATGACAATGTTATTATTATTATTGTGTTGGTTACTGGTTGTCAAAGGTACTTGTCGATTGTGCGTGAGTGTACTTACCTATCCGTGGTCTCAGGTGTCGATTCACAGCTCCTGGCCCCGCCCCTTCGCTGTGTGTATGTGGAACTCTCACAATCGTGAGGTAGAGAGCTAATGTTGATATTTTTAAGCACTTGTTATATTTTTTAAGCATAAGTGTAATATCGGCTGTTTGGGAACCGATATTGATACCGATGCCATAAAAATGGCCGATACCCGCCAATACCGATACTTGGGCACATCCCGACTATAGAGTATTAGTGTAGTGTTGAAAATTGTAACCCAAGGCAATATAAGAATTTGTTGATTACACATCAGGAAATTTTCAAACAAACGAAAAACAAAAACGTCAGCAACTCAAATTGTCGTCACTGATAATCTGCGCAGACTTAAAAATAAGTGCCCAAACTTGAAAATAAGTGCCCAAACTTGAAAATAAGTGCCCAAACTTGAAAATAAGTGCCCAAACTTGAAAATAAGTGCCCAAACTTGAAAATAAGTGCCCAAACTTGAAAATAAGTGCTCAGACTTGAAAATAAGTGTGCAGACTTTAAAATAAGTGCGCAGACTTAAAATTAAGTGCCCAGACTTAAAAATAAGTGCGCAAACTTGAAAATAAGTGCACAGACTTAAAAATAAGTGCGCAGACTTGAAAATAAGTGCCCAGACTTGAAAATAAGTGCGCAGACTTACAAATTAATGTGCTCTTAAAAATTAGTGCCATGGATTTGAAAACTAGACCACTGACCAGAAAAATTGGTGCACAGAATTGAAAACTAATATGTGAACTTGAAAACTAGACCACGAAAATGAACATTTGTGTGCAGATTTGAAGATTAGTGATGGAACTTGAAAATTAGTGATGAAACTTGAAAATTAGTGATGGAACTTGAAAATAAGTGATGGAACTTGAAAATTAGTGATGAAACTTGAAAATTAGTGATGGAACTTGAAAATAAGTGATGGAACTTGAAAATAAGTGATGGAACTTGAAAATTAGTGATGGAACTTGAAAATAAGTGATGGAACTTGAAAATTAGTGATGGAACTTGAAAATTAGTGATGGAACTTGAAAATTAGTGATGGAACTTGAAAATTAGAGATGGAACGTGAAAATTAGAGATGGAACTTGAAAATTAGTAATGGAACTTGAAGATTAGTGATGGAACTTGAAAATTAGTGATGGAACTTGAAAGTTAGTGATGGAACTTGAAAATTAGTGATGGAACTTGAAAATTAGTGATGGAACTTGAAAATTAGAGATGGCACTTGAAAATTAGAGATGGCACTTGAAAATTAGAGATGGAACTTGAAAATTAGAGATGGAACTTGAAAATTAGTGATGGAACTTGAAAATTAGTGATGGAACTTAAAAAGTAGAGATGAAACTTGAAAATTAGTGATGGAACTTGAAAATTTGTGATGGAACTTGAAAGTTAGTGATGGAACTTGAAAATTTGTGATGGAACTTGAAAGTTAGTGATGGAACTTGAAAATTTGTGATGGAACTTAAAAATTAGTGATGGAACTTAAAAATTAGTGATGGAACTTGAAAATTAGTGATGGAACTTGAAAATTAGTGATGGAACTTGAAAATTAATGATGTAACTTGAAAGTTAGTTATGGAACTTGAAAATTTGTGATGGAACTTAAAAATTAGTGATGGAACTTAAACATTAGTGATGGAACTTGAAAATTAGTGATGGAACTTGAAAATTAGTGATGGAGCTTGAAAATTAGTGATGGAAGTTGAAAATTAGTGATGGAAGTTGAAAATTAGTGATGGAAGTTGAAAATTAGTGATGGAACTTAAAAAATTGTGATGGAACTTAAAAATTAGTGCAAAAACGTGAAGTTTTGTGCTTATTGCAGGAATTTAAAATTTGTGAAGGAACTTGAAAATAAGCGATGAAACTTGAAACTTGAAAAATAGTGCAGGAACTTTAAAATTAGTGATGGAACTTGAAAATTAGTGATGGAGCTTGGAAATAAGTAATAGAACTTGAAAATTAATGATGGAACTTGAAAATTAGTGCGGTAATTCGAAAATTCGTTCTGTAACTTGAAAAATTAGTGCAGGATCTTGAAAATTAGTGAACCAAATTAAAAATTACAATGTCACTTTCGGAAAGAACGTCAAAAGTTTGACTTTGACACTGGAATGACAACCTCGTTGTTAGGATGTCTGTTGTACAGTCCGATCGGCGGCATACGATAGAGATAGATCAGTTCAACCAACAGACTGATATCTGATGCGCTCACGAGGTGGTGCTTGAAACCCGAAAACTTTGCTAATTATATACATGCACTGACGTACGCGCGCACACACCACAAAAGCTGCCGACATTCTCAGTTTTCTGTTTGCGCTAATCAAACCTAACCTAACTTAACCTTAGCTCTTCTCATGATCTTCTTTTCCAATGTTAATGTTTTAATGTGTCAAAATCTATGTTTATCAGTATCATTATGAGTATGATGACCGTAGTTAGGTCAGAGGTTGAGTGTAGGCTGGCCATCATCGGCTTGTAATAGGATGACCAGAGGTTGGACCTACGTTGGTCATAGGCTGGCCACAGGTTGATTATAGGTAGGCAAGAAGTTCCACATAGGTTCGATATTAGCCGAAGGATGATCATAGATTTGGTAGAAGTTGACATAGATAAACCATTGGCTGACTATAGATTGACCTAAGATTGGACATAGAAATAGGGCTTTAGGATGTAGAGTTTTTGGACACAATATCCCAAATGCTTTGATGATTCATCCTTTATGGAAGGTAATGATATAATTGATATTCAGAGGAAGGTATGTGTGTGACGGAAATGAATTATCAATAATTATAAATACTAATTACTATGTGTCCGTTGATAACAGTGTAATGTGGATCATGCCAGCTATATTTCACTCTATCTTGCTATCTACAAGTTTTTTCCTCCCATGATAAGATAACCTCAAAATAGTAGTCCCAAAAAGTCGCCAAGGATACCTTTTTTTTTTTTTGTTCTTCTTTGATAAGTAATAATCTTCTTTTGCAAAGCAAAATATACTTGGATTTTCAAACGTTTAAAATATTCACATCATATATTCATTTTTTTTACTATACCAATCATACACATATTTTATATATACTTATCACAGACATTTTTACATATACTTTTCGTCTACATTTTTGCCTATTCCTATTATAGAGTCTTTTACATATACATAGCATAGGCATTTATGCATATATTTATCAAATACAATTTTACATATACCTAGAACATATACATACCTAGAACATTTTTCTCGTAGTTTATTAAACATGTTTTTGCATATAAATATAAACATTTTTACAATTTAACTCTCATAGACATTTTTCTTGTTTTTCTCTTTATGCAATAAAAATACAAGAAAATTCTGAAAACAATATTTTGTTAGTCAATATTATTTTAAAGGAAGACACAAGTTAATATTTAGAAACCGAAACCTTCGCTAGATGTCGTCAACTTCTGAGATCTTAATTAGGTATCATCAGCATCTAAGTCCTTCCTCCGGCGTCACCAGCAGCTGGGGTCTTAGGTGCTATCAGTAGGTGAGTCCTTGAATATGGTCAGTGGCTGAATGGTTCCGCAGGTATAGTCAGGTGCTGAAACTTTCCCAAGATGTCAGCTGCGGCGGAGTTAGCAGGGGAATCTTTCCTTAAGTGGCGGCGTCAGCGGTGGAGTGCTTCCTTAAGTGGCAGTGTGAGCGGTGGAGTCTTATATAAGACGCCGGAATCAGCAGCTGGTAATCTCCGACTCTGTTTAAACTGAAAGAAGTGAAACGTAGAAACGTTGCCTGGAAAGTAAACAGCATGAAACAGTAGTACAAGAGATTTTAGTTTCTAAAATCACATAAGAAAAAAAGGGTAAACAGGAAAAAGGGTAAGGAGGTAAAAAAATATTGAGAGGTTGGCAGATGATGAAGAGGGAAAGGAGAAACGTGCGTATGCACGTTAAATCAAAGTACTTGGATGTTATGCAACGTTTATGGGTAAGCCAATTGGATGTATTCTCTTAACCTTATTTGCTTAAAATTTCTGTAATAGTATTGCTAGCCAGATACTTTATAGTGTTAAGCTACTGATTGCGTTATTACAAACCCAACGAGAATATACTGGAGCAAATAGGGTTAGGAAACTGCTGCTTAGACTATTAAACTACTAATTGGATTATTATATATCTAATTGGGCATTTAATTAAGCTGTTAATTATGTCATTCAAAGACAGATAAGGAAACTACTACCATTATGTGAACAATTAGTTTACCCGCAGTTTAAGCTGTTGCTTCCTTAAGAATATTATTCAACGATTCCAACGTTTTTGGGACACGTAAAACACTTCCTCGTTAATTTGGTAACTAGATGATGGTGCGGGGGTAGGGTGGGACTGTCCCTCACTTGATAGATAATCCGCTAATTGAGTTGGATCTTTCCCCTGGGGGCTGATTTATTGAGTTAAGCATCCAGTTATCCACTCCGAGGGGCTGGTAATCATTAATTTTCTGGTGATAAGAAGACACACGTTGCAGAACAAGCCTCTATTAGGCCAATATTTTCCTCTGTGTAAAGTTTTATCAGGTTATGAATTGATGAAGCTGTACACAGTGCAGTAAACTGCTACCCCCAGAGGCCTTTTCTGTAATATTCTGTAATACTCTTATTCACTACTGTCGGTAGTACGTTGTCTCAGTACGAAAGTTTTCGTTCTCAGAGTCAGCAAGACAGTTGGGATTATTTTTCAGTTACCTCTGAAATTTCTATTGTTCCTGAGATGGTAGTGTATTGTATCATACATGAAATGTTGATAACGTATCGTACCTGAGGTGATGCTAATGTCTTGTATCGTACCAGAGGTGATGGTAATGTCTTGTATCGTACCAGAGGTGATGGTAATGTCTTGCATCGTATCTGAAGTGATGGTAATGTCTTGTATCGTTCCAGAGGTGATGGTAATGTCTTGTATCGTTCCAGAGGTGATGGTAATGTCTTGCATCGTACCAGAGGTGATGGTAATGTCTTGCATCGTACCTGAAGTGATGGTAATGTCTTGTACCTGAGGTGATGACAATGTCTTGTATCGTGCCTTAGGTGATGGTAATGTCTTGTATCGTACCTGAAGTGATGGTAATGTCTTGTATCGTACCAGAAGTGATGGTAATGTCTTGCATCTTACCTGAAGTGATAGCAGTGTCTTGTATCGTACCAGAGGGGATGGTAATGTCTTGCATCTTACCTGAGGTGATAGCAGTGTCTTGTATCGTACCTGAGGTGATGGTAATGTCTTGCATTGTACCTGAGGTGATGGTAATGTCTTGTATCGTACTTGAAGTGATGGTAATGTCTTGTATCGTACCTGAAGTGATGGTAATGTCTTGTATCGTACCAGAGGTGATGGTAATGTCTTGCATCTTACCTGAGGTGATAGCAGTGTCTTGTATCGTACCTGAGGTGATGGTAATGTCTTGTATCGTACCTGAGGTGATGGTAATGAGAGGCGAAGTGGGAATAAAGGGCAGAAAAGCAATTATATTTTTTATACCTCCTCTTAAGTTACTGTGTTGTTCATTTATGCTGGTCACCAAAAATTCCGTTACAGAAGAAATTTAATAAATGATGTTTACAACAACAGCAAAAACAACATCAGCAACAACGACAACAGGACCATCAGTACAAACAGCAGATGAAAGAGTAACAACATAAACAACAACAACTGCAACATCACGACCAACAACAACAATAATAACTGCAACATCACGACCAACAACAACAACAATAAGTGCAACACCAACTTATGAATATTTTATTCTCTCAGGAAAGAATTAAAAGGCACAATATCATAACTAGAACAATACACAAATAACCAACATACAGGGGATTGAATCTTATGACGACGTTTCGGTCCAACTTGGACCAGAAGCGCGAAGGACTGATGGTGAAAAATTCGCCAGGAACGAAGGCCTAACGCGGGTCTGTGCCAGATGGTGACCAGTCAATGGATCCTCCCTTGGAGGGGGCACGGCGAGTCTTCTTTAGGTCAACTGGACCACCGTTTACAGCCCTATGGCGGGAACAGCCCTATAACAAGGTCATAGTGAGTCCCCTTTAGCACAAATGGTGTTACAACAATAAACGTTGTAGACGGTGTCTACGAGGCTGTGAGTCATCTCCAACTCATTAAACTCGTCTACTACCTTCCCTACTCACAGAGTTTTGAGGAAGTAGAGTGAGGTGCTGGTGCAAGAGTCAGGGTTAAATCTCCGATACCCAAGGGCCGGTGTTCTCGCTGGAACGAGGCTCTCAACTCTCCAAACCTCTGCCCCATTTGAGCCATTCCCGGCGCTCGGGCCGCAGCCCGGACGCCTTCAGGAGCTTCTTCGGTCCTGAAGAAACGCCACTGAAGGGAGCCAGAATATATGCGAGAGGGGGGCGGGAGTAGTGTAGCGTGAGGAAGGAATAGGATTAATGTGATAGTAGTAGTAGTAGTAATAGTAACAATAATAGTAATAGCAGGAATGATAACAGTAGTAGTAGAAAAACTAGTACAGCAATAAGAAGGTAGTAGTGTACGAATAGTCAGAGGATGGAGTCTTAGCGAAGAGACAATAGCAGTAGTAAAAGTAATAGTGGAAGTAGTCTAAAAAAAAAAGCCAAAAAAAGGTAGGACCAAATCCCAGCAGACAAAACTCCATAGGACAGGACCCACCTAGGCAAACAACTGGGAAGTCAATGAAAATATAGGAAAGGACAAGAGATAAGGAGAGTATTCTGAAGTTTGAAGCATTTGACAATGCAATGAGGAAGTATGGAAGGCATCTAGAGACAAAGCCAAGACTAAGATTCATGTTAGGAAAGTTGTGAACATGAGATATTTTAACAAGACGACGTCTGTGAAGCATAGAAGACGTGTATAGTATTAGCAGAGGAGTAGTCATTAGGGTAACTGTGATCTCTAACATGACAGAAAAGAACATTATTAGTCTCGACAAGGCTAACACTTCTTTCGTGTTCCTGAAATCTGTCAGAAAGAGACAGTGACAGTTTCTTCAAAGTACTGGCGAGGACAAGAGGAGCGTGAAATGGAGTAGATTACGTAAGCATCAGTGGCACGAGGAGAGATACGAACTAGATTATTACTAGATTAATGGCGAAAAGTAACTTTGATGTCTAAGGAAAGGATGGTGTTATTAAGATTTGGTAGACTACAAATATAAGGAAAGCAAAGAACAGATTTCACAGGAGTAGAGAGTCTGGGAGAGAAGAAAGTCCGTTTGGCATGTGAGACGGCAGAGTTTGGAAGGGTAGCCAAGGAGGCGAAAGAACGAATTCCGAAGAGTGGAAATTTCAGAGTCAAGGAACTGAGGGTCACAAATACTGAGGGAACAGAGAAAGAAAGAAATGAGAACACTTTTCTTGACAGAGGGACATTATAAAAAAAGTAGTGAATGTACGTATCACTGTGCATAGGCTTACGATAAACGGAAAAACAAAAGCTTGAAGCCGAATAATAGACATGTAACTCCATGAATGGAGGCAAAGTTAGATTTAAATTCAGCTTTGAACTTGATGGTAGGAGTAAAATTGTTAAGGGCATCGAGAAATGGTTGGAAGAGATTTGAGTCAGGGGCCAAAGAGCAAATATGTCATCTACATAGCGGAGCCAGAGGAAAGTATTCCATATAAAGAATGACAAGTACAGGGGATAGAGGAGAGCTCATAGCAACAACAAAGGTTCAGGAATAAAATTTACCTTGAAAGGAAAAAAATGAATTAGAATCCACACAAAGGAGAATAAGATCAAGAAACACATTAGTACTTATAGGAATATGAAGCAACCCTTCATTGACCTTCACTCTGACAAAATTGAGATCATCCTCAATTGGGACATTAGTGAAGAGGGACTCAACGTCAAGACTTAGCTAAGAATTTTGCAGGTCGGGTATGGCAGAACACGTTGGATGAAGTCTCGAGAGTGACGGAGGTGAGCAGGAGAAAAAGTTCCAAGAAAAGGAGCGAGAGTTTTGGCTAACCAAGAGGCAAGAAAATAAGAGACAGAACCTCTGAAGGAAATGATGAGACGTAGAGGAATATCAGGTTTATAAGTTTTAGGAAGAACATTGGAATAAGGTAGAGTTGGACAGATAACACGGAAACGTTGAACACGATCAAAGTCACGAGGACAGAGATTAGAGAAAGTCCGAAGTTTATGATTAGAAGTCCTCTTGTTGTGATCAAGAGGGTTGGAGATGAGAGGAGGGAAGATGCGTGAGTCAGAGAATAAGGCTTCAACTTTTCCGAGGTAATCTTCACGATGAAGGACGACCAGAAGGAAGAATAATAATATTAGTATTAATTTAAGAAAAGAAAGAACAACTTGATAACGACAAGGAGGGTGGAAATTCTTAGACAACAGGCTATCAAAGACTGGAATGAGAGCACCACGAAAAGTAGAATGGAGAGGAAAATTTCGAGTGACACTGGTATTTGCCTAACTATACTCACCTAATTGTGGTTGCAGGGGTCGATTCATAGCTCCTAGCCCCGCTCCATGAGCCTTTTCTTAAAGCTATGTATGGATTCTACCTCCACTACATCACTTTGCAGACTATTCCACTTCCTGGAAAGTGATATAGTGGAGGCAGGAATCACGGTGAAAAGTGAGATGAATCAAAGAAGCTAATGAGTTCAATGCAAGAACAAGGGGTAGAGGAAGTGGCACAGCAAAGACAAAAACATAATTTATTTCTAGATTTTTTTAAATTACTTTAAGCTAGTTTCATCATAATTCTTATTGGTGTAATATCGCAATTAACAATGACGGGAACTAACGGGGTTTCCAGTTTTATTTAATCAAAGGCAAACGCTTTTATGAAGCTTCACCAGATGTGGAATTAGCATTGACCAGGTATTATTTAGCACGAAATAACGCGATAACCAGGTAACTGAAACATTCAACAGTGGTGTGTACTCAAACATTCAACAGTGGTGTGTTCTCAAACATTCAACAGTGGTGTGTACTCAAACATTCAACAGTGGTGTGTACTCAAATATTCAACAGTGGTGTGTTCTCCAACATTCAACAGTGGTGTGTTCTCCAACATTCAACAGTGGTGTGTACTCAAACATTCAACAGTGGTGTGTACTCAAACATTTAACAGTGGTGTGTACTCATTCAACAGTGGTGTGTACTCAGATATTTAAAAACGGTGTATGCTGAAATATTCAGCCTGGAACGTTCAGTAAAGTGTGGTCGAAAACATTCTACAATGTGTGACCCGAAACATTCAACAATCCGTTAGGTGGAAACTAAAATGTGACCGGCAAAATTTAACAATGTTTGTCTTGAAACAATAAACAGTATGTGACCTGAAACACAAAGTGTAACTTGAAAAATTCAGCCAAATGTGACCTGAAATATTAAAGGTGTGACCTGAAACATTAAACTAGTTTTGAAATGAATCATTATACTGTACGTGACTTGAAACACTCAACAAAGTGTACATTGAAAAAAGGTCAACAATATGTGACCTGAAACACTCACCAGTGCGTTTACTTGGAGTCTACTTGGATGATGTTACGGGGGTCAGTGCCCTCACGGCCCAGTTCATGACCATGACCAGGACTTTCGGTGGATCAGTTCCCGATCAACCAGGCTATTACTGCTAGCTGCACGCAATCCAACGTACGAACTACAGCCCAGCTTGTCAGGTACTGACTTTAGGTATCTGTCCAGCTCCCTCTTGAAGACAACCAGGGGTCTATTGGTAATTTCCTTTATGTGTGCTGGGAGACAGTTAAACAGTCTTGGCCCGCTGACACTTACTGTATTATCTCTTAGTGTACTCTCGGCACCCCGTCTTTTCACTGGGGATAAATTGCACCGCCTGCCCAGTCTTTTGTTTTTATAGGGAGTGATTTCCGTGTACAGATTTGGGACTAATCCTTTCAGGATTTTCCAAGTGTAAATTATGATGTATCTCTTGCCTGCATTTATAGTAGTACAGATTAAAGGACTTCAAACAGTCCCAGTAATTTAGGTGCTTAAATGTACTTAAATGTGCAGTGAGAGTTCTCAGTAAATTCTCCAGATCTGTATATCCGCCTGCCTTGAAGAGAGCCATTAGTGTACAGCAGTAGTCCAACCTAGAGAGAAGAATTGACTTAGAGAATCCTCATTGACTTGACGTCCCTTGTGAGATCCTCTGACATTATCACCTGCAAGTTCTTCACATTAGTTTTCCGCTCTATTGTGTGGCTAGCATTTGTTTTATATTCCGATCTAGCTTTTGTTTTCTTAAGTTTTTCATAGAGGAGTAATTTAAATTTATCCTTATTGAACCTCATATTGTTTTCTGTGGCCCATTTGAAGACTTGGATTATATCCACTTACAAATTTGCACTTCCCTCAATAGATGATACTCATGCAAATCCCAGTATCGTCATCTAGGGAAGACACGGTGCTATTATTTACATCTCTGTCTATCTCAGATATGAGGATGAGGAAAATAATGGGAGCGAGTACTGTACCTTGGGGAACAGGTTTTCACTGTAGCCGCCGCTGACTGAACTCTGTTTACTATTACTCTTTGTGTTCTATTGGTTAAAGATCCAAGTGCCCACTTTTTCAGTTATTCCTTCATCATGCATTATTTTGTGCTATTACACCATTCAAGACCATGTATTGTGATCCATAGTTGTGAGAGGCAGGAGCGATCTGCTTTAATCCCATGCTGCCCTGGGTTGTGCAATTGTTGGGTATCCAAGTCGTTTGCGATCTTGCTTCTTGATTTTTGGGATGTGGGACATTAGTGCTATTGTTCTATAATTCTTTGCAATTACTTTACTGCCACCTTTGTGGAGTGGGGCTATATCTATAGCCTTTGCGACTGTGGGATGACCCCTGTGTCTAGGCTCCCTTTCCATACAATATTTAAAGCAAGCGAAAGGGGTTTCTTGCAGTTCTTGAACATGGAGTTCCACGAGTCTGGGCCTGGGCATGTCGTTAATTGTTTTTTCAAAGTCCAGTGGTGTTAGTGTAATATAAGGAAATAACCAAATTTTGAGTATCGGTCATGAAAAATTCATTCAGATTGTTGACCCTTAGATCATCATTATTGGTGAAAATAAAGTCAAGTGTGTTTTCTAGTCTTGTTTGCTCCGCTATTTACTGGTTTAAAGTGAATTTGTTGCAGATATTTAATAGGGAATTTTCATGAGCTGCCTCCTGGGGTTATCTCCACTAAATAGAAATCCCCAAGGAAAGCACAGGTTTGGTAATAGAGTAGTGGATGAGTGGAACAAACTCCCGAGTACCGTCATAGAAGCTAAAACGTGTAGTTTTAAAAATTGGTTAGATAAAGAGATGAATGGGTGTAGGTGGGTGAGTTGGACCTGACTAGCTTGTGATAATAGGTCTGATGCCGTGCTCTTTCCTTAAGTGGATGTGACCTGGACTTGACTAGGTTGGGTCAATGGCTTAAGCTGGTATAGTGACTTGGGCCTGCCTGGCATGGGCCAGTAGGCCTGATGCAGTGTTCCCTCTTTCTTATGTTCTTCTTATGACTCTCTAACCTCGAGTTCAAGCCCCGCCCGTGGTATAATTTGTACTGCTCGTTGAAGCTGGTATTAACGGGAGGAGAATGAAATTAGACCTATGATTTTCTATCCCCTGAAAGTGGCTGGTGTCTAGGGAAACAGTGCTATTGGTACTACTGGCCATCTATCATTGTCATGGTATTACCGTGCAGAAGGCATGAGGGGGCTGACTTACTTCTCTTGGGATAGGCGAGACTTCTGGGTTTGAGTCACAGGCAGTTACAAAATGTTCTTAACATATATACTTTAATACTACGCGGGGACTTAAAGCAAGATCCTTACACATCGCTAGTCCAATGCTGCAAGTATTCTGCTCTGGAGCTTACAATAGGATGATTTTACAATCAACTGGAGCTTACAATAGGATGATTTTACAATCAGCTGGAGCTTACAATAGGACGATTTTACAATCAGCTGGAGCTTACAATAGGATGATTTTACAATCAGCTGGAGCTTACAATAGGATGATTTTACAATCAGCTGGAGCTTACAATAGGATGATTTTACAATCAGCTGGAGCTTACAATAGGATGATTTTACAATCAGCTGGAGCTTACAATAGGATGATTTTACAATCAGCTGGGGCCCTACACCACGGCCCAGAAACTTTCGTGGAACATCTGTTATCGTACCCCTTATAGCCTTATAACTTATAATCGAAAAGTAAATCATAATACGTAACTGTTACTGAATAAACATTATAATGATGGGGAACTCGAACCGTGGTTCATGCACATAACAAGCCCATTACAGTACCCATTCAGCCCGGAGTTCACAATAGAATGATTTTACAAGCAGAACAACTGTGAATTGGTTGTATTATTGACATCAGATGTCATCCCTATTGTCTCATCCCACAGCACCAAAAGTTTTCCTGGCATCTTTTCTAATTCTTATTGTTTATAAACCGAAGGTAAGTCATAATGAGCATATCAGTGAATAAACAGAATACTGGGTGGTGGGGACTCAAGCCAGATATCAGTGAATAAACCGATTACTATGTGGTGGGGACTCAAGCCAGATCTCAGTGAATAAACCGATTACTATGTGGTGGGGACTCCAGCCAGATCTCAGTGAATAAACATAATACTAGGTAGTGGGGACTCCAGCCAGACCTCAGTGAATAAACAGAATATTGGGTGATGGGGACTCCATCCAGACCTCAGTGAATAAACAGAATACTGGGTGGTGGGGACTCAAGCCAGACCTCAGTGAATAAACAGAATACTGGGTGGTGGGGACTCAAGCCAGACCTCAGTGAATAAACAGAATACAGGGTGGTGGGGACTCAAGCCAGACCTCAGTGAATAAACAGAATACAGGGTGGTGGGGACTCAAGCTAGACCCCCAGAATCGTGGTGCACTTCAGTAGTTTAACTCCTAGACGTGTCATAGTTTCATCACGACTTAACTTGGGTTTTCATACATACATAAACAAATACATACATACATGCACTCACACACACATACAACAGGCCTAGTGTCTAATCGACATGTGCCTAGGACAAAATGGTAACTAACACTTGACTTTAGAAATGCCTTTAATATGGTGAAGAGAGATGTGGTCTTGGCAGCCGTTCGGGATCGGTTCCCCAGTCTTTTTCCCTTCATTTCAGCTGGCTACAGCAAACCCTCAACTATTTTGTTTGGTGAACATGAAATTCCCTCATCAGAGGGTGTTCAGCAGGGTGATCCACTCGCTCTACTTCTCTTCTGCTTGGCAGTAAGAGAACTAACTTCCAGCCTACGCAGCGAGCTCAACATCTGGTACCTAAATGATGGCACTCTGGCAGGTACTGAAGAGTCCCTGTAAAGGGACCTACAACGGGTGAAGTCACAGCCTTAGGACTCATCCTCAATCCCTCCAAGTGTGAAATCATCACAACGAACCAGGAAATAATCAATGCTGTGCGAACAATTCTCCCGGAAGTCTCTTGGGAGCACCGCTGGGTCACCAGGCCATTGACACGGTCCTCAAGGACAAAGTGAATAATCTGAAGAGAATGGAGGAGAGAATAAGTGATCTTGATGCCCATGATGCCCTGTATCTCCTCACAAGGTGTCTTACTTTGCAAAGACTCACTTCTTGAGGTGCGCACCCTGTTTTGACAACCCAACACTTGACGAGTATGACGCATGCCGGAGATCAACCATTAAGAAGGCACTGAATCTGTCACTAGAGGATCGGCAATGGGAACAGGCAACCCTCCCAGTGCGCAAAGCAACCCAAGTAGCTTTACCTGTATTTCTGTCGTCGTGTTTGGCCTCCTGTGGATTAGTAAAGAAGATTGTCCCCGAACGCTTGAGGCGCGGTGGGAGCTCAAGACCCCAGGTTCATTGAAGCAGCCGTGCGGTGGGACACCCTTGCAGACTCCTCCAGCAGACCAGATCCTCCCAAAGAGCACATACAGTCCCACTGAGACAAACCGATCATGGAAAAAAGTGCCAACACAATGCTCACCAACGCTTCAGGAAAGGACAAAGCTCGTCTCCTAGCGGTGAAGGCACCACACTCAGATTTCCTTCTAGCCGTTCCCAATTCCTTCCTGGGCACTCGACTCGACCCACAGGCCATTCGGATTGGTGTTGCTCTTCGTCTAGCCGCCCTCATACTCACCGAACATAGGTGTATTTGCGGCAGGGCGACGGCTGATCAGTTCGGACTTCATGGTCTCGTGTGTCACACATCAGAAGGAAAGTATGCTAGACATGAGGAGGTCAACGACATCATAAAGAGAAGCCTCGCCACAGCCCGTTGCCCAGCTCAACGGGAACCCCAAGTGCAGAGGTCTGATGGAAGTCAAAAGCGTCCTGATAGAGCCACTATGTTACCCTGGAAGGATAGTAAGCAGATTGCTTGGGACTACACCTGTGCTGCCACAAGGGCAGACACCTACTTGCCATACTCCGTAGCCGAAGAGGGTGGAGCTGCCAGCCACAGGGAGATCCAGAAGACCCGAAAATATGAAGGCCTTTCCCCTTGCTATAACTTCATCCCAATAGGGTCGGAGACCCTTGGAGCATGGGGCAAGTGTGCTCTAAAGTTTCTCAAGGAGCTGGGTGAAAAACTCATCATAGAAACCAAGGATCCCAGAAGGGGCCAGCTTCCTCTTTCAGAGATTCAGTGTTGCGATCCAGAGGGGAAATGCCTGCAGCATTCTGGACACTTAGCCCACTGCCGGGGAGCTGGACGAGGTATTTGAGATGTAGCTCTGAGTTGTTATCTATGTTGTTTTACTCTCTATTGTATTCTTGTTAAGTTTATACACATGTATACTTATTGGTAAATTTTTATTTATTTATTAACACATCGGCCGATTCCCACCAAGGCAGGGTGGCCCGAAAAAGAAAAACTTTCATCATCATTCACTCCATCACTGTCTTGCCAGAGGGGTGCTTTACACTACAGTTATAAAACTGCAACATTAACACCCCTCCTTCAGAGTGCAGACACTGTACTTCCCATCTCCAGGACTCAAGTCCGGCCTGCCGGTTTCCCTGAATCCCTTCATAAATGTTACCTTACTCACACTCCAACAGCACGTCAAGTATTAAAAACCATTTGTCTCCATTCACTCCTATCAAATACGCTCACACATACTTGCTGGAAGTCCAAGCCCCTCGCACACAAAACTTCCTTTACCCCCTCCCTCCAACCTTTCCTAGGCCGACCCCTACCCTGCCTTCCCTCCACTACAGATTTATACACTCTCGAAGTTATTCTGTCTCGTTCCATTCTCTCTACATGTCCGAACCACCTCAACAACCCCTCCTCAGCTCTCTGGATAATAGTTTTGGTAATCCCGCACCTTCTCCTAATTTCCAAACTCCGAATTCTCTGCATTATATTCACACCACACATTGACCTCAGACATGACATCTCCACTGCCTCCAGCCTTCTCCTTGTTGCAACATTCATCACCCATGCTTCACACCCATATAAGAGTGTTGGTATAACTATACTCTCATACATTCCCTTTTTTACTTCTATGGACAAAGTTCTTTGTCTCCACAGACTCCGAAGTGCTCCACTCACCCTTTTTCCCTCATCAATTCTATGATTCACCTCATCCTTCATAGATCCATCTGATGACATGTCCACTCCCAAATATCTGAATACATTCACCTCCTCCATACTCTCTCCCTCCAATCTGATATCCAATCTTTCGTCACCTAATCTTTTTATTATCCTCATCACCTTACTCTTTTCTATATTCACTTTCAATTTTCTTCTTTTACACACCCTACCAAATTCAAACACCAACCTCTGCAACTTCTCTTCAGAATCTCCCAAAAGCACAGTGTCATCAGCAAAAAGCAACTGTGACAACTCCCACTTTGTATTTGATTCTTTATCTTTTAACCCCACACCTCTTGCCAATACCCTCGCATTCACTTCTCTTACAACCCCATCTATAAATATATTGAACAACCACGGTCACATCACACATCCTTGTCTAAGGCCTACTTTTACTGGGAAATAGTCCCCTTCCCTCCTACACACTCTAACTTGAGCCTCACTATCCTCATAAAAACTCTTCACTGCTTTCAGTAACCTACCTCCTATTCCATACACCTGCAACATCTGCCACATTGCCCCCCTATCCACCCTATCATACGCCTTTTCCAAATCCATAAATGCCACAAAAACTTCTTTACCCTTATCCAAATACTGTTCACCTATATGTTTCACTGTAAACACTTGGTCTACACACCCCCTACCTTTCCTAAACCCCCCTTGTTCATCTGCTATCCTGCTTTCCGTCTTACTCTTAATTCTTTCAATAATAACTCTACCATACACTTTACCAGGTACACTCAACAGACTTATTCCCCTATAATTTTTGCACTCTCTTTTGTCCCCTTTGCCTTTATACAAAGGAACAATACATAATCTCTGCCAATCCCTAGGTACCTTACCCTGTTCCATACATTTATTAAATAATAGCACCAACCACTGAAAAACTATATCCCCACCTGGTTTTAACATTTCTATCTTTATCCCATCAATCCCAGCTGCCTTACCCCCTTTCATTCTACCCACTGTCTCACGAACTTCCCCCACACTCACAACTGGCTCTTCCACACTCCTACAAGATGTTATGCCTCCTTGCCCTATACACGAAATCACAGCTTCCCTGTCTTCATCAACATTTTACAACTCCTCAAAATATTCCCTCCATCTTCCCGATACCTCTACCTCTCCATTTAATAACTCTCCTCTACTTTTTTTAACTGTCAAATCCATTTGTTCTCTAGGCTTCCTCAACTTATTAATCTCACTCCAAAACTTTTTCTTATTTTCAACAAAATTTGTTGGTAACATCTCACCCACTCTCTCATTTGCTCTCTTTTTACATTACTTCACCACTCTCTTAACCTCTCTTTTTCTCTCCATATACTCTTCCCTCCTTGCATCACTTCTACTTTGTAAAAACCTCTCATATGCTAACTTTTTCTCCCTTACTACTCTCTTTACATCATCATTCCACCAATCGCTCTTCTTCCCTCCCGCACCCACTCGCCTGTAACCACAAACTTCTGCTGAACACTCTAACACTACATTTTTAAATCTACCCCATACATCTTCGACCCCATTGCCTACACTCTCACTAGCCCATCTATCCTCCAATAGTTGTTCATATCTTACCCTAACTGCCTCCTCTTTTAGTTTATAAACCTTCACCTCTCTCTTACTTACTGCTTCTATTTTCCTTGTATCCCATCTACCTTTTACTCCCACTGTAGCTATAACTAAAAAGTGATCTGATATATATGTGGCCCTCTATAAACATGTACATCCTGAAGTCTACTCAACAGTCTTTTATCTACCAATACATAGTCCAACAAACTACTGTCATTACGCCCTACATCATATCTTGTATACTTATTGGTAAACTTTGTATACTTTATTGGTATATATATATATATATATATATATATATATATATATATATATATATATATATATATATATATATATATATATATATACATATGTCGTGCCGAAAAGGTAAAACTGGTTATTTAGCAAGAACTCATCCAACTAAATATATTTCAGATAAGTTTACAACAATTTAATAATAAACAGACACAATTAAATATATTTTTTTTTCGTTAGGTTTTGAATGATTTTTGCAAAATTATTGAATACTTGAATTTTTGCTTGCCTTATTCGGCAAAAAAAGCGTTGCTATTTAAGCCAAAATCGTAAGTTTTACTTATCATCCACTCCATCACTGTCTTGCCAGAGAAGCTCTTACACTACAGTTATAAAACTGCAACATTAACACTCCTCCTTCAGAGTGCAGGCACTATACTTTTCCAATCTCCAGGACTCAAGTCCGGCCTGCCAGTTTCCTTGAATCCCTTCATAAATATTACCCTGCTCACACTCCAACAGCACGTCAAGTCCTGAAAACCATTTGTCTCCATTCGCTTCTATCCAACACACTCACACATGCTTGCTGGAAGTCCAAGCCCCTCACACACAAAACCTCCTTTACCCCTCCATCCAACCTTTCCTAGGCCGACCTCTACCCCGCCTTCCTTCCACTAGAGATTTATACACTATCGAAATCATTATATCTTGTTCCAACCTCTCTACGTGTCCAAACCTCCTCAACAACCCCTCCTCAGCCCTGTGGATAAGTTTTGGTAGTCCAGTTGGTTTAGTGCTTCTATTTGATTATAATAATAATAATAATTTGGTAGTCCAGCACATCCTCTTAATTTCCACACTACGAATTTTCTGCATTATATTCATACCACACGTTGCCCTCAGACATGACATCTCCACTGCCTCCAGCCTTCTCCTTGTTGCAACATTCACCACCCATGCTTCACTCCCATATAAGAGCGTTGGTATAACTATACTCTCATACATTCCCCTCTTTGCTTCCACGGACAAAGTTCTTTGTCTCCACAGACTCCTCAGTGCACCACTCACCTTTTTCCCCTCGTTAATTCTATGATTCACCTCATCTTTCATAGACCCATCCACTGACACGTCCACTCCTAAATATTTGAATACATTCACCTCCTCCATACTCTCTCCAACCTGATATTCAATCTTTCGTTACATAATTTTTTTGTTATCCTCATCACCTTACTCTTTCCAATATTCACTTTCAATTTTCTTCTTTTACATACCCTACCAAACTCATCTACCAACCTCTGCAACTTCTCTTCAGAATCTCCCAAAAGCACAATGTCATCAGCAAAGAGCAACTGTGACAACTTTCACTTTGTGTTAGATTCTTTATCTTTTAACCCCAAACCTCTTGCCAAGACCCGAGCATTCACCTGTCTTACAACCCCATCTATAAATATATTGAACAACCATGGTGACATCACACATCCTTGTCTCTTCTACATTAACCTGTGCCTCACTATCCTAGTAAAAAAAAATTCACTGCTTTCAATAACCTACCTCCTATTCCATACATCTGCAACATCTGCCACAATGGTTCCTCGATTTCTTTCAGTACCCATGGAGATATGTTACTGACGAGTTTTTTTACAATTTGATTATTGAGTCTTTGTTGTGTGGGAATATTCTTGGTCCAGCTTACCGGGCAGCTCACCGAATTCTTCTTTTCAGGCGTGGATTTAATACATACTCTAAGATGGGTCAAATAAATGTCGTATGTATGGTCATGAATGACTCATTATTGAGATTCCTGAAAGGTTGAATTTCATAGCTACTTGTCTGACCACTTCTACGTTTTGATGAGTAAGAAACATGTGCAACAGTTAGGTATTTCTATTGTTAAAACGTTTCGCCTATGCAGTAGGCTTCTTCAGTCAAATACAGAGGAGAATGTATTGTAGACAGTCACAGCAACACAACGGTATCTTGGTACAGAGCACATCTA
This sequence comes from Cherax destructor, assembly GCA_009830355.1. Lineage (NCBI taxonomy): Eukaryota > Metazoa > Arthropoda > Malacostraca > Decapoda > Parastacidae > Cherax > Cherax destructor. Next base: position 64,842 of record WNWK01002410.1, on the reverse strand, counting down.
CAACTTCATCGCTTAACTACTGGTTATGAGCGAGAAGGATTGGATTCCAGAGGGACCTGGGCCAGTAGGCTTCCTGCAGTGCTCCTCTGTTTTTGTCTTTTTTCTTCTGTTAGTGGACCTCTCCTTCTGTAACGTCTTCGAGATCTTCCACACTTCACATTCGACAGTATTTAACTCTCCAGTCTCATGCTTCAGCTTTATGTTTATCTCTAGACCATGGAGTTGAACTCTTCTCCAAGGTTGATAGACTGATAATATAATCTTTACCTCGCCACTACTTCTGTTGCCTACATTGTCCCCTGTATTTGAATGAAGGAATCTACCACGTATTCGAAACGTTTCAATAATAAAGATGCCCAACTGTTGCCCATGTCGGTATTTTATACCATTTTCAACTACCTTTTGTTTGGGTTTGTTTGAGGTCTTACCCGGTTCTCCTCAGGTTTAATTCTCATTTATTCCATTATCAGCAAATATGACTACACAGGAGACTTTGTCTCTCCTAGCATGTCATTCACTTGTACCAGAAACTGTTTCTGTTCGATTCTCTATGAAACGCTTCTTATTGCACTTATTCTGATTCCTTTTTACCCTAGTGTCACTCTTTGTGTCTTTTCTTGTAGCTTTTCATTGATCTATTAAATGTCATCCCTGTTATTCTTGCCTGCTCTTCTAGGTTTTGGCCCAGCCTTGTGTGTGGTACAGCTTTAAGTGTCTTCTTACAGTCCAAGAATATACAGTCCACCCATTCCTCTTCACTCTTTTATCCAGTCATAGAACTCAAATATCTGTGTCAAACAGATTTTGCTATATCTAATATCTGTGCTGGTTATTATTTAAAAAATGCTGCAGTCTAAGCGCTCATATATTTTCATTCAGGGTATATTTTAAAATATTATTCTTAATATGTATATTTTGGATAATGGTTTAAAAGTTTAATGACATATATTTGTCCAACATTTTAATCATTGGTCACTCTCTATTAAATGGTAGAATTTAGTACATTGTTTACTCAGTACTTTTGCTTCCTCTCATGGAACTCATGGTTAAATATTGCGAAGTCCCAGTGTCTCCGAAGTACCCAGGTCTGTGGATGTTGTCCAGTACCTGTTCAATTCCACTATAACATTTTGGTATCGTCCTTGTCTCCACAAAGAAAACATTAAATAATTTGTTCATTTTTTTTAATTAAAATCTTCCATATCATTCACCTGAGGTATCCTTCTTCACTTTTATTATCTCCACTTTTACCATGATCTTACTTCTGATGTGACCGCTGCAATTTCAATGTAGATTTAGCCTATCTTCAAGCCCTGGAATATTTATTTTTTGCTCTTGTGTTCACTTTTCTATTTTATATATTTTTATGCGTTTTGTATTTTTTCCTTTATTCTTGGACATCAAGTTTTTTTCTTATACATTTTCATGGAAACTGTTTACTTTGTGTTTGTCCATTACCTCTTTTCGGGGTATGCATTTTCTTCTTCGACCTTCTCTTTTCCTTCCAGTTCCTTTTTCCATTCTAATATATTCAGGAATTATGATATTCTTGCATAGTCTCCTCAACTGAAATTTGATTTCTTGTTATCTTCATTTGTTGTGCTTCTCTGCAAGTTTACTTTCACAAGGTATTCGAAACTTTGTACTGTGTAAATGATAGAACCGAAATGCTTTCAACTGTCTGTTCCACCTTAATCAGATGAATATACAGCGAATACTAGCTTCAATCTCGTTGGTTCAGACTCTCTCAAAGACACCACCATTTTTATCGTGTCCCCTCCAGAGTGCTAGTATCACAGAACGGATCATCTTATGTCAAAGATCCGTAGCACGGTAAAAAGGATGCTTTTCACACTCAGGGTGCCAAACCGTCACACATTTATTAATTTGAAAGATCGAGGGGAGAATGTTCCTGGGGTGTGTTCTTGCCTTCTTCCTGCGCGCAATCTGCTGGATTAAATGGATTAACAAGGAGAAAGCGACTGTCAGACCGGTTGTTTAATGATGCTTCACAAGACAGCCGTTAATATTTGAGTGCCTTTAGAGGTGTCACTTCCCTTTCGAAAATGAGGGAAGTCATACCCCACTTCCCTTTTTTTTTAACAAAGTTGGGTGCCCAAGCAGTGTGCTGCTACCCTTCTCCACGTGAGTTACATAGTGAAAACAAAAGCTAGCTGTGTTTCCCCCTTCGTATTACATCACACAGGATGGGAGGCTTGCATCATTTGATGAAATCTGTTAGTGCAAGTTGCATTCCAGTAACATTCCATTCAAACATCCCAGTAAGTGTCCAGCAACTTTTGAAGCTTCAAAGTTTCGTTCCAGCAGAGCTGGAGTTACTAATACTTGGAAATTACTATCTCTTAGGATGGCCTATTCCACACAGGGGACAATGGAACCTCCCTGAGCTGACCTGGGAAGTCATCATCCTGCCCCCACACAAGAGATTCTCTTCCCCATCTGCCCACATTGTTATTAAACAGCTCATATCGAAACTGTGAACACTTGAAATTGAATATGAAATGGTATACAATACAGACATATTGATAAGTAAGACACATGTGTAACAGTTAGGTATATTTATTCTGAAACGTTTCGCCTACACAGTAGGCTTCTTCAGTCGAGTACAGAGGAGTTTTTAGAAGCAACAGAGATGTGAAGACGATATAATCAGTCCATCACCCTTGAATATGTAGTTTAGAGGTGGTCAGTCCCAGAGCCTTGAGAAGAGTTATGTTCCAGAGTCTGGAACAATGTAAAGGTTGAAGCAGCAGTATGGAGACTTATATACTGTCAGAAGGTGAGGTGTAGTCCACTAGTAGTAGAAAGAATGTAATCACTGAGAGAGCAAGTCCCTCTCAAATCCATCCCTTCTCACTTGAAAAACTTGTCCAAGTTGTTTTCTGTACCAAGATACCGTTGTGTTGCAGTGTCTGACAGAGTGAATGTGAAAATGGTATACAATACCGACATGTCGATAAGTAAGATTCATGTGCAACAGTTAGGTATCTTTATTCCGAGACGTTTTATTCACTCTGTCAAACACTGCAACACAACAGTATCTTGGTACAGAAAACTTGGACAACTTTTTCAAGTGAGAATGGATGGATTTGAGAGGGACTTGTTCTCTCAATGATTACATAAGGACAATGAAACACTAAGTACTGAGGCTGTAATAAGGCAGAACACTCCCCAGAGTCCCTTAAGGTAACTCCTTCAGTTAACATCTCTGAGTACTCATGAGGCCTGGTCACAGACCGGGCCGCGGGGGCGTTGACCCCTGGAATTCTCTCCAGGTAAACTCACAGCAATCCAAGAGGTGATGTCAAAAGAGGTTTATTATATCTCTAACTACTTTACTGGTTGAGTGTACGTTGATCAGACCGTGATCCACCATGAGGCCTGGTCTCAGACCGAGCCGCGGGGGCGTTGACCCCCCGAAACCCTCTCCAGGTAAACTCCAGGACAGTGTCAACATTTATGGTTGGGTAAAGTTACTTATAATACCTGGCCAAAATTAGCATAATTAAGGAAAGTGCTGAAACTTAGCAGCTGTTGTTCATTCTGTTCATTTTGCAACATAAAACAATGTGCATGAACGTGACCCAGTGTATTCCAGTACGCACATCCACCTCTCTGGGGAGCCTGAGGCTTAGTCTGTGGTGAGTTTGATGGTCTCTCCTGACCAGCCACTTCTCACCTGATGACAGGTGTTTCAATTACTGGTACTGACTGAACTACATAAGGTCTTCGAAAACTAATGCTGAATGATCTTAGATGTGCCCTTAGCTGATGAGAGTGAAGTCATAGTCGACGCTAAGCACCTCTAATGTATCGGCCAAATCGCTTACCTCTTCGACTATTTAGTTCCCTTTTTTTACCTTCTAGATAAGTCTGTACCTCTCAGGCCGTGTTGGCAAAAAAATAATCCTCCAATAACAAAAGTCGCCGAAAATGTCAAAGTTATTGCCAAAAGCACAAAAGCAGTTCTTTTGTTTTGTGGTAGCTCTCTAGTGCTAGTCACGGCATTATGCCGGGTGAACGCCCCGGCATAATGCCGTGACTAGCACTGTATAGGGTCCGTGAGCTGGCACGAAAGAGAAGCAGTGCAAAAATATATAAATTCAGTAGTAAGACAAACAAAAATCCTACGTGTGTAGATAAATGCTACAGTTTATATAACATTCATTGGTTATTTAAAATAAATAATGTGAAAGGAAGAGTAACTTCAACAAGGTTCATTATAAGACACCAGCGACTGACAATAATAATTCTCGCTCACACAAACTGTTTACTGTCAACATAAAAGAGGTTTAACTACACTGTAACATGTTACAAAACATGGCATATGTAACTCATATATGTGACTCATATATGTGACTCACATATGTGACTCATATGTGAGTCACAATATACCAGAATGCATAACGCCCACACACACACAACACACTGGGTCGCCACACTGGGTCCCCACACTACTCTCCTGCACATGTACTACTCTCCTGCACATGTACTACTCTCCTGCACATGTACTACTCTCCTGCACATGTACTACTCTCCTGCACATGTACTACTCTCCTGCACATGTACTACTCTCCTGCACATGTTCACTCACTACTACTGTACATGTACTACTCTCCTGCACATGTACTACTCTCCTGCACATGTTCACTCACTACTACTGTACCATCGACACACCCATACTACCACTGTACTACCCATCAACTCACCGTTACTCGCTACCATTGTACACACCCTGAGCTACCTGTAATCGCTTTTAGGGGTCTCCGCCCCTGCGGCCTGGTCCCAGACCAGACCTCTTGGTTACTGGCCTGATCAATCAGGCAGTTGGTACCAGTCTCCCGCCACCCAACGTATTCACTATAGCCCGGCTGATCAGGAAATGATTTGAAGAATTTATCCACTTCCCTCTTGAAGACATCCAGGGGGTTTGTTGGTAATATCTCCTATGTATGAAGAGAGGACGTTGGAGAGTCGTGGTCCCTATACAATTACTGAATTGTCTCTCGGTGTACTCAACGTTTCCCTGAGTTTCAATGGAGGTGCCTTGTAGCGTCTGCAAAACCTATGTAATCTTCATGCCAACGTTCTAAGGAGTACAGTTCGAGGGCCTTCAGGTGCTCCCAGTAATTTAGGTCCTTGACTGAGTTTATACGAGATGTGAAGGTTCGCTGTACATTTTGGAGCTCTGCGATTTAGACTACCTTGAAGGCGGTCGTTAGCAAAGAGCGATATTCCAGACAAGAAAGAACAAGTGATGTGATAAGTGTCATCACAGACACTTATCACATCTCCAGTTTTGAAATTTCTAATTAAGTTTGTCTTGTTCTCTGATTACGTTTTTATTTTCTCAGTTTTTCTGTAACGTAGTACTGCTCCCCACATGTTCACTACCTCTGTACTACCCACCCATACACCCTCACTCATTACCACTGTAATGCTTCTTCCCCCCCCCCTTCCCCAACACACACACTACTGCTGTTTTGAAAACACACACACACACACACAAACACACACAAACACACACACACACACACATACATACACATACCAAAACACACACACACACACACACACATACACACACACACACACACACACATACACACACAAACCAACACACACACACACACACATACACACACACACACAAACACACACACACACATACACACACACACACACATACACACACACACGCACACACACATACACACACAAACACACACACATACACACACACAAACACACACACACACACACACAAATACACACACACACACACACACACACACACACACACACACACACACACACATACACACACACACACACACACACACACACACACAGTAATGAGCCACACGGCGCACTCTTCATATTACAGAGAATCGTGACTGAGGTTCTATTAGGAAGCACGTTACCCTGTGTAGCAGTCTGGTGTGTGACCCAGTGTGTGGACCCAGTGTGTGGACCAAGTGTGTGGACCCAGTGTGTGGACCCAGTGTGTGGACCCAGTGTGTGGACCCAGTGTGTGGACCCAGTGTGTGGACCCAGTGTGTGGACCCAGGGTGTGGATCCAGTGTGTGGACCCAGTGTGTGGACCCAGTGTGTGGACCCAGTGTGTGGACCAAGTGAGTGGACCCAGTGTGTGGACCCAGTGTGTGGACCCAGTGTGTGGACCCAGTGTGTGGACCCAGTGTGTTGACCCAGTGTGTGGACCCAGTGTGTGGACCCAGTGTGTGGACCCATGTGTGGATCCAGTGTGTGGACCCAGTGTGTGGACCCAGTGTGTGGACCCAGTGTGTGGACCCAGTGTGTGGACCCAGTGTGTGGACCCAGTGTGTGGACCCAGTGTGTGGACCCATGTGTGGACCCAGTGTGTGGACCCAGTGTGTGGACCCAGTGTGTGGACCCAGTGTGTGGACCCAGTGTGTGGACCCAGTGAGTGGACCCAGTGTGTGGACCCAGTGTGTGGACCCAGTGTGTGGACCCAGTGTGTGGAACCAGTGTGTGGACCCAGTGTGTGGACCCAGTGTGTGGACCCAGTGTGTGGACCCAGTGAGTGGACCCAGTGTGTGGACTCAGTGTGTGGACCCAGTGTGTGGACCCAGTGTGTGGACCCAGTGTGTGGACCCAGTGTGTGGACCCAGTGAGTGGACCCAGTGTGTGGACCCAGTGTGTGGACCCAGTGTGTGGACCCAGTGTGTGGACCCAGTGTGTGGACCCAGTGAGTGACCCAGTGTGTTGACCCAGTGTGACCCAGTGTGTGACCCAGTGTGACCCAGTGTGTGGACCCAGTGTGTGGACCCAGTGAGTGGACCCAGTGTGTGGACCCAGTGTGTGGACCCAGTGTGTGGACCCAGTGTGTGGGCCCAGTGAGTGACCCAGTGTGTTGACCCAGTGTGACCCAGTGTGTGACCCAGTGTGTGACCCAGTGTGACCCAGTGTGTGGACCCAGTGTGTGGACCCAGTGAGTGGATCCAGTGTGTGGACCCAGTGTGTGGACCCAGTGTGGACCCAGTGTGTGGACCCAGTGTGTGGGCCCAGTGAGTGACCCAGTGTGTGGACCCAGTGTGTGATCCAGTGTGTGGACCCAGTGTGTGGACCCAGTGTGGGGTCCCAATGTGGGAACCCAGTGTGGGGACCCTGTGTGTAGACCCAGTGTGGGAACCCAGTTTAGTGACCCAGTGTGTGACCCAGTGTGGGGGACCTAGTGTGAGGACCCAGTGTGGGGACTCAGTGAGGACCCAGTGTGGGGACTCAGTGAGGACCCAGTGTGGGGACTCAGTGAGGACCCAGTGTGGGGACCTAGTGCGTGAACCCAGTGTGTGAACCAGTGTGGGGACCCAATGTATGAACCAGTGTGGGGACCCAGTGTGTGACCCAGTGTGGGGACCTAATGTATGACCCAGTGTCAGGACCCACAGAGTCAGGGTGAGGAGGAACAGGCAGGGTGAGGAGTAACGGTCAGGGTGAGCACTGGGAGACAAGGGGTAAATAGAGAGGTGAACAGAGGTGAGAATTAGATGAGAAAGGTAGACGAGTGAGAGAGCAAAAAGTCAGATGAAGCAGGAGAGAGAGAGAGAGAGAGAGAGAGAGAGAGAGAGAGAGAGAGAGAGAGAGAGAGAGAGAGCAGACAGACAGACAGACAGACAGACAGGTGAAAGAGGTGAGGAATGAGAACGTATAGTTTAATTAGAAAAATAAACACATAAGCAGTATAATGTGATCCTTTATTGACAACGTTTCGCCCACGCAGTGGGCTTTATCGAGTCACAGACAGATCTACCTGGAAAATGAGCAACATGGAGATATATATAGGGTAGTCAGGTGGAGAATGCTGGGTCAGGTGGAGAAAGATGCATGTGACAGTCTTGAAAGTAGTGTGATAGTTAAAAACATTGTGTGACTTATTTCCATAGTTTAATTAGGGAAAAAAAGGAAATAGGGGAAAGACGAAATCTTTTTCCTCGTAAGTTTGGAATGAAATGATTAGGTGAGCTTGAACAATAACATTAATAATAACAATAACAACAATAACAATAGCAGCAACAATGAAAATTACAACAATAATAGAAAGAATAACTGTAACAATTATAACGATAAAAATTATTATAAAGATAACAATAACAACAATAACAATAATAACAGTAACAACAATAAGAAAAACGACAATAACAACAGGAAAAATAATAACAGCAATAAGAATAACTGTGATTGCTTCTCAAGTGACACGCTGTTGTAACTCGCCTCTTGCCAGTTACCATCTTCAGGATTGTATACTAATTAGGATCGTAATGTTTCCTTACCCCCCCCACACACAGGGAGCGGTAATAGTGCCTTTACTGTTATACTTTTAATTACCGTTCTTCATGAATTAGCTGTTACATGTCCATATTTGCAAATTACTCGAAGATCATGAGAACACAAACGAGAATTGATGAAAGAAGGCTGGGAAATTATCTTGATTTGATTTCACGAATGGATGGATGAATGATTTCTGGACTTTAGCCAAACAAAAGGAAAATTATGATCCTGGGAGATGAGAGAGAGAGACGTCGGAAGCAGAGTTGCGTCTAGGGGTAAAAAAACAAAATCACTGAACTAGGAAAATGAAAGACCTGGGAATAAGCATTACAATTAACCTGTCTCCTGAGGTACAAACAAACTAGGGTATGCTTGTAAACATAAAGTTGTCTTGTAGGATACAAGACAACTTGTTCCCAACACACTGTATTTCTTGCAACCCATTATTGGTATGCAGTAAAGTTTGGGAAAGTACAAAGTTGAGAGGAATGAGCTTTTCGGAAGGATTGCAAGACTTAGAGTTAAATATTTGGTAACAGGATGAACGAAGAACCAGGAGATACAATCAAGATATACATAATACTCTGTGGAATAGACAGGGATAAGCTATTTACCAGGGATGAGGTAAGAACACTTCGGCATGGATGGAGACTACACACCCGCCTGGCAGAAAACATTTCAACTTCGGACTGGTTAAATATCCTTAATACTACAGTTGAAGCGACTCAATACAGGGGCCATAAATAGTTATAATGATGTTATTTTACGTCATCTAGTCATGAGCCGTGACAGTACCAGGAGCTCGATCCCAGCAAACTCAAATATGTGAATACAAACAGGTAATATCTCGCACAAACACAGACACACACACACACACCTGAGCCTCACCTGTCATGTTTACCTCCCGCAGGGTGAAGACTTCCTGGCCGAGTTGTCGTCTTCGTCATCGCCTACAGGTAACGCCTGCAGGAAACACCCAGGTAGGTGCTAGATCTCTATCTCTCAGGTTCTCACTTTCAGTTTTTATCTTTTTGTCTTTGACATATTTCTAACGTTATTTGCAAGAATGTTACTTGTTCATCGTCGGGAGTAAATAAAGATGACATTCTAGTCTCTGGCTTCCAATACAGGGTACTGGAGGGGTTAGAACTCATGGCAAGTATGTCGTAAAATTCCATGAGTTCGTAAAAAGCCATGGGTTCTAACCCCATCCGTGCCTTGCTTGCAGTTGCTTTATAACAATTTCGTCAGTCTTGTTAAGTATATACATCGCTTTACTTATAATTTTTCACAGTTGTTAATCTATTTGAATATACTGGTACGTTGGAAGTCTTATTATATAATATGTGAAGAGTGCTCAAGCGGGAGGTGGGACTTGTGTGTTTTGTATTAGACGACTAAACCAACGCTCAAGCGGGAGGTGGGACTTGTGTCTTTTGTATTAGACGACTAACACCAACGCTCAAGCGGGAGGTGGGACTTGTGTCTTTTGTATTAGACGACTAACACCAACGCTCAAGCGGGAGGTGGGACTTGTGTGTTTTGTATTAGACGACTAACACCAACGCTCAAGCGGGAGGTGGGACTTGTCTTTAGTACTACTAGACGACTAAACCAACGCTCAAACGGGAGATGGGACTTGTGTCTTTAGTATTAGACGACTAACACCAACGCTCAAGCGGGAGGTGGGACTTGTGTCTTTAGTATTAGACGACTAACACCAACGCTCAAGCGGGAGGTGGGACTTGTGTCTTTAGTATTGTTAAATTAGACACATATGCAACACTTGGGTATCTTTATTGAGGAAACGTTTCGCCACACAGTGGCTTCATCAGTCCAAAACAAAGTAGAAAGGTGTAAGGAGAGGAGGAGTTTGAGGTTATCAGTCCCTCGGCCTGGAGTCGATGTGTTCAGTCCATCAATCTTGTTAGAAGTGTAGCACAAGGCCGTAGAGGTGGCTTATATGCTGTAATCAGGTGAGATGCAGCAGGAGGAGGCAGGTCATAGTGGTATCAACCACTAGTCGAAGTAAGTCCTTGTCCAAAGGTTTGGACAAATGTTGAAGAATCCCTTTGTATCAAGATCCCAAGAAGTTGCTGTGTCAGACAGGATGTAGATGAATGGTTCAAGAACCGACAAGTTGTTAAATTAGACACATATGCAACACTTGGGTATCTTTATTGAGAAACGTTTCGCCACACAGTGGCTCATCAGTCAATACAGTAGAAGGTGTAGGAGAGAGGAGTTTGAGGTTATCAGTCCTCGGCCTGGAGTCGATGTGTTCAGTCCATCATATGCTGTCATTTCTACAAGATTGATGGACTGAACACATCGACTCCAGGCCGAGGGACTGATAACCTCAAACTCCTCCTCCTTACACCTTTCTACTTTGTATTGACTGATGAAGCCACTGTGTGGCGAAACGTTTCCTCAATAAAGATACCCAAGTGTTGCATATGTGTCTAATTTAACAACTTGTCGGTTCTCTGAACCATTCATCTACGTCTTTAGTATTAGACGACTGACATCAATGTTCAAGCGGGAGGTGAAACTTCTGTCCCAATATTAATGATGTGTGTGTGTCCCTTAAGAGAGAGACACAACCTTAAAGAACACAGTTACGCTTTTCAGTGCGTAACGTAAATAAAAGTGCTGGCTGCTAGGGATTAACAACCTGCCTAGTCTAGGGACATTTAAAATATTAAACCACCTAAACCAACTTAGGGCCAAGTTTGTCCCTTCACATAAATTATGAAGCTTTAATTAAATGGTCAATACTTAATTTATTATAAGGACACAAAAACTCACCTATACAAAAATATATAATTAATAGTAAATTAACATATACGGCATACAACCTACTCTACATGCAAAAATCACCATACACCATTACCAAATATACATTTTACTAGTTTAAATGTATACTGTGGGGCTATGAGTACTCTAAACTACACAGGCCGGTGCATACTAAGGCCTCACAGATAAACATTAAGCACCAAAAACCAATAAAATAACCTATGGCCTAAATTATTCAAAATCACACCCCTTCCCTTGTACTTCCACAAACACCATGATGTCTTATGACGTCTTGCCCCAGCATACGCTCTCCTTGTACTGACACACACCTCACCTGTCCTGTCCTGTCCTGTCCTGTCCTGTCCTGTCCTGGCTACTCTTCACGACTAATACGCGTCCGGTTTCAGAACAAATCCCGTACACTGACATTATATATGGAGGGCTTTTTATACATATATTTTTTTTACAACACTGCGTAATACACACACACACACACCCACACACACATACACACACACACACACACACACACACACACACGCACACACACACACACACACACACACACACACACACACACACACACACCCTCGGCAAGGAATTATCCACCAATCAAAACTCTTATTTCATCTCTAATTTCCGAAAATGATTTGCCTTGTGAAAAACATTATGGAGTCGGAGGAAGAAGGTCACAAGAGGCATGGTGAAGGCCTGTCTGGTATGTCCTTCTGGCCCACAAGACCACAATTAGATTGAAAGCCCCTCCCCCTCCTCCCTAAGTTCCCCTTTCCCTCCCCCTCCTCCCTAGGTTCCCGCTTCCCCTCCCCGTCCTCTCTAGGCTCCCTTACCCCTTCCTTACTACCTAGATTCCCCTGTCCCCTGCTTTCTAGGTTCCCCTTCCCCTCCTCCCTAGGTTCCCTCTTCCCCTCCCCTCCACCCTAGGTTCCCCTTCCCCTCCCCTCCCTAGGTTCCCCTTCCCCTCCCTCTCATTCCTAGTTTTTCCTTCCCTCTTCCTCTTCCCTAGGTTCCCCTCCCTCCCCTCTTCCCTAGGTTCCCCTTCCTCTCCCCCTCTTCCCTAGGTGTCCCCTTCCTCTCCCCCTCTTCCCTAGGTTCCCCTCCCTCCTCCCAAGGTTCCCCTTCCCCTTCTCCCTAGGTTCCCTCCCGCTCCTCCCTAGGTTTCTCCTTCCCTCCTCCCTAGGTTCCTCTTCCCCTCCCCCTCCCCTCCTGCCTAGGTTCCCTTTCTCCTCCCCTCCTCCCTAGTTTCTCCTTCCCTCTCCCTCCTCCCTAGGTTCCCCTTCCTTTCCGCCTCCTCCCTAGGTTCCCTTCCCTCCTCCCTACGTTCCCCTCCCTCCTCCCAAGGTTCCTCCTTCTCCTCCCCTACTCCCTAGATTCCCCTTCTCCTCCCTAGGTTTCACTTGCCCTCCGTCTCCTCCCTAGGTTCTCCCTTCCACTACCCTCATCTCTAGGTTCCCCCTTCCCATCCTCCCTAGGTTCCCCTCCTCTTCTTCCTTAGGTCTTCCCCTCCTGCTCCTCCCTAGGTTCCCCTTCAGCTTATCACCTCCACTTCCTCCTGCCTTCCCCACACATGCACCTCCCATGGTCTTCCTCCTCTCCCATCCCCATCCCGTCATCCCCACCGCCCTTCACCCAACCCATCTTCACCCTCCACTCCCTCCGTTCTTTCCCATCCGCCCCATCATATTTCCCCCTCCCCCTTCCCAACTCCTCCCTCCCCCCCCTTCCCAACTCCTCCCTCCCCCTACCCCTTCCCAACTCCTCCCTCCCCCTACCCCTTCCCAACTCCTCCCTCCCCTCCCCACTCCATCTTCTGTACAAGCAACAGGTGGTAGGTGAGAGAGAGAGAGAGAGAGAGAGAGAGAGAGAGAGAGAGAGAGAGAGAGAGAGAGAGAGAGAGAGAGAGAGAGAGAGAGAGAGAGAAGGGGAGAGAGGAAACTGGAATAGGGGAGGGAGTGAATGGATTGAAGGAGGGGGGAGGGAAGGAGGGGGAGGGAGGGAGGAAAGAGAGGGGGAAGGTAATGTGATAGAGAAAAACAGAAGGACAAACAGGAAGGGAAGAGGGAGAGAGAGAGAGAGGGGGGTATGGAAAAAAATAATTATTTTTTTTTCCTAATTTTAATGTTTATGTTTGTTTTATCACGGGTCTCTCTCTCTCTCTCTCTCTCTCTCTCTCTCTCTCTCTCTCTCTCTCTCTCTCTCTCTTTATTTCTCTAATCTATCTTCTACATCCCCTAGCAATAAATCTGAAGTGCTAATACTGCCACAGAGTGTTGTGCTTCAACCAGTCACCCATCGTCGTGACACTCTGCTCGTTCACTAAGACCCTGGAGGATCCCCAGGTGCTCCTGCTGCAGGATCCCCGGGTGTTCCTGCTGGAGGATCCCCGGGTGCTCCTGCTGGAGGATCCCCGGGTGCTGCTGCTGAGGGATCCCCGGGTTCTCTTGTTGGGGGATCCCCGGATACTTCTGCTGAGAGATCCCCGGGTACTCCTGCTGAGGGATCCCCCGGGTACTCCTGTTGGGGATCCCCGGGTATTCCTGTTGGGAGATCCCCGGATACTTCTGCTGGGGGATCCCCGGGTACTCGTGTTGGGAGATCCCCGGATACTTCTGCTGGGGGATCCCCGGGTACTCCTGCTGAGGGATCCCCTGGTACCCCTGTTGGGGGATCTCCGGGTTCTCCTGTTGGGGGATCCCCGGGAACTCCTGCTGGGGGATCCCCGGGTACTCCTATTGGGAATCCCCGGATACTCCTGATGAGGGATCCCCGGGTACTGCTGCTGGGGGATCCCCGGGTACTCCTGCTGGGGGATCCCCGGGTACTCCTGTTGGGAATCCCCGGATTCTGCTGTTGAGGGATCCCCGGGTACTGCTGCTGGGGGATCCCCGGGTACTCCTGCTGGGGGATCCCTGGGTACTGCTATTGGGAATCCCCGGGTACTACTGTTGAGGGATCCCCGGGTACTCCTGTTGAGGGATCCCGGGTACTGCTGCTGGGGGATCCCCGGGTACTCCTGTTGGGAATCCCCGGATTCTGCTGTTGAGGGATCCCCGGGTACTGCTGCTGGGGGATCCCTGGGTACTCCTATTGGGAATCCCCGGGTACTCCTGTTGAGGGATCCCGGGTACTGCTGCTTCAAGGGAGTGTAGCACATGGTGTTAGCATGTTTCGTAGGTGCTTCTCAAAGGTAAGGTGTTTCAGTATTATTCAAGGGATTGTTCAAGGTAAGAGTGTTCGGTAGTGTTTGAAGTCAATAAGCCATAATAATGTTTTAGAAGGGTGATCAAGGAAAGGTATGTCTGCTTTTCTAAAATATATTAGAGGTTTCAAGGCATTATGTCTCAAGAAAATGTTCCAATTTAGTTTATGTTTAGACGTGGAAAAAATTCAAGGTAGTATAAATTTGTTCTTATATTAGGGTAAGGAGATTTTAAGGTGCTTAAAGGATGCATTTCGTGGTGATTTCATGATAAAGCCAATGTTTTTTTAATATGCTGTCACTCCTCCAGAAGGGGTATTTTCATTTCTATTTTTGCCATTTGTGATGCTTCGGCATGTTATCTCCACCATTTTCCTGGGTGTTGTATCATCATTTTAGCTGTCGATGTGACATCATTGTATTATGTGTAACCTCCACCATTTTACCGAGTGATGTATCTTCACTTTACATTGAATAGTGACATCACCAATTTAAAATGACTATTACTCTATTATACTTCATGTGAATAATCGTATTTAAATTGTAAATAAGGATTGAAATGATATTACTATTTTTCCATAAACTACATATATTTGGTATATGCACCTAAAAGCTTATGGGTTCATAAAAATTGAATCTTGGAAGAAGTGTTGGGGGATGTCCTTGTCCAGCGTCTCGTTGGGTTTTTGCTTTCAGGAAAGAAGGACTAGATTATTCCCTACCTCCTCCATCTTACACAAATAACCCGCACTTAGGAGAAAGAAACTTATGACGAGAGTAGATAATGGCCAAAGTGGGACCGAAACGTAATTATTGGAGTTTGAGGTAATCAGTCCCTCAGCCTGGAGTCGATGTCATCAGTCCATCAATCTTGAAGAGAATACAGCATATGAGCGAAGAAATGGCTTATATACTGTAGACAGGTGAGGTGAAGCAGTCGTAGGCGATATCACACTGGACGAATCCATAGGTGGAAGTAGGTCATGCCTGTAGGTTGATGTGTCTGACAGGAATGTAGATAAATAGTTCAGAGATCCGACAAGTTGATAAATTAGACACATGTACAACACTTGGGTATCTTTACTGGGGAAACGTTTCGCCACACAGTGACTTCATTAGTCCACTGTGAAAAAATGGTGAAATTCCAAGCGCTTTCGTGATTTCTCATATTATCAAGGAACTGTAAACATAAAATATAATGAAAAGCATATAAGAACGAGATTACACCTCACTGTCAACTTACAGGTCAAGGACCTGTCAAACACACCTTATATTTTACCAAAGTTTTAAGATTTTATCGTGTCTAATGTATTTTAAATTCTTCCCAAATTTTATTAATTATAAATGAATCCAATTTGTATAGTCCTAAAGTAATATTCATATTAATTTCAAAATGATTTTTTTTATGAAACTTGATTTTATTATATTTCTCTCAACCATGGACCTGCTTGATATAACTTTCTCGGTCTTTTGAAAATCAATTGGATGGTAATGATCTCTCACATGAATGAACAGAGCATTATAATCTTGTCCAGTTCTTATGCTTTATTTATGTTGCTGTAATCTTAGTTCAAGACTTTTCCCAGTTTGACCTTAGTAACCTTTATCACATTTCTTACAAGGAATCTGGTAGATACAGCCGTCAGCATTTTTTTGGGGGGAATATTTTAACAAAAGTTTTTTACTGTATCAAGATTTTTAAATACAAATTTGATAATAAAATCCTTTAGATAAGGTATACCAAGAAAGTTTTCATGGTAAGAGATACCCAACATATTTTTAGTTGAATAAGGTTGGTTCTTCTTTTCTGAACTGTAAAAAATATTTCTATAAATTTTAAAAGATTTATCAATTAAGTGATTTGGGTATTTTAGATCATTAGCTATTTCATAAATCATTAAGATTTCTCCATCAATGAAGTCTGGGTTGCTAATACGCAAAACACAAAAAAACTGATGAGAATACAGAAAGTTTAGCTCTTTAATGAGGTGAAGAATAATGGTGCACATTTGTTGGTTTTCTGTAATTTTTAAATTTAAAATCATGATTCCCCTTAATAATTAAAACATCTTGAAAGGCAAAGAGTTTAGTTGAAATTCAACAGTAAAATTTATGGAATGAGCTAGACTATTTAATTTAACAAGGAAATGGTTTATATTAGACGTAAAACATCAACGTATCTGTACCACTTAGCTCTACTGGTAAGCAATTTTGTTTCAAAATATTCCATGTACAAATTACTAAGGACTTTACAGTTAGAATTTTTTCCACCAATTTTGCTAAACATATCTACTAGCCATTTAGATAATTTATAGGAAACTGAACCTATGGAACTAATAATAGGTCTGGCTGGATTACCTGGTTTGTGCGTTTTTATGAATCCATACATATACGGTGAAAATGGATTGGTGGTGATGTACTTTATAATTAACTCATCTTTGCCTTTCAGGAGTTACTTTACTGTTTTTATTAAAATTACTGTTAAAAGAACCAAAGGGATTCTTTCTAAGTTTGGAATAAGTATCTCTATCATTTAAAAGATTATTCATTTTATCTTTGTAATCAGTTTCTTTCAAAATTACTACTGCATTTATTATACGTATATGCTATAGTAATATGCAAATTTTTATTACTAATAAGTTTTTCATAAGACTTTAATAATCTTTGAGGGTAATTCAGAATATTTTGTTTTACCATACAACTATAATCCATCCCCTTACTTATATTAATTTTATCATTTTATCATTAATGAATCTCAACACGGTTTTACAAAGGGGCGTTCATGTCTTACGAATTTACTAACTTTTTTCACTAAGGTGTTTGAGGAAGTAGATCATGGTAATGAATATGATATTGTGTATATGGACTTCAGTAAGGCTTTCGATAAAGTTCCACATCAGAGGCTACTGAGGAAACTTAAGGCACACGGAATAGGAGGAGAAATTTTTTCCTGGGTAGAGGCATGGTTGACTAATAGGCGGCAGAGAGTTTGCATAAATGGAGAGAAATCAGAATGGGGGCGTGTCTCAAGCGGTGTTCCACAGGGGTCAGTTTTGGGCCCCTGTTGTTTACAATTTACATAAACGACATAGATGAGGGAATAAATAGTAGCATAAGTAAATTTGCTGATGACACCAAAATAGGCCGTCCAATTCATTCAAACGAGGACATTAGAGCACTCCAGGATGATTTGAATAGACTGATGCAGTGGTCGGAGAAGTGGCAGATGCAGTTTAATGTAAACAAATGCAAAGTTCTAAATGTTGGGCAGGACAATAACCATGCCACATATAAGCTGAATAATATAGATCTTATTACTTGTAATTGCGAGAAGGATTTAGGAGTTCTGGTTAGTAGTAATCTGAAGCCTAGACAACAGTGCATAAGTGTTCGCAATAAAGCTAACAGAATCCTTGGCTTCATATCAAGAAGTATAAATAACAGAAGTCCTCAGGTTGTTCTTCAACTCTATATATCTTTGGTTAGGCCTCATTTAGATTATGCTGCACAGTTCTGGTCACCGTATTACAGAATGGATATAAATGCACTGGAAAACGTACAGAGGAGGATGACAAAGTTGATCCCATGTATCAGAAATCTTCCCTATGAGGATAGACTGAGGGCCCTGAATCTGCACTCTCTAGAAAGGCGTAGAATTAGGGGGGATATGATTGAGGTGTACAAATGGAAAACAGGAATAAACAAAGGGGATGTAAATAGCGTGCTGAAAATATCCAACCAAGACAGGACTCGCAGCAATGGTTTCAAGTTGGAAAAGTTCAGATTCAGGAAGGATATAGGAAAGCACTGGTTTGGTAATAGAGTTGTGGATGAGTGGAACAAACTCCCGAGTACCGTCATAGATGCTAAGACGTTGGGTAGTTTTAAAAATAGGTTAGATAAATACATGGGTGGGTGTGGATGGGTGTGAGTTTGGATCTGACTAGCTTGTAGTAGGTCAGATGCAGTGCTCCTTCCTTAAGTGAATGTAACCTGACCTGTACTAATTCCTTAAGTGGAAGTGACCTGACCAGGTGGTCGGCTGGACAATTATATGAGTGGGTGCGGTTGGGTGTGAATTGGTCCTGACTAGGTTGTGCTACTAGGTCAGATGCAGTGCTCCTTCCTTAAGTGAATGTAACCTGACCTGGCTGGGTCGGGGCATTGGCTTAAGCCGTTGGAGATTTGGACCTGCCTCGCATGGCCAGTAGGCCTGCTGCAGTGTTCCTTCTTTCTTATGTTCTTATTTCACTATTTTTTACAGTGGCTGTTCTGTATATTGTAATATCACCTGTTTACTGTGATCTTATTGTGTGTATATATATATGTATGTATGTATATATATATATATATATATATATATATATATATATATATATATATATATATATATATATATATATATATATATATATATATATATATATAATATTATTATCACATCGGCCGTCTCCCACCAAGGCAGGGTGGCCCGAAAAATAAAAACTTTCATCATTCACTCCATCACTGTCTTGCCAGAGGCAGTTTCTTTCAAAATTACTACTGCATTTATTATACGTATATGCTATAGTAATATGCAAATTTTTATTACTAATGAGTTTTTCATAAGACTTTAATAATCTTTGAGGGTAATTCAGAATATTTTGTTTTACCATACAACTATAATCCATCCCCTTACTTATATTAATTTTATCATTGGATAAATCAGAGGATTTTTCTAAGTTACAAAAGGTTTTTGCAGTTTCCACAGTATTGAAAATGTGAAAAATCACGAAAACGCTTGTTATTTCACTATTTTTTACAGTGGCTGTTCTGTATATTGTAATATCACCTGTTTACTGTGATCTTATTGTGTGTATATATATATGTATGTATGTATATATATATATATATATATATATATATATATATATATATATATATATATATATATATATATATATATATATATATATAATATTATTATCACATCGGCCGTCTCCCACCAAGGCAGGGTGGCCCGAAAAATAAAAACTTTCATCATTCACTCCATCACTGTCTTGCCAGAGGCGTGCTTACACTACAGTTATAAAACTGCAACATTAACACCCCTCCTTCAGAGTGCAGACACTCATTTCCCATCTCCAGGACTCAAGTCCAGCCTGCCGATTTCCCTGAATCCCTTCATAAATATTACTTTGCTCAACTCCAACAGCACGTCAAGTATTAAAAACCATTTGTCTCCATTCACTCCTATCAAATACGCTCATGCATGCTTGCTGGAAGTCCAAGCCCCTCGCTCACAAAACCTCCTTTACCCCTCCCTCCAACGTTTCGTAGGCCGACCCCTACCCCGCCTTCCCTCCACTACAGATTTATACACTCTCGAAGTCATTCTATTTTGTTCCATCCTCTCTACATGTCTGAACCACCTCAACAACCCCTCCTCAGCCCTCTGGATAATAGTTTTGGTAATCAGCACCTCCTCCTAATTTCCAAACTACGAATTCTCTGCATTATATTCACACCATACATTGCCCTCAGACATGATATCTCTACTGCCTCCAGCCTTCTCCTCGTTGCAACATTCATCACCCATGCTTCACACCCATATAAGAGTGTTGGTATAACTATACTCTCATTCATTCCCCTCTTTACTTCCACGGACAAAGTTCTTTGTCTCCACAGAATCCGAAGAGCACCACTCACCCTTTTCCCCTCATCAATTCTATGATTCACCTCATCTTTCATAGACTCATCTGCTGACACGTTCACTCCTAAATATCTGAATACATTCACCTCCTCCATACTCTCTCCCTCCAATCTGATATCCAATCTTTCGTCACCTAATCTTTTTGTTATCCTCATCACCTTACTCTTTCCTATATTCACTTTCAATTTTCTTCTTTTACACACCCTACCAAATTCAAACACCAACCTCTGCAACTTCTCTTCAGAATCTCCCAAAAGCACAGTGTCATCGCAAAAAGCAACTGTGACAACTCCGACTTTGTATTTGATTCTTTATCTTTTAACCCCACACCTCTTGCCAAGACCCTCGCATTCACTTCTCTTACAACCCCATCTATAAATATACTGAACCAGGGTGACATCACACATCCTTGTCTAAGGCCTACTTTTACTGGGAAATAATCTCCCTCTCTCCTACACACTTTAACCTGAGCCTCACTATCCTCATAAAAACTCTTCATTGCTTTCAGTAACCTACCTCCTATTCCATACACCTGCAACATCTGCCACATTGCCCCCCAATCCACCCTGTCATACACCTTTTCCAAATCCATAAATACCACAAAAACCTCTTTACCCATATCTAAATACTGTTCACCTATATGTTTCACTGCAAACACTAGGTCTACACACCCCCCTACCTTTCCTAAAGCCCCCTTGTTCATCTGCTATCCTACTTTCCATCTTTCTCTTAATTCTTTCAATAATACCTCTACCATACATTTTACCAGGTATACTCAACAGACTTATTCCCCTATAATTAGGGCAATAAATGCATTCCCTAGAGCTGACAACCTCGTCCGTCTCCCCCATAGGGCGACAAACACCTGCCGGACAAATGCCAACAAGAGGACACCTGACGCCTCAAAAATCAGAGCCCAAATTTGCAAAAAAATAGAAGAGGGTAATACTATTGGAGCACTAAGGCTTATAACCAATGAGGATACCATGGCCCTAAGGACGTCATTACAGCACAAGCCCTGAAGGACAAACATCCACCCAGGGCTCCCAGTACCAACATTGACCTCCCTGGCATTGCAGCAGGTGAAGAACATTTAACCTTACAGGACGCTGATGTGTATAAAGCTGCTTTGTCATTTCCACAGGGCTCAGCAGGAGGTTTCACCGGTTTAAGGCCACAACACTTAAAGCAAATGCTCAATCCAGCACTTGGTGAGGTTTCAGAGAGGTTGCTGTCTGAACTCACCAAATTTTCCAATGTCTGCCTAGCTGGCAGTGTCCCAGAGGCCATTAGACTCCTTTTCTTTGGTGCCTCACTGTGTGCCCTCCGGAAAAAAGGATGGAGGAATCAGGCCCATTGCAGTGGGCAACACCCTTCGGCGCCTAGTCGCCAAGGCTGCAGTAAGAATGGTGAGTCAAGAGGCTGCCGCAATGTTGAAACCAACTCAGCTCGGTTTTGGTGTTCAACAAGGCTGTGAAGCAGCTGCCCATGCAGCACGAGTATACATCAACAACATGTCCAGTGAACAAGCCTTGATCAAATTGGACTTTGCCAACGCTTTCAACTTAGTCAGAAGGGATGCTGCTCTCCAAGTTTCTAGACACTTCTAAACTATTGCTTGGGGACCATGAAATTGACTCGTGTGAGGGTATGCAACATGGGGACCATCTCGCCCCCTTTTATTCTGTCTGGTCATCAAGGAAGTCACAGAAGCGCTCTCCAGTGAGCTCAATATCTGGTTCTTGGATGATGGTACCCTAGCTGGCACTACAAAATCTCTCCTAGAGGACATCAGAAAAATTAAAGACATGGGAGAGAGCCTGGGCCAATCTTTAAACCCCACCAAATGTGAAATAGTTTCTACCAATCGACAGATGATCCAGAATATTAGTGCTGTTTTACCAAGGGCACGAGCCATTGATCAAGCCAACAGCACTCTCCTTGGTGCTCTTCTTGGGCCCAATGCCATCGATCTGATCCTAGAAAAAAATAATTTCAGACCTCAGGACGATGGAAGGCAGGATGAAAGACATCGATACACATGATGCCTTCTACCTACCCACCAGGTGTCTGTCAATCCCAAAACTTACCTACTTCCTGAGATGCTCCCCAGCCTTCAGCAGTCTGAAACTCAAGGAATATGACTCTCTTCTTAAGACCATGCTAGAGAGAGTATTGAATCTTTCCCTCGAAGATGGACAGTGGTTGCAAACCTCACTTCCAGTCAGGCTTGGGGGGCTGGGAGTACGCAAATCCTCCCAGATTGCCCTACCATCTTTCCTATCCTCTTCCATAGCATCAAACGAGTTAATAAGACAAATTCTTCTGGACAACCTCAGTGACTCAGCAGAAATACAGGACCCTAGCTATGCCAGTGCCATCACTGGCATAGCTGCTGCTCCAGCACCAAAACCTAGTGCAGCACTGACCTATAAACAGTCAAGTTGGGATGGCCCCATTGCTGAAAAGATGCTTGCCAACATGCTTAGGGCTGTAACATCAGACAGGGAGACAGCCCGTCTCCAAGCTGTGAGTGCACATCACTCTGCTGACTTCCTCCAAACAGTTCCCATTTCGGCAATGGGAACACGCCTCGACCCTAAGACCCTCCGTATTGCCTTGCTGCCCCAATTCACACGGAATATACGTGTATTTGCGGCGATGCGTAAGCCGACCAATATGGTCTACATGGTCTTAACTGTTCCAAAACCAAGGGCTGGCATGCAAGACACAATGAAGTCAATGACATCATAAAGAGAACCCTTGTTACAGCTGGATGCCCAGCCGAGGGAAAACCAAGATCACTAGCAGCCAGCAATACCCACAACCCAGCAAACCCCCCCGATGGGGGGAAGGTTTTTCGAGGAAGAGGATGAAGAGGAATAAGGGAAGGAGGTGAAATTGAAGGTAAATGGAGGATAATAAACTTAGATGAGGCTCCAGCCTCCCAAAAAATAGAGGCAGACATTGTGCGACAGACACTGCGCCGCAGACATTGCACAGGTAGACATTGCGCCGCAGACATAACACGTTACCCCTCACTACTCTTATTGGACAGTAACACCTGACCATTCCCAGCTACAACATACCATTCCCATCAACACTATACCATTCCCATCAACAACATATAATTCTATACCATTCCCAGCAACAACATATAATTCTAATGAACACCATACCAAATGAATGGTTCAGAGAACCGACGAGTTGGTAAATTAGACACATATGCAACACTTGGGAATCTTTATTGGGGAAACGTTTCGCCACACAGTGGCTTCATCAGTCCATACAAAGGAGAATCGTGAAGAACATATACTGTATTCTATTCAAGATTGATGGACTGACAACATCGACTCAAGATTGATGGACTGACAACATCGACTCAAGGTTGAGGGACTGACCACCTCAAACTCCTCCTGTTCTTCACGATTATCCTTTGTATTGGACTGATGAAGCCACTGTGTGGCGAAACGTTTCATCAATAAAGATACCCAAGTGTTGCATATATGTCTAATTTACCAACACCATACCATTTCCAGCAACACCATACCATTTCCAGCAACACCATACCATTCCCAGCAACAACATACCATTCCCGACAACACCATACCATTCCCGACAACAACATACCATTCCCGACAACACCATACCATTCCCAGCAACGCCATATATCATTTCACTCCTTTTCCATTCATATCATCACTATATTATTTCCAACAACACCATACCATTCCCAACAACACTATACCATCACCATCAGCATCATACCAATCTCAGCAATACCGTACCATTCCCAGCAACGTCTTTCACGTCAAAGTCATATAATTACCAGCAACACTATACTGTGCCCAGCAATACTATACCAGTCCTAGCAGCGCCATATATTCCTAGCAACGGCATTCCAATTACCTTAAAATCAAGTCATTCACAGGAACTTTATTTTATTCACACACACAAACATTTCGTTACCACTAACGCCATAACAATCGCATCAACATTCCATTCCAGTCAACACAATACCCATCACGTCAGCACCATACCATTCCAAGCGATACCCTTCGTTTTTAGTTTCTTCATAACATTCACATCAACGCTATGCTTTATAAGGTAACACAAAGCCATTAACAGCAACACCATATTGCTCAGCGCGACATCATACCAGTCACAGCAACACCAAAATGTTCACAGAATCACTTTTCAATTCACAGCTTCACTATACCGTCCACAGGAACACCATACCGTTCATAGCAACATTATATCATTCACAGTAACACCGTACAATTTGTAGCAACACCATACCATTCACAGCAACACCGTTCACAGAAACACAATAAAATTCACATAAACACTATTCCGTTCACATGAACATTATCATTACTGACGAGATCATAATAACACGATTGTAAACAAACCTCGGAACGGGTTTGGTTTGAACCAGACGAGTGAGTCGTAAAGCTCACTCGCCATGGGTTCAAACCAAACCCGTTCCCTGGTTTGAACATTATAATGTTCATTTGCCAAGAGTGTGAAGTCGCTAAGTCATCCTTCTCGTAATATGAAAGACACGGACTCCACAACCTGGATCAACACAGCTGGATCACGAAGCTTTACTTCTCTCCCGATGGCTTTATCAATATAACGTACTCACTGAGCACAAAGAAATTAGGGAGGTCAAGTCGTGGGAGGTGTAGGTGGTTATCAAGGCATGAGAAGTTAGGGAAGTTGCAGAGGCGTGGGAACTGAAGGGAGGGGCTAGCCTTTTTCAAGTGATTAGGAAAGGAAGATTTAAAAATTATGGAAAAAAATGATTTCCCACCAAAAAATAGTGCATCATTTTGGCAACATTTTGGTGTAATCAACTTGTTTATATCATATTTCTAAGTATGTTTTTTCCTTAAATGTATTTTTTTTGTTCTTGCTGTCATAAATAATACATGTTGCCAATTAATGTTTTTTTTTTAGTTTTATCTCTGCAAAAATTTCAATTTTTATGAGTGTTTCATTAAAAAAAAAACACTACATAGCAACATATCTGACGCCTCCATTCAAGTGCAGGGACTCATGCCACCTCAGTGGCCTCTGGGGTCTCAACAAGTGCGGGGATTCATGCCACCTCAGTGGCCTCTGGGGTCTCAACAAGTGCAGGGACTCATGCCACCTCAGTGGCCTCTGGGGTCTCAACAAGTGCAGGGACTCATGCCACCTCAGTGGCCTCTGGGGTCTCAACAAGTGCAGGGACTCATGCCACCTCAGTGGCCTCTGGAGTCTCAACAAGTGCAGGGACTCATGCCACCTCAGTGGCCTCTGGGTCTCAACAAGTGCAGGGACTCATGCCACCTCAGTGGCCTCTGGGGTCTCAACAAGTGCAGGGACTCATGCCACCTCAGTGGCCTCTGGAGTCTCAACAAGTGCAGGGACTCATGCCACCTCAGTGGCCTCTGTCCAACAAGTGGGGACTCAGCCACCTCTGGGTCTCAAAGTGCAGGGACTCATGCACTCAGTGGCCTCTGGGGTCTCAACAAGTGCAGGGACTCATGCCACCTCAGTGGCCTCTGGGGTCTCAACAAGTGCAGGGACTCATGCCACCTCAGTGGCCTCTGGGGTCTCAACAAGTGCAGGGACTCATGCCACCTCAGTGGCCTCTGGGGTCTCAACAAGTGCAGGGACTCATGCCACCTCAGTGGCCTCTGGGGTCTCAACAAGTGCAGGGACTCATGCCACCTCAGTGGCCTCTGGGGTCTCAACAAGTGCAGGGACTCATGCCACCTCAGTGGCCTCTGGAGTCTCAACAAGTGCAGGGACTCATGCCACCTCAGTGGCCTCTGGGGGTCTCAACAAGTGCAGGGACTCATGCCACCTCAGTGGCCTCTGGGGTCTCAACAAGTGCAGGGACTCATGCCACCTCAGTGGCCTCTGGGGTCTCAACAAGTGTTGATGTATGTAACACGCTGAGGTTTAGGGAGCTGTATCCATAGAGTTTTACAGAAAAAAATATATTAATAACTCAGAAATAAATGATTGTCATGCTTTTTTCATACGTTATTGAGGAATGATGGCTCTACAAACTCCCATGAAGGATTTCCGATATCTTTTACAGCTTTGTTTTTATTGATTTTTTTTCCCCACAAAATAAAGGCAAAAACAAAATAACTAACTTCAATTTTTTATAATGGAATCTACTGACATTTTTGCTAAAATGGATTGGGTCAACAATTATATAGACTTTATCTTTCATCTGATGTTAACTAGAGCATTGTACATCTTCCCAATTTTGTAGAAATTTGCAAGTTTTGTGACCCCTAAAATTTGGCACAATTTATTTTTTTCTATCTAAATTAAAGGCAAAAAAATCACAACAAAGACAGTGTATAGGTTTTTAAGAGCTGTATAAATCATTGTAAAATCTCATTGAAATTAGACCAAAATAAAAGCAAAAAGTGTGAATTCATTCGCCCCTCCCTTTACTTCTCTCCCGATGGCTTTACCAATATAACGTACTCATTGAGCACAAAGAAAATTAAAATCAATTATGTGGTTTATCGTGTATTATGCACAAGAATTGTGCAAATGTAATATCTATTAAGAACTTATATACTGAGTATAGAAACCTCATGTAAGCTAGATATTGTAATTTATTACATACACACACACACACACACACACACACACACACACACACACACACACACACACACACACACACACACACACACACATATATATATATATATCGTGCCAAATAGGTAAAATTGGTCAATTAGCAAGAACTCATTTAAAATTAATTCCTTTCTAAAATTTTCTCTTATACGTTTAAAGATATATATTATATATTTTTTTCATTTAAGTTAATGTAAAAATTAATAATTTTATGCCAAAAGAACCTTAGAAAACTTACCTAACCTTATTATACCAAGCGCAATTAAATTTAGCCTAATACAACTAAATATATTTTAGATAAGTTTACAATAATTTAATAATAAACAAATACAATGAAATATATTTTTCTCATTAGGTTCAGAATGATTTTTGCGAAATTATTGCATACACATATTTTCGCTTGCCTTATTCGGCAGGAAGAGCGTTGCTATTTAAGCCAAAATAGCAAGTTTTACTTATTCGGCATGACATATATATATGTTCGTGGTTACAATAATATAATATACTGTTTGTTGAGCTAGTACAGCTAACAGGGAGTAGAATGAAATTAGCTTAGAGGCGTCCACACCACCGTATGTTCTTGGGTAGCGAGTACAACATTCAGTGCTACTGGATGCGCTACTCTTAAGGATTGTGTGGTTCAGTGGACTAGAGAGTCATATGTTTTCACTCACCATGAGGCGGGCCAAAGCATCATGGGGTCGACGCCTGGCTAGTGCAGTGTAGTTATTGATACATACATACATATATATATATATATATATATATATATATATATATATATATATATATATATATATATATATATATATATATATATATATATAATTTTTTTTTTTGTAAAATATATATAGAACTTTACTGGGGACCCTCATCCTCAGAGAAGACAATAAACGTACTTCAGGGAAAACTCGAGGTTCTCCCCGGAGCTGTTTGAATATTTTCTTCTACCACCCCCTATATATATTATATAAGTGCTTTATTAATAGACAGAATACATTGACAGAAAACACAAACATGAACATGAATACATTGGTACAATATCAAAGATTATGAATCTCCTCCAGCTCCTACGAAGCTGGAAGCGAGCTCAGTATGCAGCAAGCATTTTCCATCTGGATGGCCACGCTGAGGCGCTGGAACATGAAAGTGGCTGCCATTGGGTCCCTGGTGGTGTCGATGAGTCTGGAACCCAGTTCTTTAAGGAAACGTGTTGCATTTTTTCCCCATGCTCTCAAGGTCTCTGATCCCATTGGGACAAATTGATACTGTTGGCTTATGTCCATGTACTTGCCGATCTTGTACTCCTCCCTGTGGTCAGTAGCTCCTCCCTGTCGCCCGACACTGTGAGGGATGTAGGTGTCAGCCAGTGTCGACACACAGGTATAGTCCCATTCTAAGAGCTTGCTATTCATCTAAGGATAGATGGTAATCCCGTCGGTTCGGTTTGCTGGGTTGTGGGTATTGTTGGCTGCTAGTGATCGGGGCTCTCTCTCGGCTGGGCATCCAGCTGAAGCAAGGGTTCTCTTTATGATGTCGCTGACTTATATATATATATATATATATATATATATATATATATATATATATTTTATATATATATATATATATATATATATATATATATATTTTTTTTTTTTTTTTTTTTTTTTTTTTTTTTTTTTTTTTTTTTTATACACATCGGCCGTTTCTCACGAAGGTAGGGTGTGCTTACACTACAGTTATAAAACTGCAACATTAACACCCCTCCTTCAGAGTGCAGACACTGTACTTCCCATCTCCAAGACTCAAGTCCGGCCTGCCGGTTTCCCTGAATCCCTTCATAAATATTACCTTGCTCACACTCCAACAGCACGTCAAGTCCTAAAAACCATTTGTCTGCATTCACTCCTATCAAATACATTCACACATGCTTGCTTTAAGTCCAAGCCCTTCTTGAACTGGATTGTGGAGCCTCATCCTCAGAGATGAGAATAAACGTACCTCAGGGAAAAACTCAAGGTTCTCCCCAGTAATAAAGTAGATACACTCTGAGCACAGTAAAAAGCACCAATCCTCGAAACAGTAATGTCATTACTCCTTTACACATAATATAGAAGACGCAGGCAAAAATATTAACCATAGCTTCGTGCTATATTTTGCGGACTATTCTAAAATAAGCATAATCGATGCCTCAGCAGAAGACACTAAATCACTAGATATCCGCAAAGTCTCCAAAGGCCAATGAAAACACTATGTTCATTTTGACATATTCTGAATGATTCCTAAAGGAGAGAAAGAAGTCGAAACGCTACAAAACGTATTCAGATCTTGTCACAAAATAGCAGAAAAAGGTAAACCTTCTAGGGATAATAATGTCAAATGATCTATTTCTCAGATATCACAGCAAAAATAATGTACTCAAGGCTAGAAAATGTGACTGTGTGGATAATGAGAATTTTCAAAATAAAAATGCGTCGCCAGTGACAGTACTCTTCAAAGGACTTATGTTTTCCCACATACAACACTGTTACTTGATCATTTCTACTTTAAATTCTGGTGAGAGAGTCCAGCCAGATAGTGGAATCAGTAAACCATTGTACCTATTAGGTCCTTTGCTAGGTATTATGAATATTCTCTCATGTACTCAGATGAGAGAAAGATCCTTCACGATTTGCAAATGAATTGTACTCAAAGGCTAAGTCTCTAATCTGCGCACTAGTGAAAACCTATGTGCTTGAAAAATACTGAAGGAAATGTAGATTAAACACTATGAAAATAGAAGAGACAGGGAGCATCAGAGGACAACCTCTGTCGTCCACGTTTTTATAAAAGTTTAACAAATAATATAAGAAACTTTGCCGGAATAATAGATGAAATCTTCAATATAGAAATCCCTGCAGGAGGTACCTGATCGATCATCTTACTATAGCTATGGACCGGCAGGAAAACAGAAAAAATAGTGGCGGTTCAGTCTTTCAGCAGAGAAGACTGAATAAGAGAGTTGTAAATATTCAAACTTGATATAGGTAAGTCATTGATGCCAGCAACACTATTCCAGCTCCGGTACTAGTCATCGCAAAGCTTTGCTTCGTGTCATACACATCAAACCACTGTGAGACATTCTTGCATCTGTTTTCTAAGCAGCGCCTGTTGTAGGCAAACCATCTCTCTGTTTGAAACCGAAAATCTAAGATCTATTCACTCAATCAGGTATTTAGTAGGACTAGAAGTGTAATATTCACCTCTTAATGAACAAAAACATCTTGCACAAATTTATTTACAGTCAGCATGAACAATAATAATCACAGGATAGAACATTATTGAAATAATGCGTAGTTACATGTCTGTCCATCTGTATGTCAAATGTAAACTGATCAACGCACAACTGACAACTATCCTAACTCAAACACAAGATTAATCATAAAGATATACCACTTCAAAACTCTTAGAACCCAGAAACTTATCGTAGTAAGAAACACGATCCCATGTCAACACAGAGCACGTGTTTGCAGTTGCTGTCTGGTCAAGGACTAAGCTCACAAAATACACATTACAGACACTAACAAAGCAGAGACGATATCGATGCAATTTTCGAATTACTTAATATTTGCTGAGCAAATATTAAGTATATATGTTATTTAATGTATATGATGTAAATAGTTTGGAAAATCGACAAGGTGAAGAATTAGACACTTTTGCAACAACTGCAAAAACGTCTCGCCAGCCAGTGACATCTTCAGTCTTTTAGAAGTCACTGGCTGGCGAAACGTTTCCACAAAAAAAATTCCTAAATGTTGCAAAAAGTGTTTAATTCTTCAACTTAGTATGCAGAAGGAAACCTCTTCATGAGTCCACACCAGACAATACAGGATTACACTTCAATACAATAAATATAACTTAAGGATAACATGCAAATCAAATTAATCCCAAGACAGTGTGTTCCACATGACATCCGTCAATACAGCAGGACAAATGTATCAAAATGCTAACTTCCAAAATGCTCGTATGTCCCAAAAGCAGAATACAATAAGTTCACACACTATTTACTTCTGATACGTCCCTTAAACTAGGTTCGACCATGACAAGGTTCAGGGTATCAGTCCACAATGACATAATGTAAGATATGAATTGGTGACAGCGTATGACGTTTTGATGGATTGCAGGAAACGTGCAACACATCGGCCTAACACCAGTCCAGTTCAAGGAAAGTCTGCAGGTTATATTGTTTTACCGGTCAGTGACGTTGCAGCATTATTCCTGTGTCCAACATAGGTACGATGTTGGATACCTCATGAAATTCAGTGAGGCATTTTACGATGGGGAAAATGCGTAGAAGGTGCCCTAATTTCTGTCAGTAACACTATCCATCAAAAGCCAGGAAGTTACACTATATCCAAATTGCTAATCAACAGGATATTACCCATTCTGGAGACTGATGTAACATGATGTTGACAAGTCCTTCTCAAATCTAACTTAAATCACCACAATTGTCTTACTACTACTACTACTAGTACTACTACTACTAGTACTACTACTACTACTACTACTACTAGTACTACCACCCTTTCGCAGCTTGCCACCTGACTCCTGTATATACTTGTTTTATATACATTCCTATATGTACTTGTTCTTAGTTATCTCTGTATTAGGACTGAAGAAGTCACTCGTGTCGAAACGTTTCCTTTAATAAACGTCCTGATCTGTACATAAGTGACTTTTCCCACATCTTGTGAGTTTCACCTCTGAACGAAGTTGAGAGTGACGACCCTTCCTCTCATAGGCTGTGTTCAACAATATAATTAAAACAAGAGGCCACACAATGAACATAAGCTGTAGACACAAGACAATGATTAAAATTTATAAGTCATATAATGACACAGCAAGAAAATGTCTGTGTGTGAGGCGTTGTTAATAGAGAGAGAGAGGGGGCAAGTATAAATATTAAAACTGAAAAGGGGGGTTAATGAGTGCTGATTCAATATTTGTTAAATTTGTTTTTGCCTGCTGTTTTTATTTATGATTGTGTTTCCTTTCCAGTTGACTGTATGATTTTTAATGTGTTGGAATACAGCTGGATTTTCTTTTGTGTA
Organism: Cherax destructor; assembly: GCA_009830355.1. Lineage (NCBI taxonomy): Eukaryota > Metazoa > Arthropoda > Malacostraca > Decapoda > Parastacidae > Cherax > Cherax destructor. The sequence continues at coordinate 33,077 of WNWK01002410.1, read as the reverse complement.
TGTGACGTTTCGTCTGTATGCATTGACTCGGGTTTAGAGATCTCTTACTGTCTGGCCAATGATTTGTTATTCAAAGTCAATGAAAGGGGATTTTTTTTTAGACCCCTAGTGTGACCGAATTCTTGTGTATTGAATATAAGCTGTTGCTAAGTTTGTATGAATAAAACTGGGAATGTTGATTATCTTGTTGTCTCTTCCGTACGATCTGATTGAAGGGTGTGCAGAGTTGGTCATTCTAGGTCTTTGTTTTAAGAGAGGCCGATTTTTAGCATTATTTGTTAGCTAGGTTCATACTTTTGTGAATGTTTCGTGGAATCCTCGTTTTAGATGATTCTTGATGATGATCATTAGTTGGTCGATTGAGAGATTGTAGATTTTGAAACCTCTAAGAAAAAGGTGGGTTACCATGCTTTTATTGATTTGCATAGAGTGGTTATTGCAGAAAAGAACCCAGCTGGCTGTGTGTTGGTTTGCACGAACGGATAATATAGGTTGGTTGTTTACCCTGGTGACCAACATATCCAGAAAGGGTATTTGACTATTGTATTTTCAGTCTTCGTTGAACTGTATTGATGGGGCAATTTAATTTATTTTCTGAAGAATGTCGAAGAGGCCTTCATTGTTGATCCATGGGGTTGAATATATGTTTTAACAGAAATGAATATGTAATATATACAGTGGACCCTCGGTTTTCGTTGAAAATTATTTCCAGAATGCTGTTTGAGTGCCGTTACCGAACGAATTTGTTCCCATAAGGACAAATGTAAATTAGATTAGTCATTTCAGACCCCCAAAAATACACTTACAAAAGCACTTACGAAGATACACTTACATAATTCTTCGAGTTTGGAGGTGAACGAAAACCGAGGGTCCACTGTATTTATAAAAATATATTCATTATACTCACATTACCCGAGCCTAATCAGATAAAATTAAATGCAATACTAATTAAACGAGCGATATGTAACTGTTAATACGTGTACAGGTCAAAGACCCTAATCCCTTATACCTCAATCTGTTTATTAAAAAAAAATCAGCTTTTAAAAGCTCTTTAAAAAAATGTTACTCATAAAATGTTACATAATTATCATCATTTTCATCAGCATTATCATCATAATCTATCATCACGTCTTTTTTTTCACGTTCGAGGGCTGGGGGGAGATTTATATCTTGAAATGCAGGAAAAACTGCTGAAAATTTTAATGATTAGGTCGATTTTTTCCCAATATTACGTCGATTTTTTTCAATGTAATTTATCAGCTCTGTATAGCATTACAGGAATAAAGATACGCGTGGTGTAGGGGATGGAAGGATAGGGTGTGGTGAATGTAGGCATAGGCAGCGTGTGGTTAGTCGAAGGATAGGCAGGATGTGACTAGTTGAAGAGTAGGCAGAGAGTAACCATTCGATGCTTAGGCAGAGTGTGGTCCCGTAAAGGTTATGCTGTGTGTGGCTAGTTGAGTGCTAGGCAGATTGGGATTACTTGAAGATGCGGGGTGTGGTTAGTTCAAGAATAGTGGATAAGGAGGTTGGGGATGATATGGTTGGTTAAAGTTAAGGGATGGTTAGTCGAATGTCATGCGGGATGACCTACATCTATACATTATTTGATGTTTGACTGTTAATTGTTAAATTACTAATGTTTACTGCTAAGACTGTTTTCATAACAAGCTGTTCCTATGATTGTTTATAGCTGGTATAACATCGAGACACTTTGTTGTAATAACCCATATTATTTTCGTAATATTTACCATTTTTGCAATACTTATTATAAGGTTCGATATATTTTCAGTGACATGGTGTGAGCCTGGAAGGACATGCTTGATGCTGGCTTGCATTAATGGCTTATAAATTAGACACATATTTAACACTTGGGTATCTTTATTGAGGAAACGTTTCGCCACACAGTGGCTTCATCAGTCCAATACAAAGCAGAAAGGTGTAAGAAGAGGAGGAGTTTGAGGTAATCAGTTCCTCGGCCTGGAGTCGATGTGTTCAGTCCATCAATCTTGTAGAAACTACAGCACAGAGGCATAGAAGCGGCTGTACTTTCTATAAGATTGATGGACTGAACACATCGACTCCAGGCCGAGGGACTGATTACCTCAAACTCCTCCTCTCTTTACACCTTTCTACTTTGTATTGGACTGATGAAGCCACTGTGTGGCGAAACTTTTCCTCAATAAAGATACCCAAGTGTTGCATATGTGTCTAATTTATAACTTGTCGGTTCTCTGAACCATTCATATACATTAATGGCTTGTCTAACAAGTGATATGTATGGCAAATTACCAGGTGTAGCCTCCCATCTTTCCCCATTCCCCAATTCTTGCTCAGAGGTCAGCAGCTATCGATTTGCTGATGACAGGGAAGGACTTGCAGAGCTCTCTCTCTCTCTCTCGCTATCTATCTATCTCTCTATTAACAACGCCTCACACAGACATTTTCTTGCTGTGTCATTATATGGCTTATAAGTTTTAATCATTGTCTTGTGTCTACAGCTTATGTTCATTGTGTGGCCTCTTGTTTTAATTTTATTGTTGAACACAGCCTTTGAGAGGAAGGGTCGTCACTCTCAACTTCGTTCAGAGGTGAAACTCATAAGATGTGGAAAAAGACTCATGTACAGATCAGGACGTTTAGTGGATAGGGGAGCAATGTGGCAGATGTTGCAAGTCTATGGAATAGGTAATAAGTTACTGAAGGCTGTAAAGAGTTTTTATGAGGATAGTGAGGCTCAGGTTATGGTGTGTAGGAGAGAGGGAGATTACTTCCCGGTAAAAGTAGGTCTTAGACAGGGATGTGTAATGTTACCATGGTTGTTTAATATATTTATAGATGGGGTTGTAAAAGAAGGAGGTGTTGGGGAGAGGGGTGGGATTAAATTATGGGGAATTAAATACAAAATGGGAGTTGACACAGTTACTTTTTGCTGATGATATTGTGCTTATGGGAGATTCTAAAGAAAAGTTGCAAAGGTTAGTGGACGAGTTTGGGAGGGTGAGTAAAGGTAGAAAGTTGAAAGTGAACATAGATAACAGTAAGGTGATGGAGGGAGAGAGTATGGAAGAAGTGAATGTTTTCAGATATCTGGGCGTTGACTTGTCAGCGGTTTGATTTATGAATGATGAGGTTAACCATAGAATTGATGAAGAAAAAAATGTGTGTGGAGGAGTGTAGAGACAAAAAACGTTATCTATGGAGGCAAAGATAGGAATGTACGAGAGTACAGTGGTACCAACACTTATATGGGTGTGAAGCTTGGGTTGTAAATGTTGCAGCGAGGAGGTGGCTGGAGGCAGTGGAGATGGCCTGTCTAAGGGCAATGTGTGGTGTAAATATGCTTAGAATTCGGAGTGTATTAGTCAGAGGGCTGAAGAGGGGTTGTTGAGGTGGTTTAGTCATTTAGAGAGAATGGATCAAAGTAGAATGACTTGGAGAGCGTATAAATCTGTAGGGGAAGGACGGCAGGGTAGGGGTCGTCCTTGAAAAGGTTGGAGGGAGGGGGTAAAGGAGGATTTGTGGGCGAGGGACTTGGACTTCCATCAAGGGTGTGTGAGCGTTTCAGATTGGAGTGAATAGAGGCGAATGGTTTTTGGGACCTGACGAGCTGTTGGAGTGTGAGCAGGGTAATATTGTGTGAAGGGATTCAGGGTAACTGGTTAGCCGGACTTGAATCCTGGAAATGGGAAGTACAATGCCTGCACTTTAAAGGAGGGGTTTGGGGTATTGACAGTTTGGAGGGACATCTAAACTGTCGTATCTGAGCTCCTTTGTAAAGACTGATTATGTATGAGTGAGGTGAAAGTGTTGAATGATGATGAATTTTTTTTTCTTTCTTTTTGGGTCACACTGCCCCGGTGAGAAACGGCCAACATGTTAAATATATATATATAGGTAGTAGGTTGGTAAACAGCAATCGCCCAGGGAGGTACTACCATCCTGCCAAGTGAGTGTAAGACTAAAGCCTGTAATTGTTTTACATGATGGTAGGATTGCTGGTGTCTTTTTTCTGTCTCATAAACATGCAAGATTTCAGGTATGTCTTGTTACTTCTACTTACACTTAGGTCAAACTACACATTCATGTACAAGCATATATATATACACACCCCTCTGGGTTTTCTTCTATTTTCTTACTAGTTCTTGTTCTTATTTCCTCTTATCTCCATGGGGAAGTGGAACAGAATTCTTCCTCCGTAAGCCATGCGTGTCGTAAGAGGCGCCTAAAATGCCTGGAGCAAGGGGCTAGTAACCCCTTCTCCTGAATAAATTACTAAATGTAAAAGGAGAAACTTTCGTTTTTCCTTTTGGGCCACCCTGCCTCGGTGGGAAACGGCTGACGTGTTGAAAGAAAGAAATATATATATATATATATATATATATATATATATATATATATGTCGTGCCGAATAGGTAAAATTGGTCAATTAGCAAGAACTCATTTGAAAATTAAGTCATTTCTAAAATTTTCCCTTATACATTTAAAGATATATTTTTTCATTTATGTTTATATAAAAAATAATAATTTTGTACCAAAAGAACCCTAGAAAACTTACCTGACATTATAACAAGCTAATCCAACCAAATATATTTTAGATAAGTTTACATTAATTTAATAATAAACAAAATTAAATAAAAAATTTCGTTAGGTTCAGAATGATTTTTGCGAAATTATTGCATACACAAATTTTCGCTTGCCTTATTCGGCAAGAAGAGCGTTGCTATTTAAGCCAAAATAGCAAGTTTCGTGTGTGTGTGTGTAATAAAAATAAACTTGATAATGTTTCTTTATTTTTACATATACAGTATATGAGAATTTTCTTAATGTATTCATAAGTGGGCACTTTTTCTCTAAATTGTTTTTAAACCAAAAACGCTCCTTTTAGTGAAAGCTTTTATTTAAGAATATTAAAATAACTAAGCTCGTCAGCTTTTTAACATGACACAAAACATCCAAACAGTTGTGCTGATATATCGTATATTTCAATGAAGTCTAATTCTCACTATGTAAATGATTCAGAGGAAGGAGTCAGATCATTGTGGCTCTGAAGATACCTCTGCTTCCTGTCTTTTTTCGTGTCCCTCTTTCACCCTCAGTTTTTGCTTTTCTCCTTCACCTTCCCTTTTCTTTGCCGTATCTTTCTCTCTTCCCTCCGTACGTTCGGTCTGCATTGGCATCATCACTTTTTTTCAACTTCTTCCCTTCCTCGAATTTGCATTTGTATTTTCATATGTTTTTGCATATCCCTTAATTCCTTTTACCCCCTCTATTATCCTCACATTCCCTTTCCTTTTCACTCCATTTTTCCCTTCAATACTTTCTCCCCTTCCTCCCTTTTCTACCTCCTCCCCTTCCCCTCTTCTTCATCCCCTCCCTTCACCCCCTCTTCCCCCTTACCTTGAGCTGGGCGACAACATCTTGTACAATTTAGGAATCGTATCACACAGGAAATAACGGGCGAAATGCAATTATAGGTCCGCCGGGTAGGAAGACCCCACCGAGGCCGTGCTTGCCACACTTGCAGGTCCGTGGCCAGCGTCTGGGCCTCGCGGGATGCCTTAACGTGGCCAGCGTCTGGGCCTCGCGGGATGCCTTAACGTGGCCAGCGTCTGGGCCTCGCGGGATGCCTTAACGACTCATGGCTGCATTATTCCTTCTTAATATGCCATTCTAAATAGCATGGTCAAATCACATGACATTATCCCAGCTTTAACGTGTCAAAAAAGAGAGAGAGAGAGAGAGAGAGAGAAAGAAATGATGATCTTATTGAAACAATAGTGATAATAATAAGAAACATAATCCTGATGAAACGAAGAACATGTGTGATTTAATGAATAGGATCACTAGCGATATTTATCGAACACAGTTTAGTAGCCCTGAAGATGGTCACCAGATTTTTCGCTTTCTTCCTCCAAAGTTTTATTTTTATTTCGTTTACAACTCGAGAAAACCTCGTCCGATCGGCTTCAAATTTTCAACGCTAGTGAACTGTAACCAGTTATTGCAGCTGTTACCATGTGTAGGTGCTCTATGGTCATTTTGAAATTGCCCATTTCAGAATTCTTGGAATGGGTCCCATAATTTTTGAGAGCAGCATCTACTTAACTTCAATCATTCAACTGAAGATTAAGACACATGGGCAACACTTGGGTGTCTTTATTGATGAAACGTTTCGCTTACACCGTAGGTTTCTTCAGTCAAATACAAAGGGAACAATAGTAATGAAATAAAGATGATGTAATCAGTCCATCAGTATTTTGGGTGGTCAGTCCCTCAGTCTGGAAGTTGAGGGACTGACCACTTCAAATACCTTTTTCTCCGATGTTGATGGACTGATTACATCATCTTTATTTCATTACTACTGTTCCCTTTCTATTTGACTGAAGAAGCCTAATGGTATTTTATACCATTTTTAACAATACTGGTGTATCCCTCTTACACCAGGGCGCAATGGGGGCGCTAAAGTGTATGGGTGCGTACCAGACAATGTTTGTTGTAAAATAGGTTAAATTTTTTTCCCCTTTAAATCAAGTTTGGTATAATTAAGAATACCTCGTTTGAAAGGCTTCAATCTTTATTGGCGGAAAAATCTTACAAACAGGATTGAATCCAGTAATATTAATTTGAGCATATAAAAGTTAATAAAAATTAAAAATCACTAGGATTCGTTGGATTCCTAACAATACTGTGAGTCTGGTTTGCCTGGTATGCTTAAACTTTCAGAACCTTATATATGACATATGTTGGGCTATTCACTAAGTATACAGCACCGTCATGACGTCCACCCTTGATCAAGCACACGGACAAGTTCGAAAATGTCCAAAGGTTTGCTACCAGGTTAATACCGTAATTGAAAGGAATACAGTGGACCCCCGAGTTACGAGCATAATTCATTCCAGAAGCCTGCTCAAGTGCCATTACCGAACGAATTTTCTCCCTTAAGGAATAATGTCAAGTAGGTTAGTCCATTTCAGACCCCCAAAAATACACTTACAAAACCACTTACAATATTACACTTACATAATTGTACGATTTCCAAGGTGCTCGTAACTCGGGGGTCGACTGTATACTATGAAAAGAGATTGAATTAACCTTATAAACCTGGCGTAGAGAAGGACAAGGAGAGACATGATTATCATATTCAAATCTTAGGAAAAAAGGAATGGGCAGATACAGACAGACTGGATTAAGAGGACCAGGATCGTGGGCACACAGGTGGGAGCAGAAGATACAGATGAGTCACAAGGGATGTAAGGAAGTATTTATTATCAGGGAGGACGAAAAGTGATGGCTTGGATGAGACTGTCGCTGAGGCAAGAACAATACACAGCTTCAGGAGTAGAAATGATAACAAGGTCCAAGAGGCCAGAACTCAGTAACACCGATCAAGGTAGTCTATGACGAGGAGCCAGGAGCTGAGTATTCCATCCCCCATCTCACCCAAACACAACTCGGTTAAAACGCAATCACACAAACACACAGTCACACACACACACACACACACACACACACACACACACACACACACACACACACACACACACTCATCTAGACAAGCAAGTAAGGGAACTAGAAAAAGTGCAGAGGTTTGCAACAAGACTAGTCCCGGAGCTAAGGGGTATGTCCTACGAGGAGAGGTTACGGGAAATCGACCTGACGACATTGGAAGACAGGAGGGATAGAGGGGATATGATAACGACATACAAAATACTGAGAGGAATCGACAAGGTGGACAGAGACAGAATGTTCCAGAGGTGGGACACAGCGACGAGGGGTCACAGTTGGAAGTGAAATAGTCTGGGAAGTGATGTAGTGGAGGCAGGATAAATACATAGCTTTAAGGAGAGGTATGATAAAGTTCATGGAGCGGGTAGAGTGACCAAGTAGCGGCCAGTGAAGAGGCGGAGCTAGGAGCTGAGACTCGACCCCTGCAACCACAACTAGGTGAGTACACACACATTTTTACACAAAACTAAAGAAGCTAGAGCATCCTAACACGATAAAAAATAATGGGATCTCAAAAGGGAGGACGTAAAGGGAAGGGAACCGAGGATGGCTGGTCTGAAAAGGAAGAATGGGTAGAAAGGCTCAAGAACAAAATGAATCAAGAATGGGGAAAAAGGTTAAATGAGCTTTGCAATAACATGTTAGAGAAGTTATCTGCAGAGAGCAAGAAGTGGGAATCACGAGCTGTAGCAGCTGAGGCAAAGATACAGAGACTGGAGGAAGAAATGGATATGCTGAAGCAGGATATAAAGATGAGGTCCAAAAGGAGCAAGGTGACTGAAATGGGAACATCAGCAGGCAGCGTGTGGACTGAAGGGGGGGATTGAGTTAAGAAGTCTTTTGTAGAAGTACTATCAGGCCATCAGGGTGTCTGGGAGATAAGGGAAACAACAAAGGAGATACTTATATCAGATCCAGAGTTATAGAAGGAAAAGAAATGGGAAGAAGAGAGGGAGACGTCAGTAATTATTCATGGGCTTCAGGAGGCAGAAGGGAATACCTATGATGAAAGAAAGCATTGGAAGGAAAAAAGAGATTAAGAGCATCCTTACAATAACAGGAGAGAAGGACATGGCTCAAGTAGAAATTTTTCACAGACTTAGGAGGTATTCGAGGGGAAAATATTGACCAATCAAATTGACATTCAAGACGAAAGTGGTACGGAACAGGATACTACAACAGAAACCACTATTGATGGACTCTCAAGAATATCAACAAGTGTACCTCAATCGAGACAGAACATGAAAAGAAAGGGAACAACTGAGAGTGAGAGTAAGACGAAACCAGTGGACGGAAAGAGAGACAGAACTGCCAGCGACAGACAGGAAAGCTCAGCCTTTGGGGGAACATCAAACACAAATGCTTACAGAATTCCCTCAACCCCTGTCACCCCATATCTACCAAACACAATAACCAGAAACAAACCACAATTCATAGTCCCTACCCCCCTAAGCACTAATTTCACAACCACAGCACCAGCCTCCCATAATATTCTGCCCTGCCTCCCACCCCTCCAGCCTGCACCTTCCTCTTCCATCTCCCAAAATACAGTAATGGAAAGGAAGCTAAAGGTACGGTACACCAATTCAGGTGGAATAACAAATAAGAGTGAAGGGTGGCGAGAACAAATCATTGATGCATCACCTGACATCATAGCACTAACAGAGACAAAGCTTTCAGGAATGATAACAATCTTTTCATCTGGATAGCAGATCCTGATTAAAGACAGAGAACAGAGGAAGGGGAGGAGTAGCATTGCTCATCAAAAAACAGTGGCGTTTTGAGGAAATGGGAGGATTGGACAGAAGGGAAACAGACGACTTCAATGTTGGAACACTTCAAACTGGGGGTCCAAAGGTGATGATAGCAGTGATGTATAACCCACCACTGAACAGCAGGAGGCCAAGACTAATTGATGATGAGCGCAATAGGGCAATGTAGATACACTAGCTGAAGTGGCCAGGAGGGCTCATATGGGTAGGACAAAATTACTCATAATGGGGGATTTCAATCATAAAGAAACTGACTGGGAAAACCTACAGCCACATGGGGGACCAGAAACATGGAGGGCTAAGATGTTGGAGACTGTATTGGAGAACTTCATACACCAACATGTTAGGGATACAACCAGAGAAAGAGGAGAAGATATTGCAGCAAGGCTGGTTCTCATATTCACCTTGAATAGTTCACACATAGGGGATATCACACATGAAAGACCCCTTGGCGCTAGGGATCATGATGTCCTGAGTTTTGAATACCTTGTAGAGTCACAAATGGAGAATGCAGCAGCGCGAGAACAACGAGAGAAGACGAACTTCAAAAAAGGGGACTACATAGGAATGAGAAGTTTCCTGCATGAAGTGCAGTGAGAAAGAGAACTAGAGGGAAAGACAGTAAATGAAATGATGGAACTAGTGACCACTAAGTGCAGGGAGGCAGAGGAGAAGTTCATACCAAAGGGTAACAGAAAAAATGGTAAGACCAGGGTGAGCCTATGGTTTAACTGGAGGTGTAAAGAGGCCAAAGCCAAGTGTGCTAGAGCATGGAAAAGGTATAGAAGGCAAAGGACTCAAGAAAATTAGAAGTTGAGCAGAAGAGCCAGAAACAAATATGCTGGGATAAGGAGAGAGGCCCAGAGGCAATACGAGAACGACATAACTTCAAAAGCCAAATCTGATCCAAAGTTGTTATACAGTCATATTAGGAGAAAAACAACCAGGTAATCAGGATGAGGAAAGAAGGAGAGGAGCTCACAAAGAGTGCCCAGGAAGTATGTGATGAACTAAACACAAGATTTAGAGAAGTATTTACAATAGAGACAGGAATGCTTCCAGCAAACCGTGGAGGTAGGGTGCACCAGCAGGTGCTGGACACATTACACATAACCAAGGAAGAGGTGAAGAAACTGCTAGGTGAACAAGATACCTCAAAGGCTGTGGGGCCCAGATAACATATCTCTATGGATACTGAGAGTGGGAGGAGAGGAACTGTGTGTGCCGCTAGCAACAATCTTCAGTAAATCAATCGACACTGGGCAATTGCCTGAGGCGTGGAAGACAGCAAATGTAGTTCCAATTTTTAAAAAAGGAGACAGACACGAGGCATTAAACTACAGACCAGTGTCACTGACTTGTATAGTATGTAAAGTCATGGTAAAGATTATCAGGAGAAGAGTGGTGGAACACTGTGTGCTGCTTTGTTGGTCACTGTGGGTTGCTAAGTGGGTCACAGTGTGATGCTGGATGGGTAACTGTGGGTTGATGGGTGGCTCACTCTGTGCTGCTGGGTGGTCATTGTGTGCTGCTTTATGGGTCACTGTATTGCTAGGTGAGTCTCTGTGGGTTCCTGGGTGGGTCATTGTGGGATGCTGGGTGGGACACTGTGCTGCTGGGTGGGTCACTGCGGATTGATGGGTGTCTCACTGTGTGCTGATGGGTGGGTCACTGTGGGATGCTGCGTGGCTCATTGTGTGCTGCTGGGTGGCTCACTGTGTGCTGCTGGGTGGCTCACTGTGTGCTGCTGTGTGGGTCACTGTGTGCTGCTGGGAGGGTCACTGTGTGCTGCTGTGTGGGTCACTGTGTGCTGCTAGGTGGGTCACTGTAGATAGCTGGGTGGGTCACTGTGTGCTGCTTTATGGGTCACTGTATTGCTAGGTGAGTCCCTGTGGGTTCCTGGGTGGGTCATTGTGGGTTGCTGGGTGGGTCATTGTGGATTGCTGGGTGAGACACTGTGCTGCTGGGTGGGTCACTGCGGATTGATGGGTGTCTCACTGTGTGCTGATGGGTGGGTCACTTTGTTGCTGGGTGGGTCACTGTGGGATGCTAGGTGGCTCACTATGTGCTGCTGGGTGGGTCACTGTGGGATGCTGGAAGGGTCATTGTGGGTTATTGAGATTCTAGCTGTGGGTTGCTGCGTGCGTCACTGTGTACTGTTGGGTGGGTCACTGTGTGCTGCTGGGAGGGTCACTATGTGCTACTGGTTGTCACTGAGTGCCGCTCAGTGGGTCACTGTGTACTAACCTATTTGTGGTTGCAGGGGTCGATTCATAGCTCCTAACCCCGCCTCTTCACTGATTGCTACTAGGTCCTCTCTCTCCCTGCTCCATGAGCTTTATCAAACCTCGTCTTAAAATTATGTATGGTTCCTGCCTCCACTACGTCACTTTCTAGGCTGTTCCCCTTCCTGACAACTTTATGACTGAAGAAATACTTCCTAACATCCCTTTGACTCATAGAAGTCTTCAACTTCCAATTCTGACCCCTTGTTTCTTTGTCCCCTCTCTGGAACATCTTGTCTCTGTCCACCTTATCTATTCCTCGCAGTATTTTATATGTCGTTATCATGTCTCCCGTAACCCTCCTGCCCTCTAGTGTCGTCAGGCCAATTTCCCTTAATCTTTCTTCGTAGGACAATCCCCTTAGCTCTGGGGCTTGTCTTGTTGCAAACCTTTGCACTTTCTCTAATTTCGTGACGTGCTTGACCAGGTGTGGGTTCCAAACTGGTGCCTGACGTATATGGTGTACAGAGTCTTGAACGATTCCTTAGTGAGGTATTGGGACGCTATTCTTAGGTTTGCCAGCCGCCCGTATGCTGAAGCAGTTATCTGATTGATGTGTGCCTCAGGAGATGTGCTCGGAATTATACTCACCCCAAGATCTTTTTCCTTGAGTGAGGTTTGCAGTCTTTGCCCTTCCCCGATCTTCATGACTTTACATTTGGCAGGGTTAAATTCAAGGAGCCAGTTACTGGACCAGGCTTGTAGCCTGTCCAGGTCTCTTTGTAGTCCTGCCTGATAACCGACTGATTTAATTATTCTCATTAACTTCACATCATCTGCAAACAGGGACACTCCTGAGTCTATCCCTTCCGTTGTCATTCACATATACCAAAAACAGTACTGGTCCTAGGACTGATCCCTGTGTAACCCCACTCGTCACAGGTGCCCACTCTGACACCTCGTCACGTACCATGACTCGTTGTTGCCTCCCTGTCAGATATTCTCCGATCCATTGCAGTGCCTTTCCTGTTACGTGTGCCTGATCCTCTAGCTTTTGCATTAACCTCTTGTGAGGAACTGTGTCGAACGCCTTCTTGCAGCCCAAGAAAATGCAGTCTATACACACCTCTCTCTCGTGTCTTACTTTTGTTACCTTGTCATAAAACTCCAGTAGGTTTGTGACACAGGATTTTCCTTCCCTGAAAACGTGCTGGTTGTCGTTTATAAGCTTGTCTTTCTAGGTGCTCCACCACTCTCCTCCTAATGATCTTCTCCATGACTTTGCATACTATACACGTCAGTGACACAGGTCTGTAGTTTAATGCCTCGTGTCTGTCTCCTTTCTTAAAAATTGGGACTACATTTGCCATCTTCCACACCTCAGGTAGTTGCCCAGTTTCAATGGATGTGTTGAAGATTTTTGTTAGTGGCACACTCAACATCTCTGCTTCCTCTCTAAGGACCCACGGAGAAATGTTGTCAGGTCCCACCACTTTTGAGGTATCGAGTTCACATAGCAGTTTCTTCACCTCCTCCTCGGTTGTGTGTATTTCATCCAGCACTTGTTGGTATACCTCCCTATTCTGAATTCCTGGAGTCCTTCTTGTCTCCTCTGTAAATACTTCTTTAAATCTCATATTGAGTTCCTCACATACCTCTTGGTCGTTTCTTGTGAACTCCCCACCTTCCTTCCTCAGCCTGATTACCTGGTCCTTGACTGTTTGTTTTCCTCCTGATGTGGCTATACAACAGCTTCGGGTCAGACTTGACTTTTGATGCTATGTCATTTTCGTATTACCGCTGAGCCTCCCTTCTTACCTGTACACATTCGTTTATGGCTCTTTGGCTAATCTCTTTATTTTCCTGGGTCCTTTGTCTTCTGTACTTTTTCCATTCTCTAGTGCACTTAGTTTTTGCCTCCCGAAACCTTTGGGTGAACCAAGGACTCGTTCTGGTCTTCCCATTACTTCTGTTTCCCTTGAGAACAAACCTCTCATCTGCCTCTTTGCATTTTGTTGTCACATATTCCATCATTTCTTTTACTGGTTTTCCTGCCAATTCTCTCTCCCACTGAACGTCTTATAGGAAGTTCCTCATGCCTGTGTAGTCCCCCCTTTTGTAGTTTTGTTTTTCCCTTCCTATTCCTGCTCCCCTTTCCACTTGTAGCTCAACTATATAATCAAAACACAGAACCAAATGATCACTAGCTCCAAGGGGCCTTTCATATGTGATATCCTCGATGTCCGAACTACTCAAGGTGAATACTAAGTCCAGTCTTGCTGGATCATCCTCACCTCTCTCTCTGGTAGTGTCTCTAACATGTTGATGTATGAGGTTTTCCAGTACCACATCCATCATTTTGGCACTCCATGATTCAGGACCCCCATGGAGCTCCAGGTTTTCCCAATCAATCTCCTTGTGATTGAAATCACCCATAACTAGTAACTTTGCTCTCCCCATGTGAGCTCTTCTGGCCACCTCGGCTAGTGTGTCTACCATTGCTCTGTTGCTCTCTCGTATTCTTATCTTGGCCTCCTGCAGTTCTGTGGTGGGTTGTACATTACAGCAATTACCACCTTATGGCCCTCTGACTGGATTGTTCCTACTATGTAGTCCCTTTCGCCTATTCCATCCATTCCTTCCACTTCCTCAAATCCCCTCCAGTTCTTAATGAGCAGTGCAACTCTTCCTCCCCCTCTGCTCCCTCTATCTTTCCTGAGGATTTGATATCTGGGTGGAAAGATTGCATCTGTTATCATCCTGGTGAGCTTCGTTTCTGTGAGTGCTATTATGTCTGGGGATGTCTCCTTTATTCTTTCATGCCACTCCTCACATTTATTTGTTATTCCATCTGCATTTGTATTCCAAACCTTCAACTTCTTTTCTAAAACCGTAGTCTGGGGGGTACGTTGGGTTTGGGAAAGTGGGAGACCTGATGATTAACTATGGGTGGTTGGTGTGAAGGTGGAGTTTGTAATGAGGTGGGTGGGAGCATTGGGTATGGCATGTGTGTTTTGGGTTAGAATGTTTGGTTGCATTGGGGTTGTCCAGGTTGGGGGACATCTGTAGGTGATTGTATTTGAGCTTCCTCCTGAGTCTGGGTTCTCCTGTCCATCTCTCTTTCCTCCTTTTGTCTTTGTACCCTCTCTTTCACTTTGTCTTTCTTCTCGTGTTCTGTCGTGGTCGAGATACACCCTCCGGTACTCTGACATATCCCTTAGTCTTGCTTTCTCCTGCAAATCCTGTTTCGAGCCAATTCTGCCTTGAAAATCCCTTTGACTGGCCGGATTTTTCCTCTTGCAAACCCCCCTATTCTCAGAAAATTTACCAGCTGGGTCATGTCATCTTCTCCTATTGCTTTCATGATTCTTTCAATCGCTTTTTTCTCCCCTTGTCTTCTTGCTTCGTAAGTTTCCCCTTCAGCTTCCTGGAGCCCATCCATATGTAACCCCTGATTCGATTTAGTTGCCTCCATTGCAGCTTTCCTTTCTTCAATCTCTTCACTGTCTCTTATCCCTTGGCCCAGTGGCCTGTCATTTTCCCTTCTTAACTTTCCCTGTGCACTGCTGTGGTCTGTTAGGGCTTCTACGTATAGCTTAGCTCTCCCTTTTTCTACACTCCCTTGATTGTTCCTGATGTGATCCTCTCTTTTTCTCGGGCTCCACGATGGTCTGATAGGGCCTCTGCATACAGTTTCACTCTGTTCTCTACAGTCCCCTTATTTGTGAGTGAGGTAGCAGTTTCTGATACTATGTCCACATTGCTTTTTAGTTCTTTAGGCTGTTTCAAATTTTTCAGTTCATCTTCTAATCTCTGTATCTTTGCCTCTGCTGTTGTGACTTGCTTCTCCCACTTCCTGCTTTCTGCAGCTATCCTCTCCTCCATTTTCATGCTAAGATCCTCTAGCTTCCTTCCCTACTCATGTTCCCTTTTCATGAGCTCTGCTGACCAATCTTCCTTCACAGACTCATCCTCCAGTCCCCTAGTTTTCCATCCTGCTCTCTGGCACCCCATTTTTTTAAGATGCCACAGAGTGAAAAACTATGTATTTCTGTGTGGTTGTTTTGTAGTGTGATTGCCTGAGTGTTTGTGTGGGGGCGGAGGGAGGGAGAGGAGAAACTGGAGACAGTGGGGAAATGGAAGAGAGGTGGGGAGGGGGAAAGAGGGGGGAGTATGAGGAGAGAGTGGAGGAGGGAGAAGCAGAGTTGGAGAGAGAATGGGAGAGGGAGAGGGGGAGAAGGAGGGTGAGAGGGGGGATCAGGGGAGAGGTGGGGGAGGGAGCAGGGGGAAAGTGTGTGTGTGTGTGGAACTATATGTGTTTGGGTTTATTAAGTGTGTGAAAAGTAGTGGTGAAATTGTGTTATGGTGTATGAGTGTGTATGTGGAGTCTGCTAGTGACACGTCGTCTACAGTGATCCACAACCTGGCCTGATCTGACTCTCACCTGATCTACCAGTTAATGTATTCTGTGCTTCACCTGTCTGCTCGCCCTTTTCTACTAGAAATTACCAATTGCTACTTGATTACTGCTGCAGGGTGGGTCACTGTGGGTTGCTAGGTGGGTCACTGTGTACTGCTGTGTGGGTCACTGTGTGCTGCTGGGGGGTTACTGTGTGCTGATGGATGGGTCACTGTGTGCTGATGGGTGAGTCATTTTGAGCTGCTGGGTGGGTCAGTGTGTGGTGCTGGGTGGGTCAGTGTGTGGTACTGGGTGGGTCAGTGTGTTGTGGTGGGTGGGTCAGTGTGTTGTGGTGGGTGGGTCACTGTGTACTGTTGGGTGGGTCACTGTCTGTTACTGGGTGGGTTGCTATGTGCAGCAGGGGGTTGGGTCTGTGTGGGATGCAGGGTGGGTCAGGGAGTTCTTCAGGGTGTGTCACAGGGTGCTGGGTGGGTCACTGTGTGCTGCTGGGTGGATCACTGTGTGCTGCTGGGTGGGTTTCTGTGTGCTGATGGGTGGGTCAGTGTGTGGTGCTGGGTGGGTCAATGTGTTGTGGTGGGTGGGTCACTGTATACTGTTGGGTGGGTCACTGTCTGTTGCTGGGTGGGTCACTGTCTCTTGCTGGCTGGATCGCTATGTGCAGCAGGGTGGGTCTGTGTGGGTTCCAGGGTGAGTCAGCGAGTTCTGCAGGATGTGTCACTGGTTGCTGGGTGGGTTACTGTGATGCTGGGTGGGTTACTGTGATGCTGGGTGGCTCACAGTGTACTCCTGAGTGGGTCACTGTGTGCTGCTGGATGGGTCATTGTGGGATGATAGATGGGTCACTGTGTGGTGGTGGGTGTGTTACTGTGTGCTGCTGGGTGGCTCACTGTGTGCTGCTGGGTGGGTCACTGTGTACTGCTGGCAGGGTCACTGTGTACTGCTGGGAGGGTCACTGTGTGCTACTGGATGGGTCACAACTCTTCTGGGTGAGTCACTGTGTTGCTTGGTGGGTCACTGTGTGTTGCTGGGTGCGTCACTGGGTGCAGCTGGGTGGGTCATTGTTGCTGGGCGGCTTCCTGTGTGCTGCTGGGTGGGTCACTGTGTACTACTGTATGGCTCACAGCGCTTCTGGGTGTTTCACTATGTGCAGCAGGGTGAGTCACAGTGAGTTGCTGGATGGGTCACTGTATGCTGCTGGGTAGGTCACAATGTGCTCTAAGGTGGGCTTCTGTGGGTTCCAGGGCAGGTCAGTAAGTTCTGCAGGGTGTGTCACTGGGTGCTGCTGGGTAGGTCACTATGGGATGCTGGGTGGTTGAATTTGTGTTGCTGGATGGGTCACTGTGTGCTGCTGGGTGTGTCACTTTGTACTTCTTTGTGGGTCACTGTGTTTCTGGTTGGGTTACTTTTTGCTGCTGTGTGGCTCACTGTGTTCTGCTGGGTGGGTCACAGTGTTCTGCTGGGTGGGTCTCAATGGGATGGTGGGTGAGTCACTGTGGGATGCTGGGTGGCTCACTATGAGCTGCTGGGTGGGTCACTGTGAGCTGCGGGGTGGGTCACTGTTAGCTGCTGGGTTTGTCACTGTGAGCTGCTGGGTGGGTCACTGTGAGCTGCTGGGTGGGTCACTGTGAGCTGTTTGGTGGGTCACTGTGAGCTTCGGGGTGGGTCACTGTGAGCTGCTGGGTGGGTCACTGTGCTGGTGGGTGGTTCACTGTGTGCTGCTGGGTGCTTCACTGTGTGCTGCTGGGTGGGTCACTGTGCTGGTGGGTGGGTCACTGTGTGCTGCTGGGTGCTTCACTGTGTGCTGCTGGGTGGGTCACTGTGTGCTGCTCTGGGTGCTTCACTGTGTGCTGCTGGGTGCTTCACTGTGTGCTGCTGGGTGGGTCACTGTGTGCTGCTGGGTGGGTCACTGTGTTCTGCTGGGTGCTTCACTGTGTGCTGCTGGGTGGTTCACTGTGTGCTGCTGGGTGGTTCACTGTGTGCTGCTGGGTGGTTCACTGTGTGCTGCTGGGTGGTTCACTGTGTGCTGCTGGGTGGTTCAATGTGTGCTGCTGGGTAGGTCACTCTGTTCTGCTGGGTGGGTCACTGTGTTCTGCTGGGTGGTTCACTGTGTGCTGCTGGGTGGGTCACTGTGTGCTGCTGGGTGCTTCACTGTGTGCTGCTGGGTGGTTCAATGTGTGCTGCTGGGTGGGTCACTCTGTTCTGCTGGGTGGGTCACTGTGTTCTGCTGGGTGGGTCACTCTGTTCTGCTGGGTGGGTCACTGTGTTCTGCTGGGTGGTTCACTGTGTGCTGCTGGGTGGTGCACTGTGTGCTGCTGGGTGGGTCACTGTGTGCTGCTGGGTGGGTCACTGTGTGCTGCTGGGTGGGTCACTGTGTGCTGCTGGGTGCTTCACTGTGTGCTGCTGGGTGGTTCACTGTGTGCTGCTGGGTGGTTCACTGTGTGCTGCTGGGTGGTTCACTGTGTGCTGCTGGGTGGTTCACTGTGTGCTGCGGGTGGTCCTGTGGCTGTGGTGGTTCAATGTGTGCTGCTGGGTGGTTCACTGTGTGCTGCTGGGTGGTTCAATGTGTGCTGCTGGGTAGGTCACTCTGTTCTGCTGGGTGGGTCACTGTGTTCTGCTGGGTGGTTCACTGTGTGCTGCTGGGTGGTTCACTGTGTGCTGCTGGGTGGTTCACTGTGTGCTGCTGGGTGGGTCACTGTGTGCTGCTGGGTGGGTCACTGTGTTCTGCTGGGTGGGTCACTGTGGGATGCTGGGTGGCTCACTGTGAGCTGCTGGGTGGGTCACTGTGAGCTGCTGGGTGGGTCACTGTGAGCTGCTGGGTGGTTCACTGTGTGCTGCTGGGTGGTTCAATGTGTGCTGCTGGGTGGTTCAATGTGTGCTGCTGGGTGGGTCACTCTGTTCTGCTGGGTGGGTCACTGTGTGCTGCTGGGTGGTTCACTGTGTGCTGCTGGGTGGGTCACCTTCAGCTGATGGGTGCTTCACTGTGTGCTGCTGGGTGGTTCACTGTGTGCTGCTGGGTGGTTCACTGTGTGCTGCTGGGTGGTTCACTGTGTGCTGCTGGGTGGTTCAATGTGTGCTGCTGGGTGGTTCACTGTGTGCTGCTGGGTGGTTCAATGTGTGCTGCTGGGTAGGTCACTCTGTTCTGCTGGGTGGGTCACTGTGTTCTGCTGGGTGGTTCACTGTGTGCTGCTGGGTGGTTCACTGTGTGCTGCTGGGTGGGTCACTGTGTGCTGCTGGGTGGGTCACTGTGTGCTGCTGGGTGCTTCACTGTGTGCTGCTGGGTGGGTCACTTTCAGCTGCTGGGTGCTTCACTGTGTGCTGCTGGGTGGTTCACTCTGTACTGCTGGGTGGTTCACTGTGTGCTGCTGGGTGGTTCAGTGTGTGCTGCTGGGTGGGTCACTGTGTTCTGCTGGGTGGGTCACTGTGTTCTGCTGGGTGGTTCATTGTGTTCTGCTGGGTGGGTCACTGTGTGCTGCTGGGTGGGTCACTGTGTGCTGCTGTGTGGTTCACTGTGTGCTGCTGTGTGGTTCACTGTGTTCTGCTGGGTGGGTCACTGTGTTCTGCTGGGTGGGTCACTGTGTTCTGCTGGGTGGTTCATTGTGAGCTGCTGGGTGGTTCACTGTGTGCTGCTGGGTGGGTCACTGTGTTCTGCTGGGTGGTTCACTGTGTTCTGCTGGGTGGGTCACTGTGTGCTGACCTCTTTCTTGTCTCCCCAGTCACTTACATGCAGTTATCACTCTCCTCTTCGTGCACGGATACCCTAACCTCTCCCACCACCAAACCATCCTGCACAGGACTTTCTCCCAATGTACCAACAAGACGTGCTAAATCTTGTACAACAGTAACACCATCACCATCACCCACAAACTCCTCGTCCTGGGGACTGTCCAGCAGTCCCTTTGACACGTCGAGGACAGGCAACTCCTGTCCAATATCCAATGACACATCCTGATCCTGTGACCCCACACATGCAGGCCCTTGCGTCTCTACAGGCAAAGTGTGGTACGCCTCTCTCGTACCATACACAATATCACTCCACGCCCCCGTAGGGGCTACCACCTCATCCTCCACTCTCTTACTTAACTCCCCAGCCAGCTCTTCCACCACATCCCGTCTGCGTGGTTGTTGAAATCGTCGTTTCGGACAAGCTGCAGCCATATGTTCATACGAACCACAAATCCTGCAGGTTTGCCTTTGTCCCGCATATGTCACGACATAGGATGGGATGGGTGTCCGGATCGTAATTTTCAAGGTGTATGAGCCTCTAACAGGCCCTCGTAGGGACCCTCAGTCCACCTGCCCACCGACATTGCGTGTATAATGCCGTAATCTTGGAAAACTTGCCTGACATCAAAGTCAGTACATTCAAATGGAACGTTTCTAAGTTTAACCTAAGAGTAATACTTGGACACATCCCTTAATTTCACCTCCAAACATGAATTTACCAGCACTGGGATGTCCTGGTATTTCTCCACAACACGGTCGTATGCCTCCTGTGTCACCATCTTCACGAAGATACGTGTAGAGCCATGAATTTCCTGGTTATCCAGACCAAATGTGTCTCGCAGAACAGCCGGCAGTATCACAGCAGCATTCGTGGGGTAAACAGCACCACGTAGAAACTCAACACACAGTGTTTACTCTCCTCCTCAGTCCAGTCGCCATTCTGCAGAAAAGTGTGCAAATTAGTATGAACAACAATGGGTTTAAAACTGATATTTGTGGAACGTCACTAGTGGCCGGTCCCCATTCAGATTTCACTTCATTTATGCAAATTGTCTGTTTTCTATTGGTCAGTCATGCCTCGATCCGTGTTAAAACCTTTCCTCCTATATCAAGACCTGCATCTTTTCTTAACAGTCTTTTGACTGGTACTGGTTTGAAAGCTTTACTAAAATCCAAATAAACAACATGATATTCTTTATCCTAGTCCACTTCTTAAAATATCTACCTTTTTAGGAGCAATAATTCTCTCTAGTGAGTCCATGCTGAGACTTAATAATCTAATTATGCTCATTAAAGTGGCTTCTTATTAAGTAGGTTATATAATTGATTCTAACAAATTTCCTACAATTGGGCGATAATTTAACGTAATTGACTTATTCACTGATTTAGAGATAGGATTTACATTAACCATCTTCCATATCTCCGGCACAACACCAGTTGGATTCATGTGTTAAACAGGTTTGTTAGCGGCTGATTAACTTCCCACTTACATTCTTCAATAGTCTGTCGGGGCCCGAGGACTTATTTCGTTTAAATTTGTCTACTTGTTTGATAACCATATCCCTTATGAAAGCAATATTACTTAATTTGTTTTCTTTAGGACTTGGATAATTATTAATTGCCGGGATATCATTTATGCTTTCCTGTTTCAGGTCTTGCAAGAAATACCTATTAAAAAGAGAACACATTTCCTGTTCATTATCAGTTGTTCAGAGCTAGTTCTCACTAGTCCTTTGTTTTCCCTGATCTTTGTCCTATACATTTGTACTGGGTTTGTCTATGATTCACTAGCTACTTTGTTTTCATTTGTGCGTTTAGCCTTTCCAGTCCTTTTATTTATTTCTCTTTTAATATGAACATATTGAGCAATAAGGTTATCCTCTTCCTTGTGATGCGGCTATAAAATCCTCAGTTCTCTCCTAATAGATGATTATGTCTTCTATTCATCCATTTAGGATCATTTTTATTTGACCCACGTAATTTCTCTCTGGGAGTATATATATATATATATATATATATATATATATATATATATATATATATATATATATATATATATATATATATATATATATACACACACACACACACACACACCTGTGTGTCGACACTGGCTGACACCAACATCCATCACAGTGTTGGGCGACAGGGAGGAGCTGCTGACCACAGGGAGGAGTACAAGATCGGCAAGTACAGGGACATAAGCCAACAGTATCAATTTGTCCCAGTAGGATCAGAGACCTTGGGATCATGGGGAAAAAATGCAACACGTTTCCTTAAAGAACTGGGTTCCAGACTCATCAACACCACCAGGGACCCAAGGGCAGCACTTTCATGTTCCAGCGCCTCAGCGTGGAAATCCAGAGGGAAAATGCACGCTGCATACTGGGCTCACGTCCGGCTTCGGAGGAGCTGGTGGAGATTCATAATCTTTCATATATTGTACCAATGTATTCAAGTTCATGTTTGTGTTTTCTGTCAATGTATTTTGTCTATTAATAAAGCACTTATATATATAGGGGGTGGTAGGAGAAGAAAATATTCAAACAGCTCCGGGGAGAACCTAGAGTTTTCTTTGAGGTACGTTTATATATATATATATATATATATATATATATATATATATATATATATATATGGAGGTACCACCTCTAGAAGTGTGTGTTAGGACCCTCATCCTCGGAGAAAAGAATAAACTTGCTTCAGGGAAAACTCAATGTTCACCCTGAAGCTGTTTGAATATTGTTTTCTCCTACTACCCCTATATTTTATATTCTGTGTATACTAAATTTAAAGACAAAATACATTGACAAAAATACAATAGGGAGTAGAACAACATACATAACAACTCAGAGCTACATCTCGAATACTTCGTCCAACTCCCCGGCGATGGGTCGCATGCCCAGAATCCTGCAGGTACTTTCCCTCCGGATCGCGACACTGAGTCTCTGAAATAAGAAGCTGGCTGCCCTGTGGTCCTTGGTTTCTATGATAAGTTTTTCACCCAGCTCTTTGAGGAACTTTAGAGCACACTTGCTCCAAGGGTCTCTGACCCTATTGGGATGAAGTTATAGCAAGGGGGATGGCTTTCATATTTGCAGGTCTTCTGGGCCTCCCTGTGGGTGGCAGCTCCACCCCCTTCAGCTACGGAGTATGGAAAGTAGGTGTCTGCCAATGTGGTGGCACAGGTGTAGTCCCAGGCAATCTGCTGACCATCCTTCCAGGGTAGCATAGTGGCTCCATCAGGACGCTTTTGACTTCTGTCAGACCTCTGCACTTAGGGTTCCCGTTGGGCTGGGCAACGGGCTGTGGCGAGGCTTCTCTTTATGATGTCGTTGACTTCCTCATGTTTAGCATACTTCCCTTCTGATTTGTGACACACTAGACCATGAAGTCCGAATTTATCAGCCGTCGCCCTGCTGCAAATACACCTATGTTCGGTGAGTATGGGGCGGCTAGGCGAAGAGCAACACGAATCCGAATGGCCTGTGGGTCGAGTCGAGTGCCCAGGGAGGAATTGGGGACAGCTAGAAGGAAATCCCCTTCAATGTGTTGCCTTCACCGCTAGGAGACGAGCTTTGTCCTTTCCTAAAGCGTTGGTGAGCATTGTGTTGGCGATTATTTCCATGATCGGTTTGTCCCTGCTGGACTGTTTGTGCTCTTTGGGAGGAGCTGGTCTACTGGAGGAGTCTGCCAGGATGTCCCACCGCACGGCTGCTTCAATGAACCTGGGGTCTTGAGATCCTACAGCGTCTCTCAAGCGTTCGGGGACAATCTTCTTGACTAATCCACTGGAAGCCAAACACGAAGACAGAAAAGCAGGTAAAGCTTTGCGCACCCCTATACCTCTCAGTCTCACTGGGAGGTTTGCCTGATCCCATTGCTGATCTTCCAGTGACAGATTCAGTGCCTACTTAAAGACTGATCCCAGGAGTGCGTCATATTCGTTGAGTGTTGGGTTGTCACCTCAGGAAGTAAGTGAGTCTTGGCAGAGTAAGACACCTTGTGAGGAGATACAGGGCATCATGGGCATCAAGATCGCTTATTCTCTCCCCATTCTCTTCAGGTTATTCAGTTTGTCCTTGAGGACCGTGTCGATGGCCTGATGACCCAGCGGTGCTCCCAAGAGGGTACTGTTGGATGGAGTGGTAGTAGAGACTTCAGGAAGATTGTTCGCACAGCTCTGATTATTTTCCGGTTTGCTGTGATGATTTCACACTTGGAGGGATTGAGAATGAGTCCCAAGGCTTCTCCCTGTGTCTTCATTAGTTGTAGGTCCTCTAGCAGGGACTCTCTAGTACCTGCCAGAGTGCCATCATTGAGGTATCAGATGTTGAGCTCGCTGCGTAGGCTGGAAGTTAATTATCTTACTGCCAGCAGAAGAGAAGTGAAGCGAGTGAATCACCCTGCTGAACACCCTCTGATGAGGGAATTTCATATTTGCCAAACAAAAGAATTGAGGGTTTGCTGTAGCAGCTGAAATGAAGAGAAAAAGACTGGAGAACAGTTCCCGAACGGCCGGCAAAACCACATCTCTTTTTACCATATCATATATATATATATATATATATATATATATATATATATTATATATTATTGTAACCACGAACGAGTGGTATTGATCAATAACAACACTGCGCTAGCCAGGGTTCGAACTCATGTTCTACTGGCCCGTCACTGTGAGTGAGAACCACATGACGCCATAAACCACAAGACTACCCAGTCCTACAAGAACCAAGCACCCAGCCACGCTAGGTGTGTCACTCTTGGTCCGAGGACATACGGTAGTGTGGGAGCTTTCAAGCTAATTTAATTCTCATCCTGTTTGGTGTACTAGCCTACGAGCAGCATATATATATTATTGTAACCACGAACGAGTCGTATTGACCAATAACAACACTGCACTATCCAGGGTTCGAACCCATGTTGCACTGGCCCGTCACTGTGAGCGAAAACCACTCGTTCGTGGTTACAATAATATATATATGCTGCTCGTAGGCTAGTACACCAAACAGGGATGAGAATGAAATTAGCTTGAAAGCTCCCACACCTCCGTATGTCCTCGGACCAAGAGTGACACACCTAAACAGGTGATATCACAATATGCAAGACAACCACTATGAAAAATAGAGGAATTCCAAGCGCTTTCGTGACTACTCACATTATCAAAGAACTATAAAGCAAAGCATAAACAAGGAGGCTAATAAAGGGGCAAGACTACACCTCACAGTCACATCATACTAACAAAGACTACACCTCACAGTCACATCATACTAACAAAGACTACACCTCACAGTCACATCATACTAACAAAGACTACACCTCACAAAAGCGTGACATCGCCCGACTCTGTGAAGAGGACCTGAAACTCTTCCCAAGCATTAAGATTTGTCCAATTTATCATTAAATTCTTCCCAAATTTTATTAATTATAAATGAATCCAATTTATATAAACCAAGGGAAATATTCATATTATTTTCAAAACTACTTTTAATGAAACATGATTCTATTATATTCCTCTCAACCATGGACTTGCTTGATACAACCTTCTCAGCATTTTGAAAATCAATTGGATGATTAAAATCTCTCGCATGAATAAATAGAGCATTAGAATCTTGTCCAGTTTTAATGCTATATTTATGTTGTTTTAATCTTAGTTCAAGACTTTTACCAGTTTGACCGTAATAAACTTTATCGCATATTTTAAAAGGAATCTTATAGACACATCCGTCAGCATTCTGGGGGGAATTTTTTATCAAAAGTTTTTTTTACTGTATCAAGGATTTTAAATACAACTTTGTTATTATAATTCTTAAGAAATGAAGGCATATCAAGTTTTCATGGTAAGGGAGAATCAATATATTTTTAGTTGATAAATTAGACACACATGCAACACTTGGGTATCTTTATTGTGGAAACGTTTCGCCACACAGTGGCTTCATCAGTCCATAGAAAGTAGAAATTGTAAGGATAGGATGAGTTTGAGGTAATCAGTCCCTCGGCCTGGAGTCGATGTGTTCAGTCCATCAATCTTGTAGTAAGTACAGCATAGGGCAAAAGAAGTTGCTTATATACTGTAGTCAGGTGAGGCGAAGCAGTAGGAGGCGGGGTCATAGTGGTACCATCCACTAGTCGAAGTAGGTCTTCGTCCAAAGGTTAGACAAGTGTTGAAGAATTTGTTTGTATCAAGATCCCAAGATACTGCTGTGTCAGTCAGGATGTAGATGAATGGTTCAGAGAACCATAGTGGATGGTACCACTATGACCCCGCCTCCTCCTGCTTCGCCTCACCTGTCTACAGTATATAAGCAACTTATTTTGCCTTATGTTGTACTTACTACAAGATTGATGGACTGAACACATCGACTCCAGGCCGAGGGACTGATTACCTCAAACTCCTCCTCTCCTTACAATTTCTACTTTGTATTGGACTGATGAAGCAAATGTGTGGCGAAACGTTTCCTCAATAAAGAAACCCAAGTGTTACATATATGTCTAATTTATCAACTTGTCGGTTCTCTGAACCACTCGTCTACATATTTTTAGTTGAATAAGGTTGGTTGTCTCTTTTTGGACTGTAAAAAGTATTTCTAGCTATTTTAAAGTTTTATCAATTACGTTTCTTGGGTATTTTAAATCATTAGCTATTTCATAAATTTTAGAGATTTCCTCATCTATGAACTCTGGACTATAAATACGTAAAGCTCTCAAATACATTGAAGAGAAAACCGACACTTTAACTCTATCTTGATGTGAAGAATGATAGTGTACATAGGAACAATTTGTAGGTTTTCTGTAAATTTTAAATTTAAAATCAATGTTACCCTTAATAATAAAAACATCTAGGAAGGGCAATGAGTTATTTACTTCGAATTCAACAGTAAAATTTATAGAATGAGCTAAGCTATTTAATTTAACAAGAAAATGGTTTATGTCTACATTCTAGGCATAAGGCACAAAATATCAACAACATATCTATACCACTTAGCTCTATTGGGAAGGATTGTGTTAAGCAATCTTGTTTCGAAAAATTCCATGTATAAATTACTAAGAACAGGTGAAAGAGGATTTCCCATTGCCAGACCAAACTTCTGTGTGTAAAACTCATCATTAAATACAAATTTTGCATCAACAATACAAAGTTTAATGATAGTTGGAACTGGCAATGGTAAATCGTAATTAACAAGTTTATCAGATAAGAAACTTAGTAAATCATTAACTGGAACTTTTGTAAACAAGGATATAACATCAAAACTAACCATATTGAAATCATTTAAGTCAGTCAAGGTGCTTAATTTATCCACTAAATCTAAGTTGTTCTTAACATTAAAATTAGAGTAATCACGAAAGTGCTTTGAATTCCTCTATTTTTTATAGTGGTTGTCTTGCATCACTGAATGGAAGACTCTTGCTGCTCCAACACCAAAACCTAGTGAAGAACTGGCCTACAAACAGTCAAGCTGGGATGGCCCCATCACTGAAAAGATACTTGCCAATATGCTTAGGGCTGTAACATCAGACAGGGAGACTGCCCATCTCCTAGCTGTGAGTGCACTTCACTCTGGGGACTTCCTCCAAACAGTTCCCATTTCGGCCATGGGAACAAGCATCGACCCTAAGACCCTTCGTATTGCAGTGACTCTGCGCCTTGCTGCCCCTATTCACACGGAATATACGTGTATTTGCAGCGATGCGCAAGCCGACCAATATGGTCTACATGGTCTTAACTGTTCTAAAACCAAGGGCTGGCATGCAAGACACAATGAAGTCAACGACATAAAGAGAACCCTTGCTACAGCTGGATGCCCAGCCGAGAGAGAGCCCCGATCACTAGCAGCCAACAATGCCCACAACCCAGCAAACTGCCCCGACGGGATCACCATCTATCCTTGGAAGAATGGCAAGCTCTTAGCATGGGACTATACCTGTGTGTCGACACTGGCTGACACCTACATCCATCACAGTGTCGGGCGACAGGGAGGAGCTGCTGACCACAGGAAGGAGTACAAGATCGGCAAGTACAGGGACATAAGCCAACAGTATCAATTTGTCCCAGTGGGATCAGAGACCTTTTGGTCATGGGAAAAAAATGCAACACGTTTTCTTAAAGAGCTGGGTTCCAGACTCATCGACACCACCAGGGACCCAAGGGCAGCCACTTTCATGTTCCAGCGCCTCAGCATGGCCATCGAGAGGGAAATGCATGCTGCGTACTGGGCTTGCGTCCGGCTTCGGAGGAGCTGGAAGAGATTCATAATCTTTGATATATTGTACCAATGTATTCATGTTCATGTTTTGAGTTTTCTGTAAATGTATTCTGTCTATTAATAAAGCACTATATATATATATATATATATATATATATATATATATATATATATATATATATATATATATATATATATATATATATAATAAAAGATCACAGTAAACAGGTGATATCATATTGAGCAGAACAACCACTGTGAAAAATAGTGAAATTCCAAGCGCTTTCGGGACTTCTCACATTATCAAGGAACTATAAAAATATAAGATTAACAGGAAGAAATATAAGGACGAGACTACACCTCGCTGCCTCCCCAGCAACACCTGACATTTTATGATGTAGGTAGGTAGTCAGTGATCAGTGAAACACAGCTTATATTCTACTCAAAAGTTTGTCTAATGTATCTTAAATTCTTCCCAAATTTTACTGATTTTAAATTAATCCAATTTATATATACCAAAAGCAATATTCATATTATTTTTCAAGATTACTTTCTATGAAACATGATTCTATTATATTCCTGTCAACTTTCTCAGCCTTTTGAAAATCAATTGGATTTTCAAAATTTAAATTCCAAAATTTTCCAAAATTTTCAATTTATTCTCACATGAATAAACAGAGTATTAGAATCTTGTCAACTTCTAATGCTATATTTATGTTGTTTTAATCTAAGTTTGACCGTAATAAACTTTATCACATATTTGACAAGGAATTTTATAGACACAACCGTCAGCATTTTTTGAAGAACTTTTTATCAAAAGTTTTTTTAACCGTATCAAGATTTTTAAATACATTATTATAATCATGGGGAAGCGCTAAACCCGTAGGATTATACAGCGCCTGTGGATGGGGGGATGGAAGGTATTCACGCTTAATTTAGGGAACTGGAGCACAGATCCAATTCCCATGATCAAGAGCCCCTGCCAGCATCGAGGAACCTCCCTTGAGGGGATTTTTAAATACAACTTTGATATTAAAATTCTTAAGTAGAGAAGGCATATAAAACAAGCTTTCATGGTAAGGGAGAACCAACATATTTTTAGTTGAATAAGGTTGGTTGTCCCTTTTTGAATTGTAAAAAGTATTTCTAGCAATTTTAAAGGATTTATCAATGAATGAGCTCGTTCCCTTCTAGGTGCTCCACCACTCTTCTCCCGATAATCTTCTCCATGATTTTACATACTATATATGTCAGTGACACTGGTCTGTAGTTTAATGCTGCCTGTGTATCTGCCCTCTTAAAAACTGTGCCTAAATTTGCTGTCATCCATACCTCTGGTACTTGTCTGGTACTTGTCTGAAGATTGTTGTCAGTGGCACACACAGTGTCTCTGCTCCCTCTCTTAGGACCCATGGAGAGGTGATGTCTGGCTCCATCGCCTTCGAGGTGTCTAGTTCGCATGACAGTTTTTTCACCTCCTCATTAGTAGTTTCTCCAGCACTTGCTGGTGTTCTCTACCACTTCGGTTTGCTGAATGCCCTTCTGTTTCCACAGAGAGTACCTTCCGAAATCAATTGCCGAGCTCTTCACATGCTTCCTGGTCATTTATTGTGAGCTCCCTTCCTTTCTTCCTCAGCCAGATTACCTGGTCCTTGACTATGGTTTTCCTCCTGATGTGTCTGTATAACAGCTTTTACTCAGATTTGTCTTTCGATACTGTATCATTCTCATACTGCAATTGGCCCTCCCTCTTTATCCATGCATAATCGTTTCTATCTATTCGGCTTAGCTCCTTATTTTCATGGGTCCTTTGTCTCTTATATTTTTTCCATTCTCTAGTTTTGGCCTCTCTACACTTTTGGGTGAACCAAGGGCTAATTTTGGTGTTCCAATTCTTTCTGTTGTCCTTGGGTATGAACCTCTCCTCTGCCTCCCTGCACTTTGTGGTCACGTATTCTATAATTTCATTTACTGTTTTTCCCACTAGTTCTCTTTCCCAGTGCACCTCATGCAGGAAATTCTGCACGCCTGTGTAGTCCCCTCTTTTCTAGTTTGGCTTCACCCGTCCAACTCCACTGTGTGTGTGTGTATGGGTGTGCACTTACCTATATATGGCTGCAAGACTCACGAAATCGCAATGGAACGATTGCGAACAAACCATACCACGGCGGGGCTTCAACCCGTGGCCAGAAAGTAGTAAAACTCCAGACCGACGCGTTAGCCACTGGGCCAGCTTGCTAAAGTAAGATTCATCCACCATAGGAAGGTGTATAAATATGGTGTATAAATATACCTAGTTGGATGAATCTTATTGTAGCCAGCTGGCCCAGTGGCTATCGCGTCGGTCTGGAATTTTACGACTCTCTGACCGCGGGTTCAAGTCCCGCCTGTGGTATGGATTATATGGTTGGAAGGGTCGATTCACAGCTCTTGGCCTCGCTTTATCGCTAGTCGCTACTGCGTCCATTCCCTCCCGGTTCCAACAACTAGGTCGGACCGAAACGTCGTCGTAAGCTCCTCTCCTTTTATATGTGCGGGTTGTGTGTGTATTGTTCCAGTCACGGTATTGTGCCTTTTTTGTTATTTACTTCAGACACTGTGTGTGTGTATTTGTATTTATGTGTGCCTGTTAGTTACCATTTTGTCCTA
Organism: Cherax destructor; assembly: GCA_009830355.1. Taxonomy (NCBI): domain Eukaryota; kingdom Metazoa; phylum Arthropoda; class Malacostraca; order Decapoda; family Parastacidae; genus Cherax; species Cherax destructor. Next base: position 2,572 of record WNWK01002410.1, on the reverse strand, counting down.
GGCACATGTCGATTAGACACTAGGCCTGTTGTATATGTGTGTGTGTGTGTGTGTGTAACGAAACACTTCGAAATGTTTCGGCCCCGCCGGGAATTGAACCCGGGCCCTCCGTGCGTGAAGCAAGAGCGCTAGCCACCATGCCATCGGTGTGTGTGTGTGTATGTGCGTGTATATATGTGTGTGTGTATGTGTGCTTGTGTATATGTGTATGTTAGTTACCATTTTGTCCTAGGCACATGTCAATTAGACACTAGGCCTGTTGTATGTATGTGTGTGTATGTGTGTGTAAGGAAACACTTCGAAATGTTTCTGCCCCACCGGGAATTGAACCCGGCCCCTCCGTGCGTGAAGCAAGAGCTTTACCACTGGGCCACCGTGCATGTGTGTGTATGTGTGTGTGAAAGAGTTTGAGTAACACTCACAATCATGAGTAGAGTGTTAATTTAGTGTAAAGTACAATATTAGCACAGTGAGCTCTTGAGCTATGATGGGCTTAAGCTAAGATAATTTTTAATTATAATTTACTCTCATCAAGGAGTTTAATGAGTTTAGTTGTGAGCTGCGACCAACAGTAAATGATAGGATATACATACGATGGTTGGTTCGCGTGGGAGGGTCTCGGCCAACCATAGAAGCGATACCTCACGTCTTGGACAGCGCCTTAGCCAATAGGAACATTGGTGGGGATGTGGGGGTTTCTTAGAAGCCAATCAGCGATGGGAATGAATGTCTCCATGGTAGCGTCTCAACCAATAGCAACATTTCTACTACAGTATATAGTTTTCTCTTCATTTTGAAGTTAACTTGTGTGATGGCTGCACCAACTCTGGATTATTTACCCACCATAACTGCATTTGTTTTATTTAATTACGTCATCTTTTAGTGTTACCAAGTCATCATGGCCCTTAGAGTGCTCATCTAACAGGCAGTTTCTCTAAACCAAGTAAGAAATCGTGAAAAAAAACATGGAGTTAAAATTAGTACATAGGTGCCATAAGTACGCCTTTCCACAATTAACCATCTTTACTATTATCAAGCAAAAAGAAACTATAAAGAATATTAAAGTGACAACGAAATCCAGGAGTTGTTTACTCATTGGGAAGGTGTAAAAACAATCATAAGACTTAAGAAAAAACTGAACTCGCTTCCTGTGCTTTTAAAGATAATGTTTATCTTATTTTTTAAAGCCTGAGAAGAAAGTGACAGAAAGAAACAACTCTTAACAGGTTTCTCAAGAGGCAGCGGTTGGAATGAGCTTCTCCATTTAACCAGTAACCTCTCCACTGTTTCCTCCACCACCACACTACCAACTCTACAAGGTACAGTAAAAGTTGCACTTCTGTTGGGGTATGAGTTACGATTGATTTTTATTGCGATGCATCTTCTGAAATGAATTAATATCGTGAACACTGTATTTTAAAAGTATCGGCTGGTATCTTCAGTTTTTATCCACCGAAACCATTAAAATCGCCGATAACCACCGATACTTGGGCAGATCCCTAATATTTTAATTAATACACACTCAGTGGCCACTTTATTAGGAATACCTGTACACTTGTTCGTTAATACAAATATGTAATGAGCCAGTCACGTGGCTGCACCTCACTGCTCATAAATATGCAGACATGGTCAAGAGGCTGTTGTTGTTGTTGTTCAAAATGAACATTAGAATGGGGAATAAATGTGAACTAAGTGACATATACTGTGGAATGATTGTAGGTGCCAGACGAAGTGGTTTGAATATATCAGAACCTGCTGATCTCCTGAGATTTTCATGCACAAGTCTCTTAGAGTTTACAGAGAATAGTGTGAAAAATATCAAACATCCAGCGAGGGGCAGTACTTTGGGCGAAAACGTCTTTATAATGAGAAGTCAGAAGAGAAAAGTCAAACTTTTATTTTTTGGTGTGTGTGTGTGTGTGTACTCACCTAGTTGTACTCACCTAGTTGTGGTTGCAGGGGTCGAGTCATAGCTCCTGGCCCCGCCTCTTCACTGGCCGCTACTGGGTCACTCTCCCTGCGCCATGAACTTTATCATACCTCTTCTTAAAGCTATGTATGGAGCCTGCCTCCACTACATCGCTTCCCAAGCTATTCCACTTCCCGACCACTCTGTGACTGAAGAAATACTTCCTAACATCCCTGTGATTCATCTGAGTCTTCAACTTCCAACTGTGTCCCCTTGTTGCTGTGTCCCATCTCTGGAACATTCTGTCTCTGTCCACTTTGTCAATTCCTCTCAGTATCTTATATGTTATCATGTCCCCCCTATCTCTCCTGTCCTCCAGTGTCTTCAGGTCGATTTCCCTTAACCTCTCCTCGTAGGACATACTCCTTAGCTCCGGGACTAGTCTTGTTGCAAACCTTTGAACTTTCTCGAGCTTCTTCACGTGCTTGGCTAGGTGTGGGTTATAAACTGGTGCTGCATACTCCAGTATGGGCCTAACGTACACAGTGTACAGGGTCCTGAACGATTCTTTATTAAGATGTCGGAATGCTGTTCTTAAGTTTGCTAGGCGCCCATATGCTGCAGCAGTTATTTGGTTGATGTGCGCCTCAGGAGATGTACCTG
>WNWK01002409.1:122500-211095 GCA_009830355.1 Cherax destructor | reverse complement strand
AATACAGATAATGCTCAGAAATAATTATTAAATATGCGTTTTTAAAATTCCTAATAGTTCCAAAACATGCAATTACCTTTCCGATTTAATTTTAAACATTTACTGGTTAACTCGTAAGAAAAAAATTTCATAATCTCTTCTACATGCTTATTACGTAGTTCAAAGTTGTGCCCATTAACTCAACGAAAATCAAATATGCCTCCAATAATCTTCACCAGGCACCGTAGTGATAAAATAGCATTTGTTGTGGTGGGGGTTAAAAAATCTAGAAAAGCTAAATACAGTGATCTATAGGTGCCCAAAACTTCAGGCTGTAAAAAAAAAAAAAAGGTAGAGGTCACCGACAGTTCGTCTTAGTAGGAAGTGCCACAAGTCACCGGTTTCTCCAACACGCAAGTTGTATCAACACTTTTTTTTATCAAACTAATCACATATTACTCTGTTAAATAATATTCTGGTAGTGCCTTCATGAGCTAGTCCAAAATCCCCGACTGGATACATTCAAAATAAGTTATCCACTGACCGGATTCGTCCAAGAAATAAGTGAACCTTTGACCGGATTTAAACGAATTCGTTGAAAAATAAGGTATTCTCTGACCGGATTCACAAGCTGACGGGTTTTTTACGAACCCTTATCAAACACCCAAACAGTAACTACTACAGCGGTAAGCTTGTATTTGTACGTGTATTGTTTGGACAAGTAGATACAATACAAATAGACAGATCTACACTTTAAGGAGATTATTAGTAGAATATACAGTAAAACAACAAATAAAATCACATTATGAAATCCTGTGTAGTCTGCAACCAAACAACCAAATGGGCTACTGCATGGATTACATGCTACTTCTGAGGTAATTGGACCCACGCACCTTGTGCAAATATCCAAGAATGATCTGCAAGAGGTATTAAATCAGGGAAGTGTTTTTGGGTATGCCCAAATGAGATCCAACTGTGGAATAAAATCACATTGGAATTGAAAGATAACATCAAAACGGCCTTCATGGAAAACCTGAAAGCATTCTATAACAGATGGGAAAATAAAAAGTCTGGGCCGGATGGTGCTATCGCCCCTGGTGCAGATGCTGTCCTGGTAGACAGTAACTGTAAGAATGGAGAAATGAATGTTAGTGGCCTGGAGGAAGACAGGAGCTTTAGTGGGGAAACAGGTGTAGACAAGGACATGAAAAAAAACAATGTTACGAACTGGCAATATCACGGGAGATAGTAAACAAGGGGATGCCCCTAGAAATAGTGAAGATAAATTACCAGAAATAACTTGTGAAAGCTCCATTGTTAGAACTAGTGAAAATAGAAATGAGACAGGAAAACACGCACCAGCAGGGAACACAGTCACAGAAAACCAAGGCAAACAGAAACCAGGCCTATGCAGATTCTATGCACTTGGTATCTGCAGGCATGGAATATCTGGGAAAACAGATGGGACGTGCAACTTTGACCACCCCAGAAAATGCCGTGCCCATATGACAACAGGAAAATGCCGTGCCCATATGACAACAGGAAAATGCAACCTCCCTTCCTGTAAGTTTTCCACCCTGAAATGTGTCACTCTTCAGTTCAGGAGTGACAATGCTATAACTTATATTGCCAGGCACACCACCTAAAGGGTACAAGAAGATATAAAACATCTAGACCATGGGAAAACCTGGGTAGCCACAGCCACTCCAGAGTTTTTAGGGCCAGGAAGGAAAAAACGCTGGCAGGAAATGACAGAAATCGTACACCAACTCCGATAATTTCTGAAGTGGAATCACAGTCGATGGCCTCCACTCCAAAACAACAGATATTAGTGCCAGGAAAAAAATATCCCCCCCATACCACCAATCCGACATTCTTCTTTACAAATATACAGGGCCTAATGCCAGCAACGAACAACAAAATACCTTTCATCAGTGGACTGCTTACAGAGTCAAACGCAATGTTCGCGGTTTTCACGGAGACCCACATAAAGGATCACTTGGTCAACGAAATATGGATCAAGGGTTACAACCAATACAGATGCGACAGAGTGAACAGGCAAAAGGAAAGGGGTAGGTTGGCCTGTATATCACAGATTCACTTATATGCTCGGAACTACTAAATGCCTCAAATGATGTAGTTGAAATTTTAGCAGCAAAGATCGAGAACCAAAACCTGGTAATTGTGGTTGTATACAAGCCTCCGGATGCAACGTCCCAACAATTCCAGGGACAGCTTTTGAAAATTGACCACTGTCTGGAAAATCTTCCAGCTCCTGCCCCCAACATCTTGCTCCTGGGAGATTTCAACCTAAGGCACATAAAATGGAGGAATATAGCAAATAATGTTGTTGCAGAGTTAACACCAGGAGGCAGCTCAGATGAAAACTCGCACACACACGAGCTTTTAAATCTCTGCACCAAATTCACCTTAAACCAACAAATAATAGAGCCTACAAGATTGGAGAATACGCTGGACCTCATCGTCACTAACAATGATGATCTGATACGAAATGTCACCATATCAAAAACAATATACTCAGATCACAACATAATAGAGGTCCAGACATGTATGCGTGGGGCCCCAGACCGACAAAATGTGATCAGTCACGATGGAGCCTTCACCAAATTCAACTTCAATAACAAAAACATAAAGTGGGACCAAGTAAACCAAGTCCTAAATTATATAAACTGGGAAGATAGCCTAAGCAACACAGATCCCAACCTATGTCTAGAACAGATTAACTCTGTGGCACTTGAGGTATTCTCAAGGCATATTCCTTTAAGAAAAAGGAGAAAAAGATGTAAACTAGAAAGAGAAAGGCGCTCCCTTTACAGGCGAAGGCAAAGAATAACAGAGCGGCTAAAAGAGGCCAATATATCTGCAATACGTAGGGGGACACTGGTCAGAGAAATAGCAAACATCGAACTAAAGCTAAAGGAATCTTATAGGAGTCAAGAAACGCGTAAAGAACTAAAAGCCATAAATGAAATCGAAAGAAACCCAAAGTATTTCTTTTCTTATGCCAAATGAAAGTAGATGATAACATCCAGTGTTGAGCCCCTACTTCAATGAGATGGGTCCTACACAGATGACAGCAAGGAAATGAGTGAGCTACTCAAGTCCCAATATGATTCGGTTTTTAGCGAGCCGCTAACCAGACTGAAAGTCGAAGACCTAAATTATTTTTTTTATGAGAGAGCCACAGAATTTGGAAGACACAAACCTATCTGACATTATCCTGCCGCCAAATGACTTCGAAAAGGCGATAAATGACATGGCCATGCACTCTGCCCCAGGCCCAGACTCATGGAACTCCGTGTTCATCAAGAATTGCAAGAAGCCCCTATCACGTGATCTTAACATTCTATGGAGAGGGAGCATGGACACAGCTGCTAAAAACAACAGACATACCCCTACTGCACAAAGGGGGCAGTAAAGCAATAGCAAAGAACTACAGACCGATAACGCTAACGTCCCATATCATAAAAATCTTTGAAAGATTCTAAGAAGCAAGATCGCCACCCAACTAGATACTCATCAGTTACACAACCCAGGGCAGCATGGATTTAGAGCATGTCGCTCCTATCTGTTCCAGCAACTGGACCACTATGACAAGGTCTTGGATGCTCTAGAAGACAAACAAAATGCAGATGTAATATACACAGACTTTGCAAAAGCCTTTGACAAGTGTGACCATGGTGTAATAGCACACAAAATGCGTGATAAAGGAATAACAGGAAAAGTTGGAAGATGGATCTATAATTTCCTAACAAATACAACACAAAGAGTAGTAGTCAACAGAATAAAGGCTGAGGCGGCTACGGTGAAATGCTCTGTTCCACAAGGCACAGTACTCGCTCCCATCTTGTTCCTCATCCTCATATCGGACATAGACAGGGATATTAGCCACAGCGCCGTGTCGTCTTTTGTAGATGACACCCGAATTTGCATGATAGTGTCCACCATTGAAGACACCGCAAGACTCCAAGGCGGACATGAACCAAATCTTTAAATGGGTTGTAGAAAACAATGTGAAATTCAATGATGAGAAATTTTAATTACTCCGATATGGAAAACGTGAGGAAATTAAAACTACATCAGAGTATAAAACAAATTCCAACCACACAACAGAGCGAAAAAATAACCTGTACTCCCTAGAACGCAGGCGGGAGAGATACATGATTATATACGCTTGAAAAGTCCTAGAGGGATTAGTACCAAACTTGCACACGAAAATCACTCCCTATGAAAGCAAAAGACTCGGCAGACGATGCAACATCCCCCCAATGAAAAGCAGGGGTGCCACTAGCACGATAAGAGACAACACAGTAAGTGTCAGGGGCCCAAGACTGTTCAACTGCCTCCCAGCATACATAAGGGGGATTACAAATAGACCCCTGGCTGTCTTCAAGCAGGCACTGGACAAGCACGTGAAGTCAGTACCTGACCAGCCGGGCTGTAGCTGGTATGTCGGTTTGCGAGCGGCCAACAGTATCAGACTGGTTGATCAGGCCCTGATCCACCATGAAGCCTGGTCACAGACAGGGCCGCGGGGGCGTTGACCCCCGAAACCTTCTCCAGGTATATTCCAGGTATGACTGGCACCATGGAATACGACATGTCTACTTCATGTTTGTAAATGTTTCATCAGATATTCAAATTTAGCAGCACATCGTTTAGCATTTCATCTCTTTATTGACATTAAATTTTAGTTCTTCATTTTCTCTTAAAGTTTTAAAACTTTAAATCTAATGGATTTTAAGCGTAACGTTCCAAACTCTTGTTCAGTTCACACACAACACTAGCCTACGATATTTAACATTTCACCCAGTTCATAAATTAAATTGGTTGTTTTAAGTTAACTTTGATTCATGGATAACGAATCCGAATCTAAATTGAGCACGCAGTGACAAACACCAATCTTTCTTAACGAAGAAGGCAACACAGTGGGATCAAGCAGAATAATTACAAGTAACGACACTGTAGCTCCCAAAGATGAGACCACAGCCCAAGCACTAAGAGACAAGCACCCAACAAGGGACACCATAGTCGTCAACAACAACCCTGAGGTAGACACCTTCACTGAACAATTAATTTTGCCAGAATCAGAAGTCTATAAGGCGATAGTGTCATTTCCAGCAGGATCTGCAGGAGGTTACACTGGAATTCGACCACAACACCTCAAAGAGATGGTAAATCCAGTACTCGGCGTATCTGTATTAATTCTTCTCTCGAAGACAACAATGTTAGTCAACAACTGTCTGGCTGGACGGGTTCCAGAAGTAATTAAACCTATGGAGACATATACTTTATAAATGCTGCAGGTGAGACACAAGGCCGTGGCTTACACTGGTAAAGTGTGAGTAGTTGCAGTAATATTACTATTGGAGTAGTAGTATATTTGTTACTACTTCATCCCTAGAGGGATTAGTTCCAAACTTGCACACGAAAATCACTCCCTATGAAAGCAAAAGACTCGGCAGGAGATGCAACATTTCCCCAATGAAAAGCAGGGGTGCCACCACGAGTACACAGAGACAACACAATAAGTGTCAGGGGCCCAAGACTCTTCAACTGCCTTCCAGCATACATAAGTGAGATTACCAATAGATCCCTGGCTGTCTTCAAGAAGGCACTGGGCAGGCACCTAAAGTCAGTACCTGACCAGCCGGGCTGCAGTTCGTACGTCAGTTTGCGTGCGACCAGCAGTAACAGCCTGGTTGATCAGACCCTGATCCACCACGAGGCCTGGTCTCAGACCGGGCCGGAGGGGGCGTTGACCCCCGAAACCCTTTCCAGGTATACTCCAGGTATACTTTGTCCCCTGTTTGAAGCTAGCAGTAGACGGAGGGAGTAGAGGGTGGCGACCGAGCCTCCCGCTTTACTATTCTGCCCTCCATCAAAATTATTGTACATAGTCCTCAATCGAGATATTAGTAGTATTTTTCAGCATATCGATTCGGTGTTGACTGTTAATTCTTTTTCGCAATCTGCCATTCACATGAGAGCTCTCTTCTCTCTCTCTCTCTCTCTCTCTCTCTCTCTCTCTCTCTCAAAATACCAAATTAGACTGGCGAGGATATATACAGAAAAGGGCAATTAAATTCGTAACGCAAAATCATATGAAGAAATACTCAAAGAACCTAACCTGTTTTGTCTTATCCAACAGAGTAAACAAAGATATCTTATTTAAACCTTTAAGATACTACTGAATGATTTTGATATGCTCAAAATACGAATACATATTTGAAGTGTAGGGAGAGTCAATAACGGAAGACAATAAACGTTGCCTAGAGGAAAAGGATGCAACACAATCGTTATTTTTTTTTTTTTGCAGAATTACAACTCATCGAAATAATCAGGTGAACCAGCAAGTGAAAATAAACTTTATGACCCAAATTGGTTTAGCACTTTTTTCATTATGAAAATCATAATAATAACAACAATAATAATAATCATAATAATAATAATAAAAATAAAAGAGCTAAAACAATAGAGACAATGAAGAACCAGCTGGACAAGCGCTTTGTTTACATAAGAATCAACTTGATACTATGCAGGGCTGTCTAAGATGAACGGATTTCTAATATAAGGATCCTCCTGATGTAGTCCAAGAACTACATCAGAACGACCAGTTGACAATGAGCCACTTATGTCATAATAACAGTTGTAAAAGCAGCATTAGAGGTGAGAGTTGTAGTAAACATTTGTTGATTCTACCTGAACTGGAAATATCTAAAGCATAATTTTCTGTACGTTATGGAATCATTTCACCCTTGTTTTATTAGCAAATATTTTCGGTAAGTAGCGTGGGTCTTCTGTACTCTAGTGTTCATATGTACTCTGTCTCTCTCACATCATGTAATGTACTGCTCGCAGAAGCCTTCTTACCAGACACTCCTACTATGAGTGATCTACAATCAATGCACTGCTGAATGTGTTGTAAAGAGAATCAATACAGCTTCTTTACACATGGCTGTCTCATGCCTCTTCTACGCTTTTATCCTCTCCCTCCCTTCACCTTTACTTTCTCTGGTTTCTCTTTTATTCTCTCTTATCTTTCTCCCTCTTATCTGTTCAGTCTCTCCCCTCTTTCACCTTCATCCGTCCCCTCTGTATCCCCTTTTTCTCCAGCCTTTATCATCTCTCTTTTATGTTCTCTCTTCCCCTCTCCCCTATCCTCATTCACCAGCGAGGGGTAATTATGGTAAGAGCCTGGGTCACGTGACAGCGGGTCGTAAACATACACACAAGAGTGGCTGCCGCTTCTCTCTAGATCAGCTGTTCCTGGCGGTGCCTATTGTGGCTCCACCTCTTAATGTGCTCTTACCTAGCTTATTTGGAGCTTTTGAATCTCCGGCTCCAGCACCTATCCCCCCTTCCTTCCCCTCACCACCTGTCGCTGCTTTAGCTTCAGACGTTTGTGTTGGTGATTGAACTTCAGTTCTTAGGCTCCTTCTTTTGGCCAAGGATTGGTCTAGTATGGTTTTCTCCCGGACCTGTTGGGCTCTGTTATCCCTGTTAATGAATGCCCGTGTGAAATAATCCTTCACTGCCACTATGTCTTACGTTATATTTGTTCAATAGCCTGGCACTGATTACTTGTAAACTTAGGTCCTAACTCTCTCAATCTTCCAAATTTATCACCTCAATGTAAATCCCTTTGATCATAAAAAAATATGTATTTTTTTAAGTCTCTGAGGATATTAAGTGTAAACATGTCTCGTCTATCATTGTGCAATATGTATGTCGTGCCTAATAGGTAAAACCTGTCAATTAGCAAGAATTCCTTTAAAATTAAGTCCTTTCTAAAATTTTCACTTATACGTTTAAACATACATTTTTTCATTTATGTTAATGTAAAAATTAATAATTTTGTACCAAAAGAACCTTAGAAAACTTACGTAACCTTATTATAACAAGCGCAATTTAATTTAGCCTAATCCAACTAAATATATTTTATATAAGTTTACAATAATTTAATAATAAACACAATGAAATTAATTTGTTTCGTTAGGTTCAGAATAATTTTTGCGAAATTAGTGAATACACAATTTTTCACTTGCCTTATTCGGCAAGAAGAGCGTTGATATTTAAGCCAAAATCGCAAGTTTTACCTACGATGTGTGTGTGTGTGTGTGTCGTGCCGAATAGATAAAATTTGGGATTTTGGCTTAAATAGCCACTATTACTTCCACTACTGCTACTATCCCTTCGCTTAGTCACCAACCTCTCCTTCATTTTTCACTATTACTACTACCCTCTTAATGGCACTTCTATCACTGTTGCACTACTCTTTCTACTACTATTATTTCCACCACTACATCTACTATCTACTGCTGTAATACCTCCTATCATTAAACTATTCCCGTCCCCCTCTGGCATAAATTCTGGCTCCCTTTCCTTCTCGCATCTGTGTGACTAATTAATGTTCCAAGTCGGACGGAAACTTCGTCATAACATTCAATCCACTATCTGCGGATGACCTGTGTACTCATCACCTTGCATTTCGTCAAGCTCAACTTCACTAGCCATTCTTGTGGTTTGTTCCAGTCATTCTTCAGAATCGTATACTCTTCTTGTCATTCTCATGATTTGAGAGTTGTATTCAAACATAAAGGTCCGAGAATAAGTCCGCTATACGTCTCTTTAAGCACAGGTGCAGAGCCTTCTGTAATTTCCATGACAATTTTAACCATCTCGACACACTGTGACTGCCATCAAGATACTCTTTTTCAGTGCAGTTCCTTCTCAGTCACTACAGCTCGTTTCTCATGACTTGGAAGTAGTTCTTCTTTGGACACCGTGTCAAATATTTTTTCACGGACTAGAATTATCAAATCGATCCCCTCATCCGTCGCTTTTCTGACTAATTCTGGTTATCTTACATTACTATAATAGACTTGTTTCCTATTCTGAGTCAATGCTGGGTATTTTTTATTCTATCATGAAGGGTATGTTAGTAAGCAATACTGGTCAACATATTAATACCTGCCTTTCAGTTTACTCCAATATCGATACAACATTTGCAGATATTAATTGTTCAATACCCTCCTTCTGCAGCTGGATGCTACAGATCAATGTTAAAAGCTTATACTACTTCAGCAGCCTTAATAAGTACCCAGGGTGAGAATTTACATAGTTTTTCTTTATTTTTTCACTACTGTGTGACTTAGGTTCTTGTGGCGAGGCCTCAGTTCTTTCCTCTCCCTCAATGGTTTTATTATAATTGTAAAAATCCTCTTGGAATTTTATACGAAGTTCTTAAAAATTTCCCTGAAATACGCCATATGTTCCTTATTTTTATTCAGTCTGATCCCCTAATAATTTACTGACATTTTCCCAACAATACGACTGAGAAATAATTTTGTTTGCTCCTTTAACTTGGCTGTTACGGTGTTTTCATAATATTCCTCTACTTTCCTTCAAATTCTCAACAAGCCATACCTGACTCTACACTAACTCTATTCCTGGTCTGCATCTCTACACGGTTTCTTCTTGATTTTCTCATCAAAATAGCTGCAGCTCCATTGTATTTACAATTTAATATACTATAGCTTGTGTGATTTTAATTAATTTTCAGATTTTCTTGCATTTTTTTTTTTGGGGAGGAAAATTTATGTCTACTAAATGGTTAATGTAAATAGTGTTAAAAATATTACAGAGTATGATACTGCACAGAAGTCAGGAATCCAGTTAATTCAATATAATTCATAAAATGGATCCTACACAGCCTAAAATGTGTCCAAACCTTATACTACGCATTATACATTAGCGTTAATAGCCTAAACACGATCCAAAATTACTTTCTCAGATAGTAAGACGGAGAGTAATAGCTCAATTTAATTTGTGAAATTGGAAAAATGGCGTTTACACAGCGTAGTAATATTAAGAATCATTCTTTGAGGAAAAAAAGACGATTACTCAACTTATGAAGTCGATCCAAAGTGACAATGATCAGTTACTGCAACAAACCCAACAATTCTCACTTTATCAATGTTAGAAACTTGGCATATTTGTACCTATGTAACACAAAACTAAACGAAACTTTGATTTTAGTTCGATAAATCAGCGTTCAGGAGAGGCATTCTATAGGAAATAAAACAACAAACTTTTAAATATAATTATCAAATTGACGCCAATACAGTTTACTAACATTCCGAACTCTTTGTTATTTTAGGATACACATAAGTATTCTCAAGGTGTTGCATACAAAATACTGTCACAATTTGGTTTTACCTGGAGTTTACCTGGAAAAGGTTTCAGGGGTCAACGTCCCCGCGGCTCGGTCTGAGACCAGGCCTCATGGTGTATCAGGGTCTGATCAACCAGGCTGTTACTGCTGGCCGCAGTATAAATTTGGTGTAGAGATTACCCAAAACCTCCTCCTCAGTACAATATTTCAGCACTGAAAATTTGAAGCCGATCAAATGAGGTATTTTCACTTCCATAGAAGACATCGGATTAAGACAAACATATACGATGTTTACAATTAGTAGAGTATTCTCCTCCAAGGATACTTATACATGAGTCACAGGTAAAACACACGTCAGGAGTGGCGTGAAGATGCTTCGGTGTTTACATGCATCACCTATGAGTCAAAATTATATACAGACACGTTGCGAACCAAGCAATTTTTGCAACAATGTGTCGCTTTGTTCAGGGATTTATCAGAGTTCTGCACATCAAAATGTCTCAATTAAATCTTGTTCTGAAACGTTTATCTTCATGCATCAACTGTAAGCTGCTTCATTTCATAACTAATTCGAGATCTGTTTGCTGCTTATTGTAAGAGTATTTCTGGACGTATTGCAACAACGATCAACTGGCAGACAGGCTTAATAACGCTGACACATCCTAAGTTGGTCATCAACTCTTCGTGGTTGAAAATTTACATAGGTATCCAGTGATAATTATTTTTGTTGAAATTGAAAAAAATGAACATGAAAAACATCTGATAATTATGCTAATATTGCCGCTAAAAAATTCCGGTTCGAAAATATCCCCATAATCTGGAAATAAATTTGTTGACAACATATTGATTCATTCACGACCATTATTAAATAACGAGTTAATGTGTGTTCAGGAAGTACCGAATCATCATCTAAGGTTTACACTACAAACTGCAGTTTAGTTATGAAATATTCATCCCCAGCTTCATTACTGGATGTACAAGATATATAATACCGACCAGATGAAAGTTAAGACACATGTGCAACGTCTGGGTATCTTTATTGTAGACGTTTCGCCCTCCAGTGGCTTTATCAATACAAATTCTAGGACATAACTTGAAGACAGTAGAACTATATACAAAAGATGAGGTAATCAGTCCCTCAGCAGTCCCTCATCTGGTACCCGGCCCTATCTACCTGTCGCCATATAAGCGTCAGCCTGGATGTCTGTGCTCGAGAATCTCCACAACTACGGTGCTCCTCACACCATCTCCAAGGCTGAAGGACTGATTACCTCATCTTTTGTATATAAATCTACTGTCTTGAAGTTATGTCCTAGATTCTGTATTGATAAAGCCATTGGATAGCAAAACGTCTACAGTAAAGATACCCAGATGTTGCACAATGGTGTTAACTTTATTCATCACTGGAGGTGAAGCACCAGTGAAGGAGCACCAGTGAAAGAGCAACAATCGTGGATCATCATTAATGGAGCATTAATAATGAAGTACCAAGGGGGGATCATCAGTGATAGAGGTCCTGTGATTGAGCACCACTGATTGATGCACTGTTAGTGATGGAGCACCTGTAATGCATCAAGAATGAGGAAGTGTTAGCGATGGAACACCAGTGATGGAGCACCAGTGATGGAGCACCAGTGATGGAACACCAGTGATGGAACACCAGTGATGGAACACCAGTGATGGAACACCAGTGATGGAACACCAGTGATGGAGCACCAGTGATGGAGCACCAGTGATGGAGCACCAGTGATGGAGCACCAGTGATGGAACACCAGTGATGGAGCACCAGTGATGGAACACCAGTGATGGAACACCAGTGATGGAACACCAGTGATGGAGCACCAGTGATGGAACACCAGTGATGGAACACCAGTGATGGAACACCAGTGATGGAACACCAGTGATGGAACACCAGTGATGGAACACCAGTGATAGAACATCACTTAGGGCGTACTAGTGATGGAGAACCAATAGTGAATCGTCAGTATCGACACGCCGGCTACAATCGAAAAGTAACAGGATAATGAGGGGTGGCTCCTGATTACCTGGGAAGCCACTACGGCTGGCATAAAGTTCATCACAGGAGCCGATGTCTACAGTACACGTTTCTTAACGACATAAGATTCACAGTTACCTTCCAAAGGTAAACCCTTGAATGTTTCTTCCGTCACGTGAGGAAAGAAAATATACGAAGATAAAGATTTATTTTTCCGGCTGTCAGATGACTGTCCAGAAGAGCGACAGTCACGCGAGTCTTGAAAGTGAGGTAAGAGTCCTTCGTGGAGTAAGAAGCATCACCTGACCGCAGGCTGTTGCTCTCCCTTAAATCTTTAAACACAACACAGCCGGTAAAAGCTTAAAGAAGCCCATGTAAAACTTAGCTTACACGCTTAAAACTGTTACTTGGTTTTGGTGTCTGTTAGGGAATGCACTGACGAGCTGTTCCCGTGTAACTACCTGCAAAATGCATTGTATTTCTCCCCATAATCCTCTAACAGTTATACACACTTTGTGAAGGCACCGGATTTGATGATCATTATTTATTATACGAAATACAACTCTACGGAGTTCATTATTCGCGTTTCATTAACTGTGTCTTCTACTCCTCACCAATGTGGTAATTGTGAAGGGCATCTGTGGAGAAGGTTGAGCAATATAAACTGCATTATGATGTTTATAATGAAGCATAAGTCTCTTATGTAAGATATAAACAAATATAAAATTTTAAAGTTATGGAATTTGAACATTATTCGAATTCATCATTAATATTATTTTGTTTTGTTCACACACACACACACACACACACACACACACACACACACACACACACACACACACACACACACACACACACACACACACACACACACACACACGCGCGCGTATATTAAATAATTAAATAAGTGTCTCTTGAGAAGTGCCTTTAACAGCAGGTAACTAACAGACATTCACACCATCATATTTTCCTCCCAAAATACTTTTTCAATCAGGTATGTACAATATTGACTGTATCTCAAAATGTAAAAAAGGCCGATGAATACTCTTCCCTTTCACAAGTAAAATTTACAGTCAGATTAAGTCCTACGTGACCTATTGAAAATTAACGAGTAAAGAAAATGAAAGCCATAAGACATACGAAAGAAGTAGGAGCTGGATTTAGACAGGGCGGAAGATGACAGAAGAAAGTGAAGAAGAAATTATGTAATGAATGTAGAAAACAACAGACGGAGGTACTCACAGCTGAATGAAAATGAAGGAAAAGAGGGTAAAATGCTGCAATAATTATGGAAAAAAGCCAAGGGAATACAGAAGGAAGGAGGAAGAAAGAAACTCCAGGGAAGCCATGAGACACAGAAGATGAGACAAGTCAACCTGGAATGAGGGAAAATCGAAGGAATGAGAGAGGTCTCTGATGATTAATGATCTGCACGAAGCCGATGGTACGACAGATGAGAGATGGGCGAGAGAATAACAAGAAATTAGAGCTAATATTGACATAACAAAGATGAGGACAAAATATAGTAGGATGTAATTTTTTACAAAACCTGAGTGAAAAAAATATACCCAGTTTAAGAGACCCTCTTACCAGAAACAGCATCAGACAGATTTTGATATGGAATTCAGTGTTCAGGGGGATGGTAATTTATTACCATGTGTACCCGTATAGGAACAAAATAGAAAATATGAAAAGATGAAGCAGAAAATAATAAAAAATTAGTAACAAGAAGAAAGGACAAGGTATACAATGACAGGAGAAGAACCAAAACTTGTCCTATGTAAACTTCCCAAATAATTCAGCCTAAGCTCCATCCGTCAAATTCAAGAACAATAACTCAAAATCAACCACACATTACCTTTTTTACCCATCCATACTCAAAATTCAGAAGCCTTCAAGCAGAACAACTTACCCCACAACCACCCGTCAATCAAGCCCCCCAACCCCTCCACCTTCTTCCCTTCAATCTGACCTGTGGGCAAGGATCAGGAGACAAGGACACCGATAACAGGACATAATAAAATAATTAAAGGAATAACATACAAACGCAGACAAAATAAGAAGCAGGAGTGAGAAATGGAACGAGAAAATAGCAATTACAGAGGCAAACCTCATAGTGATGATGATAAATGCAATCTTTGCAGTATAAAATTATATTGCAAGGAAGGATTGAGAGGAGAGGAAGGATTAGTAATGTTAACAAAAATACAGTGGTTTAAATGAAAGGCATAAACAGAAGGGAGAACCGAGGTAGTAACTGCAGTGATGTTTTACCCATACCTAAATAACAGGAGATGGAGACAGAAATATTGTGAACTATAAGGTGATGGCGCAAACCATAGCAGAAGCTACAAGAGGATATAGGATGAATGAAATGGGATTCACATGGAAGACAGCAAAGCTGAAGAGTTAAAGATGATGGTGATAGTGATTGGGTCAACATGTCAGAGACACAGACAGAGAAAAGGGAGTGAACCAGTATGGCTTGACCTATTCACTTTAAGCAAATTTGACTTGCCTGAAATTGAATATGGGACCTCCGGGAGCTAGCGATTATACACCACTGCGTTTCGAATACCTTGTTGAAATACACACGAAGAAAATCATAGAGAACGAACGAGAGAATCCAACAGACTTTGGAAGAGAAGACTACACAGGTATGAGAGAATCTGTGCATGCAGTATTATGGGAAAGGAACTGGAAGAAAACAAAAACAAATGAGATAATGGAGTATGTAACTGGAAAGTGCCTGGAGGAACAAGAGATATTCGTACCTACAAGCGAAAGTATCTGACGAGATCAGAGAGCCATGGTTCACTCAAGAGATGTAGAGAGGAGTAAGCCAAAAGTACAAGGGAATAGAAAAACACAGACGCAAAGAACTGTAGAAAATGGAAATAAAAGGAGAAGAGCAAGAAATGAAAATGCACGGGTGAGAATAGAGGCTCATTGAAAATCTGAAAAAGACATAGCATCACAAGTCGAAACTTGTCAAGTTGTTATGCAGTGACGGCATCAGGCACACAACTGTTATACCAGATAATAAGACTCAAGAAGGAAGAAGACACGAAAGTCTGTGAGGAATTGAGCAAAAGCTATTAATTAAGAGCTATTCTGAGAGGAAACTGGAACACTACCAGAGAGTTAGACAGTGTACTGAAAAGAGTACTGGACACAATCACACAATACACCTCAATACACGTCTATGTGAGCTAGACTTTTCGAAGGCAATGTGACCAGACAATATCTTTGAATGTGTTTTGAAATCGGGGTTAGAAGAACTGTGCACAATGAGCTAAGATCTTCAATTCTTTTGATGTACAACAACTGTCAGAGATGTGGAAGACAGTAAACAAAGCCTTAAAAATTATGAAAAGGGACAGAGAGGTAGCGCCAGTAGACAATGACATACATACTATGTAAAGTAATGATGGTAATCATAAGAGTAGAGAAGCATTTTAGAAGCAGTTTTTTTAATAATAACCAGAACTGCTTTAGAGATTTTATATCCTATCTCAAAAAGTCCCTCGAATTTTACAACACAGTAACAAAAGTGAAGCAAGAGAGATATGATTTGGTAAACTGCATATATATATATAATATAAATAAATATATATATATATATATATATATATATATATATATATATATATATATATATATATATATGCGCTATAAGCATTGGACGCAGTAACAGACGAGAGACCAAAACAAAAGCTAGATTAACAGGCAGGAATAACAGGGGTGAAAATATTACAATGAATCAAGAAAAACTTAGAAGGAAGGAAACAAAAGAGTCAATGTCTTGATAAAGCCATTGTAATTAGGAAATGTGACAAGCGGATTACCTCTATTACGACTCTTTCTGGAATACTTAAATGAAGTGCAAGAAGAGAGTGTCTGATTTATCACTCTTGGCAGATGTTTAACTAATGTGGAAAATTAAAATAGGAGAGGACAAATAGTGAAGCTACAGAATAAAACTTACAACTGTTTATTGAAATCCAACGTCAGGGAGTGAAAGGTTATGAATATTGAGGAAGGGAAAATAGACCAGTAAAGGCTCGATAGACAGAGGCTACATTCGTGAATCAAGGACCCAGTTCTGAGTACAGTACTGAACAAATGTATAACTTGCATTCCTTTCTTCTGAAAACTGTACATAATTTATTATTATATTCACAAACAGAGTGAATACACAGCTAGTTTGGTCCTTAGATAAGCCCATTAAAAATCACTTTCACTTTAAACTAGTTAGCTTATTTAAACTATCCATTTCCATTCTTTAAATTGCAGCATTTTCTAGACATGCATGGTATTTGTGCTATTAATATTAAGTATATGTGAGGGAAGTACTGCACCAGATGAGTGTTAATGAGGGCTCGGGTACTCTGTTGCACCACCTTGACACCATGTTGCCACCCTGGCTAGCACGTCGTGTCTCGGGTACTCTGTTGCACGACCTTGACACCATGTTGCCACCTTGGCTAGCACGTCGTGTCTCGGGTACTCTGTTGCACGACCTTGACACTATCTTGCCACCCTGGCTAGCACGTCGTGTCTCGGGTACTCTGTTGCACCACCTTGACACCATCTTGCCACCCTGGCTAGCACGTCGTGTCTCGGGTACTCTGTTGCACGACCTTGATACCATCTCACCTCTCAAGCAAAATCGTTAACTCCCCACAGTTTTAATACTGATTATCATTTGTATGTACAAATGTAAATTATGGAATGCTTTGAAAATAAAGTATTCACATGAAGTATTTAATTTTCTTCAATTATATAATACTGCATAATGATTTGTTGTATATTTATTGAATATTAAATTTTTAGTAATGATTTCGTTTAATATTCATAACCTTATTATTCATAACATTAGTAATGCAACAAATTTTTATTCACCATATGGAGGTTTACAGAGTTAAATTGTATTTTAGTAGATATGCCTGGAGAACATCCTCAATGGTACACACTAAATATTTCAGGTGACCCAGTAGGGGAGTTAGTATTAAACCAATATTAGAAATTAGAGGGGGGTTACTGGGAATATCTTATCGGAAGAGGGATAATACCTTTCTTTGATATGGTTACAACGTGGCCACGTCGGTAGGAGGGGACAGGACACTGGTTACAGTTGTTGTATCTTTTTTGTGCTGTACTTTCCCCTCTGCTGCTAGAAACAGTCTTTAATTTTGACGATTAATGTTATTTTCATTACATTCTATGTTGCTTGATACAATAACAAAACTTAGATTTATCACCGCATCATATTCCTGGGCGAAGCTTGAGTATGAACAATACAGAGGAAATCATACCACGGGTGGGGTTCGAACCCACGGTCAGACTATCTCAAAACTCCAGACCCCACCCGTGGTATGGTTTGTTTGCAATCGTGTCATTACGATTTCGTGAGTCAGGTTGACGGCTTTGAGAGGGACTTTAGCTAGAGTTCGTCACGGCCATGCTAGCGGGAGATTCGTCTGTAAAACTTGCATTTGTGGACACAGTGGTGCCTATGCTAACCTTCCTATGGTGAAGAAATATACATAGTTGGACGAATCTTATTGAAGCTAGCTGGCCCAGTGGCTTACGCAAAGGTGTGGCGTTTTGAGACTCTCACCGTGGGTTCGAACCCCACCCGTGATATGGTTTGTTTGTAATCGTGTCATTACGATTTCGTGAGTCATAGAGGAAACCCCTGCCAACCCACCTCACGCAGCGAGGAATGTTCAAAGGACTTACCTGGCGAACATCACAGTCGAGATAGCCTTCATGTTCATAGACAGGAGTGGGACCGTCTTTCTAGGGACAGTGTCCTGGGACTATGGTTGATAAAAGAGCAAAAGATGCTCTTGTATGACAGATACGTTTTGTTGGAGACAAGTGGGAGCAAGAAGAGATCCATATTAAAAGTGAATGGGTTATGGTCAATAATAATTTATATCCCGTCAGATAAGTTTAATATTATAAGTGTAGCAGAAATGGTGCCCAAGTGCAGCAAGACTAAGACAGATGTGTATCGTAATGCTGGTACATTGTACCAAGGCTCAAGCAATTATTGACTTGTGTAGCTGCCCTAAGTTCAATGTTTTAGTGTTTTTTACTGGATTTTTATTCCACTGCGATAACTTTTAACCTCTTCTGATACCTTCAAAATTTCAACTCAGGTTAATCCCACTCAATTAAAACCTATATCAGATTGTTAATGGACGTTGTAGGTTCCAAGTTGCCAATTTTACTTAAATGGTGATAATATTTCCCATAAAAATCTTTACTATGTTTCCTCTAAACAGTTTAAGTCCATAACTGCTGATGCATCTTAAGAGAAGAATACAACAAGTCCTCACTTAACGTCGTCGATAGGTTCTTGGAAACTGCGACTTTAAGCGAAACTACTCTTAGCGAAACTAATTTTACCATAGGTTATTTGATATAAACATAAGGGGTGCAAAGTGCACCTTCAGCACTCACTGCAACAGAAGTGCTGAATTCTACGAATGATTTAGTAGAAATCCTAGGCATTAATGTTAAAAAATAGGAATTTGGTAATTCTCCTAGTGTATAAACCACCATCAGCAACTTCAGAGGAATTCACGGATCAATTAAGGAAGATACTGATTGCATTCAGTAACTGAAGAGTGACCTTTCTAATATACTAACATACTTTAAAAACTTCGAATACATTAATTATGTTCCATAACTGAAGAATGACACTCCTAGTTTGCTTCGAACTTTTTACTTTAGTGTTTCTTACTAGAACAAATTATTTTTGTATCGTCTCATTTGCTAATTTTTTTTTTAAATATTATGGACTATAATATTTTATTCTGAATGTCTAAGAAAATGAAGAATCAAGATTAGAAATGAGACATTTTTAAAACACTTTAAACCTAGATAATGACATTTTAAAGGGGGTTGCAATTAGCCATATATGAAATATTATTATTTTTTGGTTTAAACACCGCACTAAATATTAAATATTTAGCTGAATTTAAGATATTTTTGTTTACATTACTATGGTCTATATTCAGATCCATTCCGTGGTGGCAACCGCATGTGATTTGTCTTAGCGTGTTGATAAAGTCACCTGGTGACCTGTCACCTGCGCATCGGTCAGTGCTAGTCACCCTTATTCTTGATCCAGTCAACACGAGATCATCATCTCGCTGACGTTCCTGACCTGGCTTCTCATGGACATTTGACTACCAACAAAACCCACATAGACCCACTTCACGCCCAAATGAGTTTCCCTTAACCACATAAGCTGCCAACTAACCCGGTTCATCTGATGTTTGGCGGCTGCTTCTGGGTCCTATCTTCTCTATGTATCCATTCATAGATTAGCTTGAGAATTTCATTAAGTTAAGTCTATTAAAAAATAAAAGGGGACAGCACAGTGACTGGAACAATACGTCTGTTAGTTTTTATGTGAAAAGGAAAACTAACTCTCAGAATTTTTTTTTTTTTTTTCAACGTAATATGAGAGAGAGAGAGAGAGAGAGAGAGAGAGAGAGAGAGAGAGAGAGAGAGAGAGAGAGAGAGAGAGAATGTGTGTGTGTACTCACCTAATTGTGGTTGCAGGGGTCGAGACTCAGCTTCTGGCCCCGCCTCCTCACTGATCGCTACTGGGTTCTCTCTCTCCCTGCTCCATGAGCTTTATCATACCTCGTCTTAAAGCTATGTATGGTTCCTGCCTCCACTACATCACTTGCTAGACTATTCCACTTCCTGACTACTCTATGGCTGAAGAAATACTTCCTAACATCCCTTTGACTTATCTGAGTCTTCAACTTCCAATTGTGACCCGTTGTTTCTGTGTCCCCTCTCTGGAACATCCTGTCTCTATCCACCTTGTCTATTCCAATCAGTATTTTGTATGTCGTTATCATGTCTCCCCTCACCC
Source organism: Cherax destructor (assembly GCA_009830355.1). Taxonomy (NCBI): domain Eukaryota; kingdom Metazoa; phylum Arthropoda; class Malacostraca; order Decapoda; family Parastacidae; genus Cherax; species Cherax destructor. The sequence goes on along the minus strand of WNWK01002409.1, from coordinate 191,016 downwards.
TCCTGTCCTCCAGTGTTGTCAGGCCGATTTCCCTTAACCTTTCTTCGTAGGACATTCCCCTTAGCTCTGAAACTAACCTTGTCGCAAACCTTTGCACTTTCTCTAATTTCTTGACGTGCCTGACCATGTGTGGGTTCCAAAGTGGTGCTGCATACTCTAGTATGGGCCTGACGTTCACGGTGTACAGTGTCTTGAACGATTCCTTACTAAGGTATCGGAACGCTATTCTCAGGGTTGCCAGGCGCCCATATCCTGCAGCAGTTATCTGGTTGATGTGTGCTTCCGGAGACGTGCTTGGTGTTATACTCACCCCAAGATCTTTCTCCATGAGCGAGGTTTGCAGTCTTTGGCCACCTAGCCTATACTCTGTCTGCGGTCTTCTTTGCCCGTCCCCGATCTTCATGAATTTGCATTTGGCGGGGTTAAATTCGAGAAGCCAGTTGCTGGACCAGGTGTCCAGCCTGTCCAGGTCTCTTTGTAGTCCTGCCTGATCCTCATCTGATTTAATTCTCCTCATAAACTTCACATCATCTGCGGACAGGGACACTTCTGAGTCTATCCCTTCCATCATGTCATTCACATACACCAAGAAACTGGGCCTAGGACTGACCCCTGTGGGACCCCGCTCGTCACAGGCGCCCACTGTGATATCTCAGCACGTATCATGACCCGTTGTTGCCTTCCTGTCAGGTATTTTCTGATCTATTGCAGTGCCCTTCCTGTTATACACGCCTGATCCTCTAGCTTGTGAGGAACTGTGTCGAAGGCCTTCTCGCAGTCCAAGAAAATGCAGTCAACCCACCCCTCTCTCTCGGGTCTTACTTCTGTTACTTTGTCATAGAAGTCCAGAAGGCTTGTGACACAGGATTTGCCTTCCATGAATCCGTGCTAGTTGTCGAATATAATCTTGCTCTTTTCCAGGTGCTCCACCATTCTCCTCCTGATAATCTTCTCCATTAGTTTGCACACTATACACGTCAGTGACACTGGTCTATAATTTAGTGCCTAGGTTCTGTCTCATTTCTTAAAAATGGGAACTACATTTGCCATCTTCCATACCTCAGGTAGCTGCCCAGTTTCAAGAGATGTGTTGAAGATTGTGGTTAGTGGCACACACAGCGTCTCTGCTCCCTCTCTAAGGACCCACGGGGAGATGTCTGGTCCCATCGCCTTTGAGGTATGAAGGTCACTTAGCAGCTTCTTCACCTCCTCCTCAGTTGTGTGTATGTCATCCAACACTTGTTGGTATATTCCTTGTTGATGTCCCGCTCTGTTCTGTCTTCCCAGAGTCCTTCCTGTCTCCACTGTAACTACCTCCTTAAATCTCGTGTTGAGCTCCTCACATACCTCTTGATCGTTTCTTGTGAGTTCCTCACCTTCTTTCCTCAGCCTGTTCACCTGGTCTTTGACTGTTGTCTTTCTCCTAATGTGGCTATACATCAGTTTCGGGTCAGACTTGACTTTCGATGCTATGTCGTTTTCGTACTGTCGCTGGGACTCCCTCATTATCTGCGCATATTAGTTTCTAGGTCTTCGACTAATCTCCTTATTTTCCTTGGTCCTTTGCCTTCTGTACTTTTTCCATTCGTGTGTGTGTGTGTGTGTGTGTGTGTGTGTGTGTGTGTGTACACGATACAGCTCTTCAGTAACCGTCCGTCAAGTGATGGTACCATTACAGTTTACAGATTCACATATATACACACGCACACACATATACACATACACATTAGCTCACTTATGCGCAAACCCATATACGTGCAATTATACATACGCACACACATGCACATGTATACATATTCATATACACACTTATATGTCCGTAACACCACATATATACACGAGTTTACATACATGGTGTATGCACTCATTAAATACAAACACGCACATTCATACAATCATACGCAAATACGTTTATACACTCGCGCGCACACACACACGCACATACAATAATATTCACAATAATATATACACAAGTATTCATATGCAAGTGTATGGGTATGTATTTACACAGATACGCACAAGTATACATCCGTAAGTGCAAAAATACATAATAGTGTACATGTATACATATGTATATACAATACACATACGTGTGTACACATCCCACACACAAACATACGCAAAAGTGTACATGTACGTATACGCACTTACAGTACAGACGTTGCAGCATTTGCTGAGAATACTTCATGCGTGAGTGGCCTGCCTCTTCTGATTTACTGTCACCTAATTACAGATTAATGCTATGGTGTTTAAATATTTACAGCGTCTTGATACGTAACGACTCAAATCCCTGGCATTACAGAACACTTTCAGCATTCTAACAAGATTGAGAGCACCGTTCCATAGCATATCAGCTTTTGCATTCATTTATCCAGCTTGCGTGAGGTGGGCATCACGGTAAAGCAAGCTGTTGGTACTTCAGTTATACAGACGTTATTAGGACACTTTCGGTATGTGTACACAGGCGCCTACGCGCAGGTCCTCCTGCCATGAGTGAGTCAGGCAGCCGAGGCGGGGTATACACGCTGGCGCCGCCGCCGCCGCCGCTGCTGAGACTCGTATCATTCTTATCTTCTAAACATCAAGTTGCAGCCAGTCAGTCTTGCACTCCTCGTTTCCACATACTTCATCTATGTCACCCATCTACAACCCCGCCGCCGCTGCTGTCACCCATCAACAACCCCGCCGCCGCTGCTGTCACCCATCAACAACCCCTCCGCCACTGCTGTCACCCATCTACAACCCCTCCGCCGCTGCTTTCACCCATCCACAACCCCTCCGCCACTGCTGTCACCCATATACAACCCCTCCGCCACTGCTGTCACCCATCTACAACCCCTCCGCCACTGCTGTCACCCATCAACAACCCCTCCGCCGCTGCTTTCACCCATCCACAACCCCTCCGCCACTGCTGTCACCCATCTACAACCCATCCGCCACTGCTGTCACCCATCAACAACCCCTCCCCCGCTGCTGTCACCCATCCACAACCCCTCTGCCGCTGCTGTCACCCATCCACAACCCCTCCGCCACTGCTGTCACCCATCTACAACCCCTCCGCAACTGCTGTCACCCATCCACAACCCCTCCGACGCTGCTGTCACCCATCCACAACCCCTCCGCCACTGCTGTCACCCATCCACAACCCCTCCGCCACTGCTGTCACCCATCCACAACCCCTCCGCCACTGCTGTCACCCATCAACAACCCCTCCGCCACTGCTGTCACCCATCTACAACCCCTCCGCCACTGCTGTCACCCATCAACAACCCCTCCGCCGCTGCTGTCACCCATCCACAACCCCTCTGCCGCTGCTGTCACCCATCCACAACCCCTCCGCCACTGCTGTCACCCATCTACAACCCCTCCGCAACTGCTGTCACCCATCCACAACCCCTCCGACGCTGCTGTCACCCATCCACAACCCCTCCGCCACTGCTGTCACCCATCCACAACCCCTCCGCCACTGATGTCACCCATACACAACCCCTCCGCCACTGCTGTCACCCATCAACAACCCCTCCGCCACTGCTGTCACCCATCTACAACGACTCCGCCACTTCTGTCACCCATCAACAACCCCTCCGCCGCTGTTGTCACCATCCACAACCCTCTGCCGCTGCTGTCACCCATCCACAACCCTCCGCCACTGCTGTCACCATCTACAACCCTCCGCAACTGCTGTCACCCATCCACAACCCTCGACGCTGCTGTCACCCATCCACAACCCTCAGCCACTGCTGTCACCATCCACAACCCTCCGCCACTGCTGTCACCATCCACAACCCTCCGCCACTGCTGCCCCCCATCCACAACCCCTCCGCACTGCTGCACCCATCCACAACCCTCCGCACTGCTGTCACCATCCACAACCCCTCCGACGCTGCTGTCACCATCCACAACCCTCCGACGCTGCTGTCACCCATCCACAACCCTCCGCCACTGATGTCACCCATCTACAACCCCTCCGCCTGCTGTCACCCATCCACAACCCCTCCGTCGCTGCTGTCACCCATCTACAACCCCTCCGCTGCTGTGTCACCCATCACAACCCTCCGCCCTGCTGTCACCATCAACAACCCTCCGCCACTGCTGTCACCCATCAACCCTCCGCCCTGCTGTCACCCATCCACAACCCTCCGCCCGCTGTCACCCATCACAACCCTCCGCCACTGCTGTCACCCATCCTACAACCCTCCGCCACTGCTGTCACCCATCACAACCCTCCGCCAGCTGCTGTCACCATCCACAACCCCTCGCCGCTCTGTCACCATCCACAACCCCTCCGCCACTGCTGTCACCCATCACAACCCTCCGCACTGCTGTCACCCATCCACAACCCTCCGCACTGTGTCACCCATCACAACCCTCCGCCACTGCTGTCACCCATCTACAACCCTCCGCCACTGCTGTCACCCATCACAACCCCTCCGCCGCTGCTGTCACCCATCCACAACCCTCTCGACCTGCTGTCACCCATCCACAACCCTCTCGCCTTGTCACCCATCTACAACCCTCGCCACTGTTGTCACCCATCCACAACCCTCCGTCGCTGCTGTCACCCATCCACAACCCTCCGCCACTGCTGTCACCCATCTACAACCCTCCGCACTGTTGTCACACATCCACAACCCTCCGCCACTGCTGTCACCCATCCACAACCCTCCGCCACTGCTGTCACCCATCTACAACCCTCCGCCACTGCTGTCACCATATACAACCCTTCCGCCACTGCTGTCACCCATCCACAACCCCTCCGCCACTGCTGTCACCCATCCATAACCCCTCCGCCACTGCTGTCACCCATCTACAACCCCTCCGCTACTGCTGTCACCGTCTGTTCCCTGTACCTCCATCAACAACAACACCATTTACACCACCCCTACCACAACACCGGCGCCGCCACTACCACAACACCGGCGCTGCAATCACAAACCGGCGCTGCCACTACCAAACACCGGCGCCGCCACTACACAATACCGGCGCACCACTACCTACAAACCGGCGCGCCACTACCTACAATACCGGCGCCGCTACTACACAACACGGCGCCTACATACAATACTGGCGCGCCTTCTACATAAATACTGGCGCTGCCACTACTACAAACTGGCGCTGCTCACTCTACAACACCGGCGCGCCACTACCAAAACCGGCGCGCCACTTACTACAAACTGGCGCTGCCATACACAACTACGGCGCGCCTTCTACAACACCGGCGCTGCCACTACCACAACACCGGCGCCGCCTACTCCACAACACCGGCGCGCTACACTAACACCGGCTCCGCCACTACCACAACACCGGCGCTCACCACTCCACAACACCGGCGCCGCCTCTACCACAACACCGGCGCCGCCACTACCACAACACCGGCGCCGCCACTACCACAACACCGGCGCCGCCACTACCACAACACCGGCGCCGCCACTACCACAACACCGGCGCCGCCACTACCACAACACCGGCGCCAGCACAACAACAATCATTACGTTCCCGCAACCACTACCAACCACCACCACTCCTCGTCTGCTACTCCTAATGCAATCAGGTCTTGCAGGAGTAAACTGCGGCTCTTGCTCTACTCTTTTTTCCCTCTTCCTCTTGCTTGCTTCGTAATGATCCCCTTGTGTTCCCCGATTCTCATTTTCACTCCCAACTCATTTGCATTTCATGAATAATTGACGACGCATTGATCGGATTTTTGCTGTCATTAGTGATATAGGATGGATTGTGTGTGTGTGTGTGTGTGTGTGTGTGTGTACTAACCTGTTTGTGGTTGCAGGGGTAGATTCACAGCTCCTGTCCCCGCCTCTTCGCTGTCCGCTACTAGGGCCACAGTCTCCCTGCTCCATGAGGTTTGTCTTTTATATGCTTCCTGCTTCCACTACATCACTCTAGTGTCATCAGGCTGAGTTCCCTTAACCTCTCCTCGTAGGACATACTCTTTAGCTCCGGGACTAGTCTTGTTGCAAACCTTTACAGTTTCTCTAATTTCTTGACGTGCTTGACTAGGCGTGGGTTCAAAACAGGTGCTGCATACTCCAATATGGGCCTAACGTAAACGGTGTAAAGAGTCTTGAATGATTCCTTACTCAAGTGTCAAAACTCTATTGTTAGGTTTGCCAGACAACCGTATATTGCAGCAGTTATTTGGTTGCTGTACGCTCCGGAGATGTGTTGGGTGTTACCCTCACCCCAACATCCTTTTCCTTTGTGTGTGTTGAGGGGGGGGGGTAATTACCTATTTCTAACGATAAGAAGCAAATTTTGTTCGTCCTCAGTAACTCTTTCTTTACTCTTTTTATATTTCCTTCTTGTATAGAACTTGCAACATTCACTTAGTCTAACAGTTTTCTTCATGACTTCATTTCCACTTTTTTGCTCAATTGAGAACTGTGGTCTTATGTTAAACTCACTTCGGATATTTAGAAGTTTTCATTATTCTTTAATACCCTATTATAACTTTGTATGTAAGTATCATGTCTCCTCTTAACACTCCCTGGTAACTAGAGTTAAACACCAAAATCATAGGTATTATGCTAGGAAGAACCAAAAATGTAGACTGCAAGGGAAAATATAATAGAAACAAGTTAAGGATAAAGCCTAAAATTTACTATTACCTTAAACCTGATCCCTTCCCCATCTCCTTTCTTCTTTGAAGCAAAGGCTAAGCTTGCAGGCATCAAAGGTCAGACTCACGGAACAGGACCTTTACACCTCGACTATCACCAGTATCATAAATAGCATCAATAAGACACTTAGAAACATTTATCCCTTGTCACTTCAGTAGTGATAGAACAAATTGAAAAGTTACGCTATAGTCAATCTTTCCTTCTCTTCCAAATCCTAGGAGTCGGGATCTTTCTAAATTATTATTTATTCACATTTAAGGAAGCCTAAGCCGTTGTTGCCTAAAAGAAAGTTCTCCCCTCCATAAGTTAGCTCATCAGAAATACAAATAGATAATGAGTATGGTAGGCAGACTGTACCCACAAACTGTGTACAACTCTTCTTACTGCTGATCCTCTACTCAATAAAATATCAACTCTTCCTCCTGAATTCTTCGTAGCATTGATGCAACAAGGTGCTGGACACATTCTTTGGTGATCATTGTTCATGTTGACATGATAGCATCACAAAATTCCTGTAGATTTGTCGGCTGCACATTCATGTTGTTAATGTCTCGTTCCACCACGTCCCAAAGGTTTACACCAAATTCGGACCGTACGATCTGCATGTCGAAGCAAAAATCACGATTCGTCAGACCAGGCGATACTTTTCCAATCTCCAACTGTCCAGTGTTGGTGAGCCGGTGTCCACTTGTAGCCTCAGTTTCCAGTTCTTACCTGACAGGACTGGAACCCGGTGTTGTCTTCTGCTGCTGTAGGCCATCCATTTCAAGGATCGACATGGTTATTTGAGTCATTGTCGCCTTCCTGTCAGCTGGAACCAATTTGGCCATTCTCCTTTGACCTGTCTCATTAACAAGGCGTTATTGCCCACAGAATTGCCACTCACTTGATGTTTCGTGTTTTTTATTCCATTCTCTAGTAAACTTTAGAGACTATTGTTTGTGAAAATCCCATCAATCATTCTACAGTCAAAGTTATTTAAATCACATTTCTCCTTCATTCGGATGATCAGTCTGAACAACAACTGATCCTCTTGACCATGTGTGCCTGCTTTTAGGCACTGAGGTGCTGCCACCTGATTGGCTGATTAGATATTTGCATCATCGAACAGGTGTACAGGGGTACCTAGTAAAGTGGCCACTAATTTATCTGTATTCTCTATTACTGTTAAAAACACAATACACAGTGAAGTAATGGAGCAACATCAGGCGAAGAAAAAAGTACCTTCTCGTTGCCCAAGTCGCCTTGATGCCTTGAAGCTGGAATGAATCTGACATACTTCTGTTCTCAAGACACCCTATGATCCCTCTGTTATAATAAAACTAATTTATGCAGTGTTGCAAGGGACATGCTTAAAGGACCCTTGGCTCCACGACAGCCAAAGATTCCCGTGCCCCTTGTTGTGTAACTTGCGTGTAACTTGTATAACTTGTGTAACTTGCATGTAACCTGTGTAACTTGCATGTAACCTGTGTAACTTGCATGTAACTGATTGCGTTTCAAGTTTTACATATGAAGCCTCTGCCTCTCTTTGGCCCCCATGGCCAACTTTCTTAAATAACCCTTCCTGCGAAAGCGGGTGTACCTGAAAACTCTGAAAGCGGTATTTCCTTTGGGCCTAAATCTGGCCTCTGATCCCAGAGCGCATGAAAAATTTTCACCCGAGTTTTCAAAAGTTTGAGCTTTATTTTCCTAAAAATCTCTTGATTGTTAATTACAGTAAACTAATCCTTGAAAGTCATTGACAAGTTTTTGATTTATGTGATCATTAAAAGTATTTATTGCTTTAAGATTGGTTTAAGATTACCCCCTATTAACTTATAACCTAGGAACTTTCATTGAGTTTTAAAAGTGTTAAACTTATTTGGATATTTTTCTTGAAATTAAGTCTCGTGACCAGCTGGTGTGTTGCTAAAATGCTCCATTAAAAATAAATTAAACTACGCTCTTATAACTCCCATTAACAATGTCTAAACGACACCACTTATGGAGGGGGAGATTCTCATTACAAAAATCCACTCATAAATAATTTAGTATGCAGGTAATAGTTGTTCCTTCACTTTGGTGTTGACAGAAACAACCACTTCCTTCAAGTGTTCCCATTTACTGCCTACTTTACCCTAACGAGTTCTCAACAGACTAACTCGCTCAGCATCTTGCTCCTTCTGCGAGTTGAAAGCTGAAAGCTCTAGAAGAAAACTTGTGGCTTGTTCCTAATCCCTATGCAGAAGTCTTTCTCACTAGTTTCCTCTTTAGCCTCCAACAATTTCTCTTCCCGCTTGATCTGCCTGAAATGTAGATTGATCTGCCTGTATTCTGGATTCCATTGCGTGTGTCCTAGAAACCTGTGTCCATATTAAAGAACGCTGTTGTCTTATTCTTCTATTACACCATCTGCCACAGGTCAGGAGGATCGAATGTGATTACACGTATTGGCTATTTCACCTCTGTCTTCGGTGTAACCAGAAATAATCACCTAACTCACCTTCACCATCAAATATAATTTACATTAAAGGTATCGTTGCTGCACAGACTCAAACAAACTGAGGGAAGAGTACTGGCATGATCTAAAACCCAGCAGTTGTGAGAATCACAAGTAACGTATACGATAATACTATTTCAATAAACTTCACACTATCAAATATGCAATTATCGTTATGATTCAGTTTACACGATATCCACGTTAAGTAACTCCATTAACAAGAGCCTTCGGAAGCTAAAAAAAAAGTGGCTCTTCCAGAAAAATAAGAGGATTTATTCAAAAAGTAGTGTTCGCCAATATGTTACATTTCATTCAATATGTGGCACACACTTTGTGGCATGACCTCTCGACCTCATGACCTCTCGCGAAAGCCCGCGAATTCTATAAGGTGACGTCTGCAATACACCGAGCAGAACTGGTAGACTTCCGCGGTCTTTGGTCGTGTCCACTTTGCTTACAGTGGCTCTCAGTTGTACCGTTCCAAACTTTTATATATACAGGGGTGCGCAAGGCAAAGCAGGTAGCTTTACTGCATTTCTGTCCTCGTGCATGGCTTCCAGTGGACTAGTCAAGGTTATTGTCCCCAAACGCTTGAGAGACGCGGTAGGAGCTCAAGACCCCAGGTTCATTGAGGCACCCATGCTGTGGGACACCGTTGCAGACTCCTCCAGCCAGAGAGCACAAACAGTCCCACTGGGACAAATCGATCATGGAAAAAATTGCCAACACAATGCTCGACAAAGCTTCAGGAAAGGACAAAGCACGTCTCCTAGCGGTGAAGGCACCACATTCAGGAGATTTCATTTTAGTCGTTTCCAACTCATCCCTGGGCACCCTACTCGACACACAGGCCATTCGGATTGGTGTTTCTCTTAAAATGGCCGCCCCCATACTCGCTGAACATAGGTGTACTTGCGGCAGGGCGTCGGCTGATCAATTCGGAATTCATGGTCTCTTGTGTCACACATCAGAAGGGGAGTATGCTAGACATGAGGAGGTCAACGACATCATAAAGAGAAGTCTCGCCACAGCCCGTTGCCCAACTCAACGGGAACCCCAAGTATGGAGGTTCGACGGAAGTCAAAAGCGTCCAGATGGAGCCACTATGTTACCCTGGAAGATTGGTAAGCAGATTGCCTGAGACTACACTTGTACTGCCACGTTGGCGGACACCTACTTGTCATACTCTGAAGTTGAAGGGGGTGGAGCCGCCAGCTACAGGGAGACCCAGAAGATCCGCAAATATGACGTTCTGCCCAGTTGCTATAACTTCATCCCAGTGGGGTCGGAGATCCTTTGAGCATGGGGCAAGTGTGCTCTAAAGTTTCTCAAAAAGCTGTGATAAAAACTCATCACACAAACCAAAGATCACAGAGTGACCAGCTTCCTCTTTCAGAGACTCAGTGATGCGATCCAGAGGGCAAATGCCTGCAGTGTTCTTGGCCGGGAAGCTGGATGAAGTGTTTGAGATGTAGGCTGTGACATGTCATGTATGTTGTTCTACTTCCTATTGTATCTTTGTTAATGTATTTTGTCTTTAAATAATTTTTTTATAAATATATATGAATGGTATACAATGGTATACAAGATGAAAATTAGACACATGTGCAACATCTGGGTATCTTTATTGTAGACGTTTCGCCATCCAGTGGCTTTATCAATACAGATTCTAGGAAATAACTTGAAGACAGTAGAACTATATACAAAAGATGAGGATTAAAAATAAACTAAAATAACACTACAATAATTAGAGGGAAGACAACACAAGATTAATAATTGGCCAGACTGATGTATCGTGAAAATGAAATTCCTAACTCCATCGCGTGCCTACGAAATCCTGTACACAACTTGAGCAGCACTGGGAAACACTACTATACCCCAGACTAACAGCCACAGAAACAACAGCAGAAGTAAAATGAAATTCATTATTACCTTGTAATAATCAAAACACGTGGCTTCGGAAAGATGTTGAGAGAGAGAGGTTTACACGACCCTTCATTGTCAAACAAATGACAGTTACCTTGTGCCTTTAAATATACATCATACTTAACTCAAACCTAAAATTCTTGAAAAAATGCTTTTACAATCACCTTGAATTACGTAATTACACTGTTTATCTACAGTAAATATTTCAGCTAACAGTTTCAGGCTGAGCTATTTTAATACTGAATCGTTAAGTGCGATTCCACAGTGGAAGAGTGACAGATAAACCAACACTCTCCCATTACTTTAATGAAAATTACAAGTGCTTATCAAGCAAATATAATGTTAAAATTGTTACTAAAATATTAAAACCCTATGGAGTCAGCAGACTGATGATCTTGCTACGCAGACGAACAACTAACTACACTGTAACACTTAGCAACTTAGCGAGATTCAATAACAGAGTAATGGAAATTAAGCGAGAGAGAGAAAATTTGAGAGAGACAATACTGATCGACTGCATTTTCTTGGACTACTGGAAAACCTTTGATACAACGTCATACCAGAGAGAGAGCAGACAGGTGTGTAATGAAGAGTACTCAAATGGATCAGTAATGAACAGAAAACAGAGTGACGGTAAGGAAGGAAACATTAGAATGGGTCAGAGTAACTAGTGAGGTTCCCACTAGTTACATTTCATAAAACAAATACTCTGCCAGAGATCAATTATTATGTATTGCAAGTTTGTTGATGACTTGACAACCAAAGAAGACTTGGCACACAAGAGGACGGAGACAAGAGACACGAAGACTAAACGGACTGTTGGAGTGGTCAGAGAAGTGGATGCTAAAACTAAATCCAAATAAATGCAAGATAATACAAATCGGTGAGGGTTAATACTGGATAACCTATATAAACTGGTACGAAAATTACACAAAACAAAGAATTATTAGAAATTCCCGAACGTGGATCTTTAATAAGTTGCCAATTTTTTATTTTCGCTTTTTCTTCCAACTTCTCGATTTATTCTAACTTGAGATCGCCTCGTCCAATCGGTTTCAAATTTTAAACTTTTTTTCTATGGTACCGAGGACCAGATTCTTGGAACGATTGGAGTTGTTGATCGCATTCTAAGTATTCTGGAATTTCACGGAAAACACTTAAAACCTTCATTGGCGTACCTTAAAACCTTTAAAAAAAAAAGGCCCCAGCTAATTTAACAACGCTGATTTGACCATTTTATGCGTAAAATAGTGAGAAATTTATACCCCCCTTAAATCACACTAAATAAATTAGCATACCTTATCTGAATGATTTCAATATTTAATTACTGATGGACCTCAGGACCAGGATAATCAATACCCATTAAGTTTCATTCGCATTCAGGTAAACTTGCAGATGTATTACAATATTTAAGAAGAAATGTTGGAATCCGTGTCATGACTGGAGGACTCCTCTCATCTCGAAATGGTCAAGTATTATTTCGCATTATTGCGAAGACGCGGACTAACAAGAACATCATGAGAATCAATATGGAGTCTGGGGTTTTGTGCTCAGTTTTTACCTGTGGAAGAGGAATAGGAAGAAGAGGAAGAGGAGGAAGAGCCACTTTGCCTTGATACTGATGAGGGGCTCTTGTTCCATGGAACTGGACTTATCTTCCCATTGCTTGGATCAGATTCGAATGCCTCCCATTTTACAGACTCTATATGACCTCTACAAGTTCATTGTTTTCCTTTTAAAATATAATATTAGTGAACGGCATCAATCTTCAATGGCTGATCCGTTGCATGAAATGGATGAAACGTGTCATGGATTAACACAGTGTAGGCGCATATTTTGTTTTATTATGTACAATAACTAGAAAATGTAAATGTAAGTCTCTTCATGTCAGGTTATGTAGCTTATCATATGCCAATTTTAGTAATTAAATTGGTTTCTGTGAAATAATTGGAGAATTCCTTTGATTTTAAATAAGTTACTGCATTTGGCTTTATTTGGTTACCCTAAGTTAAATTAACAATGGTTTTTTTTATATGCCTATAACATCCTTGTACCCTCAAGAGCAGTGTTGAAAAAAATTGTGTACACAAAGTATATATACAATTTATTTCATTTTTTAAAGGCTGGATAATATTACTCAGTGGTAACTTTTTATTGCTGCTGACCTGTGTAGGCCAAAGTTTGCTTTTTTTGGGGGGGAAGAAATTGGAAAAAAATAAATTCTGCTTTTTCATACGAAAGTTTCTGAGTGAAGCATTTTGATTATCTTCAACCCTTTCATGTTGATAACTGGAGATTGCAACATCTCAGCGGTTTCATACTTAATGTGCTTGTATATTTTAGGATATTGGTCTCTATCAAATGTTTGTATTAGATTTGGGCTGAGTATTCCTAATTTTCCATTTTTATTGAAGAATGTTGGAGGCAAGTTTCCATGTGATGACTTGTGAATGCTTCTTCTGATTCCCTTCAAATCTCCAACGCTAATGCTTAACTGCATTGTAAATTTATGCATCACTTTAAGCTATTCCATTGGAATAGATTTTTAAAAACGGGGATACCTTTCTTAGATCACGCTGTGACCGAAATACCTGTAATTATTATAGAAAAATCACGTTCATTTTCTCGTCAATGCCTTCTGGAAGTAATTGCACCGAAAATTACGTCACAGGTGTACATAACCAGAATTACATAAACGTAGCAGGTGAGACTAGTAGAGCTGACAACTTACTTGAGAATCCTTTAATAGATAATCATTCACTAGGTTGTATTCAACGTAGTTCGTAAGTCTTTTAGAATATGCAACATAAGCATTGAGCCCACACCTGAAAAAGCGCATTCAGAAGATGGAGAAAGTACACAGATATGCCACCAGGTTGGTTCCAGGACTGAGGAGACGCTCAAGAACATTTAAGAAACTTAGGTGAGAGAGAAACCAGGGAGGACATGACGACGTACAACACAGGAAAAACCCTGTTTGATATACGAGGCGGAGGGGCACAGATGAGCCAAGGAGATGTTAGTAATTATTTCTTCAGTATCAAGGTGACAAACAAGTGGAATTAACTAGATGAAGAGGTAGTGATGGGAAATTTTATATACAATTTAAATAAAAGGTATGATAGGACTCAAGAGGACAGGAATCAGTATAGGAGCGACATTTGTTTTGTTCTTTGAGGCTCCGAATCGGAGACAGGAACCAAGTCTTGACCCCCAGCAAACAATGCTGGGTAAGTACAAGTTGATGAAAGAACGAACATACACACACACACGCTAACATACACACACTAACACGCACACACACACACACACACACCGCGGCACTCTGGACATGGACAGATCATCTTTAAGCTCCCCGGCACACATTCAAGGCCAATACACATGACACTGGAAGCGCTAACGTGTTCCTGAAGCCATTGTGGACTCTTAGCTTACACGAGTCTCACCCACACACTGCAACACACACACTGCAACACACACTGCAACACACACTGCAACACACACACACTGCTAGTCTACCTTCACTCCCATCACCTCTTACAAGAGTCACGCGTCACACAGCTCGCTTCAACACACTGCTTCCACTCCATACAATACTCTGACGTTTTTGACGCAGTTGAATTTACGTTGAGTCATGGGAAATCCTTGCTACGAAATCAGTCTCAACCACTACTTACGTTAAATGACGTACAAGGTTTGGCGTTTCGTACGACAATAATTGTAATAATACATTAACCTACATATTGGGAATTTAAAAGATGTTTCGGGCCATCCTGGGCCAAGTCACGAGTGATGGCCCAGGATAAGCTCAAACTTCTTGTTACGTGTCCACTTAGTGAACTTCTTGCTAATTGTTTCACCCTTGGTGCTAACTAAACGACCCGTGGCCTGGTACGCAACGCTCTCGCCTCACACACTGAGTGTCCATGGATCGATTCCCGGCAAGGGTGGAAACACTGCACGTGTTTCCTTACACCTGCTGTCCCCTTTCCTCTAGCAAGCAAGTAGGTACCTGGGTGTCAATCAACTGGTGTGGGACGCATCTTGGGGGACAAAACTGGAAGACCCCAATGGAAATAAGATAGTCCTCGATGACGCTCTGACTATCTTGGGTTATCCTGGGTGGCAAACCCTCAACGGGGTAAAAAACATAAAATCTGATATCTTTTTTTCTCTCCACACCGTTGAACTTGCATATTAAGAACAGTTATCTTACTTCATTGTGTTTCAGTGCCTAGCCTTCCTTCCCCTACCTCCGGTCCCAGCATCCCAGGTAGACACCCCCAGCAGTCAGCTGACACCCAGCTACCTAACTACTGCTAGTATTAAGGTAACTTAGCAAACAAAAATTTGTACATTTTGCATAAAACCCTTTTAAATATTTTTTTGGAGATCATGAAATTTGATGTCTAAGAAGGTTTAATTTGCATAATATAACTTTTTTAAACGTAATGACAAAGTCAAAAGCGTCGAATACGGCGCCATTTTCATAAAACTAATAAAAAGCTAATTTTGTTTATAGTACATCTCTATACTCTTAAAAATACAAATACAGTAGTTACTATACACGATAGGTAGAACAGTTAAATACCGAAGAACAACCAGGACTCCAAAACCAAAATAATTACCCACTTTAATGAAATCATCATTACTGTATGAAGCGATAGTCACTTGTTAGTGAAGAAATCAAACCAGCGTCTTCCAAATCGTCTCCACATTTGCTCCACGTCACCATGATATACTTGTCCTCTCCTCAGTTCTTGAACCAATTCCACTGAATGTGCTTAGCTAAGTCATAGAGAGGGAGCATCTAGTACAACTATCGGCATCTAACTAGAGCTGAGCAACAGAATGAGTTTAAGTAGTACTTTCTTATCATGTTTCATTATTTTAGCTCTACAAACAAGGGGATTAGAAGAATGTCACCTGTAAATGATTTAATACATCTTGCTGAGGGCATGATAGCCTGACCAAGCTACAGTGTCAGATCGTCATTTTGGATTAAGTAGAGTGTTCTGTAAGAGACTCGAGCGTACCCGAAGATTTAGGGATAAAGTTGCTTTCCAGAGGCCATCTGCTTGTACAGTAGTGAAACTCTCAGGCAACGGGTCATCCCTAATTGTACAGGATTTTGGCTTTATTTCAGCCCAGCAGGTTTCCATATTGACCTTAATGGGGAACTAATATAGATTGATTTATATTAAAGGAATTCTTTTGAGTAATGCTTGATGAATTGTGATAAAGGTTGTCCATTACATCTACTGTGAAGAGTCCGTGTGCCTCTTTGTGCGCTCACACAGCATTTGCACCGAGACAAAAACCGAAACACTATTCGAGCAACTTCCTAAACCTATTCAACGTATGAATGATTAAACCAAAGTATAAATGTAACGGTGGTGCATGGTCCACTGAGCGTCGACTCTTGGCTACAGCTCATGGTCTTGTCTCGCAGTTGAACAGGATAGTGAGCAAGATAGTGAGGCACTTCCGAGACTCCAGTGAACACTGATCCCTTTGGCCTTACATAGCAAAGTTAGGAGTACCTTCAAAATAGTTGTCAAAGACTTCCCTTGACAATCAGAAACAAATGATTCATTGAGATTAAAGACTATCCGAACCTAAGTAAAAGCTCTCTTCGTATCATATCTAAAACCATTTAAATATAGTACATTCGTCTATAATTTTTCAGTAAGAGAACGGCGTAAACAGTTTCTTGGTCCCTAGAAAGTCATAGTGTAACCAACGTCTCTCGTGTGCTGTGCCAAATTCGGGAACTGATCAGGAAAAAACATGTGAAGCAATTGGTGGTTTTGGTCGAATGTTTTTTAATAACTATTTAATGCAAGGAAAACAGAGGTACCAGGAGTAAATAGGTTAGATAAGGTTTGTCAGGAAATAGGACAAGTGCTCCCTGACGCGGGTCTTAGTCATATGACGACTCGCATCTGGAGCTTTTGGTCATCTGACCTATACCTTCAGCTCACTTACCGGTCCACCCCCTTTAAAAATCATAGAATCGGAGTCAACAGACTTGCAAATACATCTCACCTTGCCACAGAATAAAAAACGGACATGATCCGAGCGCTCGAGTGCTCAGCTACAAGTCACTTGTCCATTCCATTAATTCAGTTCGTTCTACTAACACACGTAATTCACACCGCTGCACCGCTTGTAAATAACAGCAGAAAAAAAGATTTCTCTTTATACATACACTGTATGAAGCTTAAACTACAGTAATCAAAACTATTTTAATTTTCATTCAGCGTATATTGCTCTATGGCAATCTGTCACACAGACGTACCTCATTGTTTACTATGGGACAACCTCGTCTTCATGTATAAGGCACATACTTCCTTCCTTCCTTCCTTCCTTCCTTTCTTCCTTCCCTCCCTCTCAGGTGCAACATGGCCTCTATGCACACTCGCGCGATAAAGGTAATTGCAGAGAAAGCAAAGAGGAAAAAATGTTTGGGCTCGTGAAACAAAATATCTTAGATAAGAAATGGATAGGCTAGTGAGGGTAGGGGCAGGGAAGATAGAAACCCATAAGACATGTGCAGAATAATCAAGAAAAAGAACGTAGTGGTCAAGATATGTAAAAGAAAAACACAAAGTACAAACATGAGGGAGGGGATAAGATTGGGAAAAAACCTATTGTTTTGGGTGATTAGATCAGAGGGGAGATATTAGGAATGACTGCAGAACGAAGAACAAAAAAGGGAAATTGAGGAAATATTGACATAAATAGTGTTTTGGAATGTGAAAAACAAAATATTCTGTTATTTGCGAATTGGAAAAGCTAAGAGGTATTCATTAATACTTCGTTTTGGGGGACAGGCTCGATAGTCTTCTACAAACAGGACAGAATAAAGCGAGAGAGAACAAAAAAAGTGGACGAGATAAAAGAGAAGAACGTGAGGAGAAAGGGATGGTCACTGAGAGAAACTTAGCTCTGCAGGAGAAAAAGTCTCCATTGCCAGTGTCGCTGTGCAACAACGAACAGATATGATTATCCCATAACCACTGATTCCCACTCAATTTCCCACAGAGAAACACGTACCCAAAACGTCCGAAAAGAAGCTAAAAGGCAGAAACTTACTATGGAATAACAGTGCAAATGATCAGTAGGTACTAAAATTTGATTTCTTATACTGGAAGTGTTACTGGCGAGAAAATTGAAAATAGGGAACAAAGTCTGATTACAGACGAGAAAAAATTGAAAGCGAGACATCCAGGAGAAGATGAAAATATAGGAAGAACACTGCGTGGGAACAAAGGGAAGCTTGAAGACAATTTGAAAACTGCTGTGCAGAGAACACTAAAACAGAACCAAAATTGCATCACAACTAGTAAAGAACAAAGGAAGGACCAAGTGATTAGACTGAGAAAGGAAGGAAAGCTACTTAGAGTAGACGAGAGAGAGGTGTCCCAAGAACTAAACACACACACACACACACACACACACACACACACACACACACACACACACAGTGTATTCAAAGAAAAGCAGAAAATGATGCAAGGTTACATAGCAGGAGTGAGAAATGAACTGACACTAGAAGAAAAGGTCAACAAATGAGGCAATGAAGATTCTAAAGGACTTTCCCAACAAAAGCAATGAGACGTAACAACCAATGTTATTAACGAAGGACCACAACTGCGAGATCCCATATCGAATATTTTCAACAAGTTAACAGAGATGGGACAACTACCAGATAACTGCAAATGGCTAATTTAATCCCAGTATTTAAGAAGGGGCAAAGACAGGAGGCGCTAAAGAACAGGCTAATATCACTGATGTGAATCCAATTCAGAGCAATGGAGAAGACTCTCAGGAGAATATTAAATCTGGATAAGAAGACAATCATCAAACTACGGTACGGGTGGGGTTAGAACGCATGGCAAGCGAGTCGTAAAACTCCAGTGGCTTACACACTGGCCTAGAGATTTACGACTCGCCATGGGTTCGAACTCCACCCATATCGTGGTTTGTTTGCAAGCGTGTTATTAGGATTTCGTAAGTCATGATGACATTCACCAGTCAAAACTAACATGAAGTTCTATGACAAAGTGAAATAAAGCACCTAAGACAAGGATTGCACACTGAATCTTCCAGGACTGCAAGAAAGCAATTGAAACCGTTCCCTCCCAAAGACTGATCCACAGTAATGGTAGGAAGTGTCATGCCGGATTTAGGTTTATAATTGATCTATCAGATAAAATCGATTCCTAAGTTTGCAAATAATGTGAAAATAGTGAGATTATGAACCGAAGAGAGACAGCACAGTGAAAACCTCCAGAGATACTTAGATATTTTACAGAGGAGTTGAAACAGGTGGTTGCTGGAATTCAGTCCAAACACGCTCAAGGCCATGAAATATAGTGACGGGAAAGAGACCGAATGTATATTTCGGCGTGATGAACTATAGATATTGACGAAAGAAAATAATATAGACGTAAGTATAACATTAAACTAATAACTGAGACACCACATAAACCGCATGAGTTCGACAACCTACGCGAGGCTGGCAAATCTCAGAAAAGCCTTCAGAAATTTCGGCAAAGAATCCTTTACAACCCTGTACACAAAGTACGTCAGGTCCATCTTAGAATATTCAGCAGCAACCTGGAGCTCAGCGAAGTCGCAGAAGAGACTAAATGAATTAAACTAAAGAAACCTGGAAAAGAGGAAGACACAAGAGAACACGTTTTTTGAGTAAAAAATACTCAGATGATTTGATATGGCAAATAGATAATTTTTACAATAAGAGGACCAAGTATTAAGGAACAAAGACTGAAATTAAAAAGAGTGATCCCTCACAAGGATGTTAGGAATTTTTTTTTTTCAGTTTCATGGTAAGAGGGAAGTGGAATGAACTGGATGTGGAGTATATTTTAAAGAGTAAATATGATAGGTCTTAAGAAGACAGAAACTAGTAATGCGGGACGATCATACTTACTTGGCGGGGGGGAGGGCCCATGACGTAGTACTCGACCCCCACAAACAAATCGTTAAGTACAAATTTGTGATTACACACACGCGCACAAACACAGTTATAGGTATCCCTGTTTGCAGATGATGTAAAATGAATTAGTTGAGTAAATGGATCTAAACAAACTGCAGTACTTCTGACGAAAGTGGCTACTCGAATTCAACCTTAGCAAACAAGGTCATGAAAATTGGGAAATGGGAGTGGAAAGAGAAAGCCGGGAAAATGGGACAAAGACTGCAAATCTCAGGTAAGTAAAAAAGACTAATGGGTAAGCATACTGTCGAGCACATAGCCAGAGGCACACTTTAATCAAATAACCTCTGCAGTGAATTCTCGTTTGGCAAATGTAAGAGAAGGTTGCAGAATTTCTTAATGTGTCATTCACGGCTCATCTTGGAGTAAGCATCACCAGAATGCAGCCCTTACTTGATAAAGCATGTTAATAAACTAGTCTTTATTGGTACAACGCTTCACATACTAATGGTTTTTTTCCAAACACTTGATAAAGCCCACCCGAACGTGACAAGTCGTACCATTCAAGACACTTTAAGTGTCTATTTACCACTTGTCGACATTACACCTTTATTCAGTTTGTCAAGAAAGTGTAAGAAGCGCAAAGGTCTGAAAGTAGCCTAATCCAGGAGATACGTCAGATGTGGTATGAGGAGAGGGTAAAGGAAATGAGCATGGCGACATTAGAGGACAGAAAATCAGGGAAGACAGGATAGCATACCAAATACACATAGGAACTCATCTGTAGAACAAGGATAAACTTTTATCAATGTGGTACACGCAGTCATAGTTGGAAGTTAAACGCACAGATGTGTCACAACTTCCTGACCTCAGGGAGGTCAAGAAGTTGAACGAATTATTTACAGTAGGCCTATACATGTTCTGAGAGTAGTGCAATGAGAAGAGAAAACCTTAGGGCAAAACTGTACAAGGATGAAAATAATAAAGATAAAGTGAAAACAATACAAGAGAAAGAGAAAGTTTATGGTTAGTTCATGGTTCAATATGGAACGTAGATAGGCCAAAGCGATGAGCCAGAGGACTTGGAAGAAATAGTGAATCAAACTGGGAAAAAATGGAAAACTTGCAGGTGAACCAGAAATAAACGAAAATAAGAAGAGAACTAGAAAAAAAATTAAAACGATATTGAATCAAAGACCAAAACAGAGCCAAAGTTCCTCCAGAGCCTCGTAAGAAAAAAGACAAGTGAAGAACCGTGTGATAACGCTGAAGGAGGAAGATGGGATGCTAAAGTTGGAAGGGGATGCTGAAGGAGGAAGGGGATGCTGAAGGAGGAAGGAGATGCTGAAGTTGGAAGGGGATGCTGAAGGAGGAAGGGGATGCTGAAGGAGGAAGGGGATGCTGAAGGAGGAAGGGGATGCTTAAAGAGAAAGATGGGATGCTGAAGAAGGAAGGGGATGCTGAAGGAGGAAGATGGGATGCTGAAAGAATGACAAACTCCTTCGCAAAGTTCCAGGCAAAAAGATTCAAAATAATCTTTGCAGAAGAAAGCAGAAAGCGGAGAGTTCCGAGAAGACACTGCAGTAAGACCTCAGCAGGTACAGCAAAGCATCAGCAAAACAAAATAAGAAGTAACGAGACTACTAAGTAAGCTACATTCCTACCAGATAGTATATCTACGTAGGTGCTAACAGAATCAGCAGAAACATTATGTGACCCAACAGTAAATGTAAACAAGAACACGTGCCAGAAAATTTAGAAAAGAGACAATGTGGTCTCTATATATAAAAGAAAGGGAGGAAGAGATAAGAGACACTATGCAACAAGATAGTGTATCAGACTTGCAGTGTCAAAAAATCTGGAGAAGATAAAAATGAAAAGGATATTGGAACACTTGGATAGAAGATTCCTTGCAAAAAAACATCACAGATTAAGGAACGGAAAATCAAGTCTTACAAATTAGGTGGAGTTCTATGCCAGTCACAGATATAAAACAAGAATAATAGGGCTGGGCAGATAGCATCTTCCTGGACTGAGGAAAACATCTGCAACAGTCCCACAACAGAGATTAGCCAAGAAATTAGAGGAACAGTCATCTTAAAAAAGGAAGAGCGCCGCAGTGGGTCAGTGGATACCTGAATGACAAGCAGAGAGTCACAGTAAGAAATTGTACTTCAGAATAGATCAGAAAGGGAGATTATGGAGCGGGTTTCCACAAAGATCAGTATTAGAACTACATTTTCTTATTAAAAATGGGAAATAAGACCTATGTGTAACTGGGGGCTGTTGTAATATTGATGAGAATAATAAGTACAATAAAAAACATTGATAAACTTCATGGACACCTCAGTAGACTACAGATGTGGTCAAACAAGTGGCTTCTCGTATTCAAAACAAACAATTGCAGAGTCATGAAAACTGGAAGAGGTGAGGGCAGACCGACCTCAGAATGCAGCATAGAAAAAAGCTACAAACATCAATGAGTAAAAAGAACTCTGGGGTGAATATAATATCAAGAATATTTTCAGAAATACATTTACAGTGTATAACGTCAGCGCCAAATGCAAGATCTAAAAACCGCAGAATAGAATTCAAGAACTTAAATAAAGAATCACCTGTCCAACCAGGCTAGTACCAGAACTCAGAGGAATGCTCTATGAAGACAGACAGGAAGGACATGAACCTGACAACCTGGGCCAAGAGATAAACAGGGGGAGACTTAACTACGACATACACAATCATAAGAGGAAACTGACAGGGCAGATAAAAATAGGTTCAAATATGACCCAAATCAAGGGGCCACAGGTGGAAATTGAAAATAAAGATCATCCGTAGGTAAGTAAGGAATTATTTCCTTAGTCTCAGGGGGGTTGAAACCTGGAATGAATTTAGTCTCAGGGGGGTTGAAACCTGGAATGAATTTAGTCTCAGGAGGGTTGAAACCTGGAATGAATTTAGTCTCAGGGGGGTTGAAACCTGGAATGAATTTAGTCTCAGGGGGGTTGAAACCTGGAATGAATTTAGTCTCAGGGGGTTGAAACCTGGAATGAATTTAGTCTCAGGGGGTTGAAACCTGGAATGAATTTAGTCTCAGGGGGGTTGAAACCTGGAATGAATTTAGTCTCAGGGGGGTTGAAACCTGGAATGAATTTAGTCTCAGGGGGTTGAAACCTGGAATGAATTGGATGAAACAGTTGTGGAGGTCAGCTCAGTTCATCGCTTAAGAAAAGATATGATGAGGCACAAGAGGCCAGAAATCAATGATGCAAATCCAAGAAGTCTAGGAAGCGGGGCCAAGAGCTGAGTCCGGACCCCGTGAACGGGTACCCCTTGGCGGGTGCAAATAGGTGAGCGCACACGTGTACGTACGTACGTACACACACACACACACACACACACAAATAAGGCTGAAGAAATTTGTTTTTCTGGAGTTTCAACACGGTTAGGAAAGACTCTGAAGACCTGGAGCTGGGAATAGTCTAGGTTTAAAGGTGAGAGTGAGAAAGCAGAGTGGGAACGAGAGGAGACAGAAGGATAGAGAGAAGATGATAATTGAGGAGAGCAGGGAGACGATCGAGCAAGAGGAGACACAGTCATACTAGCTTATGAGATAAATCATGTAATGAACCAGTATGACTATAACTACTCACTATTATTTATCTCTCTGTCTGTCTGTCTCTCCCTATCCTATATCTCCCTCTGCTGCTTTATCCTCCTCTACAACACAGTAGCCAGACTCGCCACAGCAACACAAAAGAAAGCGTCTATTGTGCTTTTGTTTACAATAATGACAGCGTCTAGAAGAAATACAAAAAGATAGTGATGAGGAACAACACAACTCATCAAGACCAAAATGACAAGATTTTTTTTTTTTTTTTTTTAAACAGAAAGACGAAAAGAGAGAGAGACAGTGAGAGCCAGTACAGGGAAGAAGAAACAAAAGACATAACAGAAGTACTTACGCTCAAGAGAGATTTAATTATAGCTATGGATGCTTTTCTCACGAGAGAGGAAGACATAATAGTGAAACAGAACGCTATGTTTCTGTCTTTCTCAACCACTAGCCATACTGCCAGCGTGAAAAAAATCAGTACTGAAGACGGGTGGATATGCAATCAGAGGGTAATAATACTACAGCTGTTATATACACTAATACCACAAGTGATATTAAAAGTACCACATATAACCTAGATAGTCTATGATATCACCTCAGAGCTCACGTTTACATTGCTTACATACACACACACACCTCTCTGGATTGATCCTCAGTGCAACTGCTCCTCAGTACATGTACTCCACATGTATGGTATACAATAGCAACAAGATGAAGAATTAGACATGTGCAACTCTGGGTATCTTTATTGTAGACGTTTCGCCCTCCAGTGGCTTTATCAATACAAAGTCAAGGACATAATTGGAAGACAGTAGAACTATATATGAAAGATGAGGTAATCGGACCCTCAGCCTTGAGTTGGTTAAGTGTACCGTAGTCGTGAAGACTCTTCTCGACTAAGGTATAGTATAGTTAGCTGCCTTCGTCATTCATAAGAGGAACATCAAGGCTTCAGCAATTGCTATCAAAAGATGCATTAATTAGATTCCAAAGTGCTATGTTGGCACTTTACCAGATGTCAAGGTATTCCAGCGTTTTGTGATTATTTTTGCCAAAAAAATACTTATATTTTTCATTCCATCGCCTGTCCTAGGGTTTCATGCCGTTGTTTCAAGTAATCAAAATCCCCCTGTTCTCTGAATAGATCATAGATAACGACAGGGACTTCGTTATAAACAGAGAGTTACTAATAAAGAATAACGCAAGAATGCCTGGCTCGTTTGATCATCTTCCCCAGAATGCTACCAACAACAGTCGGGTAACACCAAAGAACGAACTGCTTGCTATTTGAGCAAGAGTAGTAGTGTTAAGGATACATTCTTAACGCCTTAATCCACCCTGGGCCGAACCCGAACCTAAACGTACTGAACCCAAAGTGCTACAACTGAGCCACAAACGTTCAGTTTTTTTGAGTCTTAAAGGTTTGAAAGAAACCAAGTTTAGTACTTCGAGCCTTTTCTCCAAGGGTTCACTTGTTAATAAATAATACAAGCTATGTTGACCACCTTCGTTTTCAGTATGATACAGAGACCGAAACGGAACAGCACATTCAGTGCTAAGTCTGAAATATGCACTATTTCTAATATGTATGTATTCGATATTTCTTTCAATTAAACATTCAAATGTTACCTATGCTGCTGGCAGCTAAGTTCTTGAATTCTATTGCTGATGTCCACTCTGATGTCCTCCTTTATCTCGCATAACGGCTTCCAAACATTTTTATATTCATTTTTAGTAAACACTACAGCATCCAAAATGTTTCAGTGTACATTTAGCACCACTGAAGTATTTCCCACCTACGTGACCGCAGTGCCAACTTATCGAGGTCCCTATCAATATTTTCACAGTGGACCCACACATGCGGCGAGTTTTCACAATTTTGTTTTTTCACGAACTTTCAAAATTCTGGAACCTAGTCTTGTTCCTAGTTCATATCTGAAAATTTGGAAAAAAAAATTAAGTCGAGGGCCGATTCATTAGAGATCCCAGGTCTCAAGGTCAACTACTCAGCTTCTCCAATTAAAACTACTCGCTGATTTCTGTGAAGGAGCCAACCATTGATCCAGCCTCAAGTTTGTCTTGTATACCCCAGGATAAATTACCTAATTTTCCACCATTGCTTATATTAAAGATCGGTGTGTTTCCAACAGTCACGGTATAGATGTATAATAATTTGTAAAATCAAATTTAAAAAACCTAATGCTCTACTTTGTTTAGCGAATCTTTGAATGTATGCCTGAGACTCTCTTAATATTTATACGCTTAAAGAAGTTAGTAAATTAATTAGCATGGATCATTTATTATGAAATCATATCGGTTTTCTGTTAAGTTACTGTATACGTTCCTACAAATTGATTATAATAATAATAATAACGTTCTTAAAAAGTACATGTAAGTACCTAAATGTACTTTATTATTACAGAGTACACAAAAATAAAGAGCTTTCTTCTCTAGAGTATTCTACACGATACTTACTGGTTTCTGTGTATGATGGATGGATTTTATCCATAATCTATCTTCCGTAACGTCTCAATTCATCATCAACAGCCCTTGATTCATACAATGTCTCGTGGCTTACTCATAAAATTCCTATATTAAATATTTCTCCTGTTTCTTAGTGTCCGATACTGTATCACTGATTCCACTTCGATGTTACTGGAACACTTAGCTCCTTATCTCTCCCTTACTGACGAACACTATAACGAAGGATAGTTTTATGGTCTCCCTACCATATTGACTGTGTTATGCTGTACACGAGACTTAGTCAAGAAACACACACTTCAGGGAATGGATTGTTCAATTAATCCTACACAATGCCAATCCCAACGCCCTTGGAATAAAGTTTATCAGTTAAAGAATTCTAGACGCATTATATATATATATATATATATATATATATATATATATATATATATATATATATATATATATATATATATATATATATATATATATATATATATCATGTAACATGGATTTCTGTTATAGGCTGACTGGCTTAAGCATATATTTATTCTATAATAGAAGAATGTTCTTCACATCTGTATCGAAGATTTCATATCTGTGTTTAATTTATTGTTGAACATTCTTTAAGAGAGACTTCTTAACGTCAGATGTCTTGGCTCTACCTGGCCAACTCGTGGAGCTCCTCTGAGTGTGACCTTCAGTTACCCAACAACATCAACAGTAATGGTCCACCTCGCCCTACTCCGCTGCCCTGAACGAACGTGGTACATCTCTTATGATGCTATCGTGTACTATATTGACCGTACCGTCTCTCTCAGTACCTTATGCAACCCCACGAAATTAGTACACATCTGTAATAGCATACAGAAAATTATGTGATTTTTGTCAATAGTATGTGTGTTAAGAGACCCCTAAATGACGGGTGTCATTATAAACATTGGACTCCTCACAGGGTGCAATCAGTTGCCCGGGAGAGACAGTACTGGTAACACACGCCCACTTGACGTCTGAATTTATTTAATCTTATATACATCCTCAAGCTTAGAAATAATTTCCACATCTCTCCTTACTTACGTTTTGAAGAAATGGTGAATATTTAATAACTCTGAACGATAACATAATTATCTGATATTTGAAAGCCTATATTTCTTTTTCCTCTCTGCCTTCCTTTCTCTTTCTACTTCTTTCCTTTATTCCTTTGTTTAAAATCTTGCTTTCATCTCTTCCTCTATAACCTAATTTACAAAGCATAATGTAATCTCACGTACAGAGCTGAACAAATAAAGTACACACTGAAACACGTCAAGCACTTAGTAATTAGTAGCTGCCAAAACGTCGATAGGAATCTACCAGGAGATCGAAGAACAAATTTTAGTAGATAGCTGGATGTTCAAGTAATGTTAAAAAAAATAGGAGGACGAGGTGAATCTGTTGAATATAACCTTCTATCCAGGATGAGAGAATGAGTACCTTTTAACACTGCCTCTCTGCGTCTGCCATTGCATCAAGTATGAAATTCACCACCTAATTAGACCTAATTAGAATAAAAAAAAGGCCTGCAATGCAGAAGAAAAAAGTCTCGTCGAATAAGAACAGAATATTATTACCGACCTCAAGAGACTTTACCTTTTACCAACATCTATACGCTTCCTGTTTGTTGTAAATATCGATTATGTGATAAATGGTGTACGAAACCCCAGGTTGAAGAATGAGACACTTGTGCAATTATTGAGGAAACGTTTCGCCACACAGTGGCTTCATCAGTCCTTTACAAAGATGAACGGTAGACAAAAGGAGGGGTTTGAGGTAATTAGTTCTTCAGGATGGAATTGATGAGTTCAGTCCATCAGTCTTCAAGATTGATGGACTCAACACATCGATTCCAGGCTGAGGGACTGATTGCCTCAAACTTTTCTTTTCCTACCGTTATTCTTTGTATTGAACTGATGAAGCCATTGTGTGGCGAAACGTTTCTTCAACAACGTTTCCCAAATGTTGCACAATTGACGATGTTGATACTTCATTCAAAATGGTCTTGTTTAATATAGGCATATCTCCAAACAAGAATGAGAAATGGTCTCTCCAAAACTACAAATTAAATCCAGGGAGTCAATAGGTAACCTTTTGGAACCTACTTGTTGAGAAAAAATATGTGACATAAAAGGTGCCATGTACTTATCAGTATTTTTTTTAATCAACATACCTTTGAGAGAGAATATCTTCAAATATGAAAAGCAACAGATCAAAACACCAATTCAGTGTGTCAGATAATCACCTGTTGATTGTTTGATGGTAGCCAGCAGTACCTATGATCCAACTAGACATGCATTATTAATGTCAACAGTCGCCCTTTGTTGTCTCTCACAGCCCACATCCGAATTTGTTTTTTGTTATAATACACAGTTTATTTCATTGTGTCGCTGCTTATTTTCACATCGAGGGCTAAGAGGACTAATTCGGTCTTTGGGAGGCCATCACGAATTGTCGGATCCTGTATCACAATATTTTCTACTTAAACTGTCTTAATCAATGGACCCAATGATATTATGTCTGGCCACCCTTTGTGCGTGGATCATAGAATGTCTGGAATATGTCCTAAGGTTTCCTTCTGTCCACATCTTGCTCTGTTTTTAAGTAGCAACTAAGCGCCCAGCAAGAGAAGGGCATAAACTTCATGGAGAGAGAACTACGAGCGGGAGTTGAGCCAGAGGAACAAACTTGAGAACGATGGCTCCTCTAACAGTGGATTTGCTAAACACGTTGTGATAAATATGTATTCTAGTCTCAACATTATTAAAATTAATAGAAGTATGCAGTCTACCTCCGTGATAGATGTTTGAGAATCGTTAAATCATACTGGTCAGCCTGAACTAGTAGGTAATTTGGAAACCGTCTGAGGGCGGATTTTTCTTAGGGGAATTGGTGTGTTCAGCAGGGAACACCACCAGAGCATCACTCAGCGCCAGGCGCGAGGAACAAGTGTCCGGCATATTCCGACCAGATAATAGCTAAGTACCTATCAGTCCTGTTAGTCTGTGCTTTGACACAATATAAACTACATAAAAACTAAATATATTTCGCAAAACAAATAGTGTAAAGTTCTGCGTGAGATTGTAACGCAATTAAATATTAATTTTGAGAATTTTAAATAAATCGGCAGAAACATTATTGCATAGAAACTTATGTCCCAGTTTCAATAAAATTGGCAAATTTGTTCATGCACAGCACAAAAATAATTCAAACTTTCCACTACGAAACACCAACTTTGAAGCCAGACCGAGGAAGCATTATTATTATTATTATTATTATTATTAACGTATTGTTATAGACACGAATATTCTTAATTACACCAGCGTATTTAGTATAAAGCCCCTAAGAAATTGTAGTCTTAATTTATCAGCGTAGAAGTTATAAAAGCCAATCGAATGAGGTACTCTGATATAATCGCATATAACAGCACTAAGTTTTTTTCGGATTATTCCATAAAAAGCCAAATATGAATCTACGCTGGCCAGCAGTAAAGGAATAGGCAATCGACATACAAGACAGCAAGCAAATGTTATTTAGGCTCTGGACACAAATTTATTAAAAGTGTACTGAGCGCCCACATATGTTATGGACACAATGGCTAATTCAGCAGATTTAAACACAGACTTATTTGTTCTGAAAAAATATACTATATTTCCATGGAAACACTTTTTTTTTGCCAAAAATGTAGGGAGATTTCCATTTTCGCTAAAATTTGCCGTGGTTTATCACCTGTTGTTTATACCTCGCCAATTATGCTTCCTCTGTAGATGTTGCAGCCATCAATGTTACTATTCTCTAGCCCACCTTATTGGCATAACCTTTACTCACTAGTGGGTCCCGCCCATATATGATGCTGTCCTCAATTACTTCACCTCTCTTCTAGTTCTAATGCGTGAGTCTTGTCACTCATACCTCCGTATTAATATGCAAAAACCTGCTGAGCATTCGAAAAGTTTTGCCAGTTAAGATACACAAGTGTTACACTTGTCGCTATTGTAAGTTACTGACGTAATAATAAGGTAGGGAATGATTTACGTCAGTCGCTAGTGGTTTAATCAAAGTAACTTGTAGTGTTCTCACACGCCACCAGGAGGACGCACCTGTCATTATAGTCAAGATAATAGTGCAGTATTGTGTGTGGAGCCACAGAATATAAATGATCAAAACGACGTTATCGCTTCTGTAGAATGCAATGATTAAGACATACAAGATGTCTTTTTGTGGTTGAGGACAAAAATAAATGCAAATGCTCAATGGCGTATTAAGATGAAAACTTACTAGACCAGAGTTTGGTCAAGAATCTCCCAGGACAAAGTTGAAGTGTTCGACAAAATTCACAAGATCGGGACAAGTTCCACTAATGAATTACCGCGTTTGAGCGGTAGTGTGAAGGAGGATAGTGTGAAGGAGGATAGTGTGAAGGAGGATAGTGTGAATGTGGATAGTGTGAAGTAGGATAGTGTGAAGTAGGATAGAGTTAAGGAGGATAGTGTGAAGGAGGATAGTGTGAATGTGGATAGTGTGAAGGAGGATAGTGTGAAGATGGATAGTGTAAAGGAGGATAGTGTGAAGGAGGATAGTGTAAAGGAGGATAGTGTGAAGGAGGATAGTGTGAAGGAGGATAGTGTAAAGGAGGATAGTGTGAAGGAGGATAGTGTGAAGGAGGATAGTGTGAAGGAGGATAGTGTGAAGGAGGATAGTGTAAAGGAGGATAGCGTGAAGGAGGATAGTGTGAAGGAGGATAGTGTGAAGATGGATAGTGTAAATGAGGATAGTGTGAAAGAGGATAGTGTGAAGGAGGATAGAGAGAAGGTGGATAGTGTGAAGGTGGATAGTGTGAAGGTGGATAGTGTGAAGGATAGTGTGAAGAAGGATAGTGTGAAGGTGGATAGTGTGAAGGTGGATAGTGTGAAGGTGGATAGTGTGAAGGTGGATAGTGTGGAGGATAGTGTGAAGGTGGATAGTGCGAAGGTGGATAGTGCGAAGGTGTATAGTGTGAAGGAGGATAGTGTGAAGGTGGAGTGTGAAGTAGGATAGTGTGAATGTGGATAGTGTGAATGTGGATAGTGTGAATGTGGATAGTGTGAATGTGGATAGTGTGAAGGAAGATAGTGTGAACACGGATAGTGTAAAGACGGATAGTGTAAAGACGGATATTGTGAAAACGAATATTGTGAAGGTGGATACTGTGAAGGTGGATAGTGTGAAGTAGGATAGTGTGAAGGTGGGTGGTATGAAGGAGGATAGTGTGAAGGAGGATAGTGTGAAGGAGGATAGTGTGAAGGAGGATAGTGTGAAGATTTATAGTGTAAAGGAGGATAGTGTGAAGGTGGGTGGTGTGAAGGTGGGTGGTGTGAAGGTGGGTGGTGTGAAGGTGGATAGTGTGAAGGTGGATAGCACTGGTCCTAGGACTGACCCTTGTGGGACCCCGCTCGTCACAGACACCCACTGTGATACCTCATCATGTACCATGACTCGTTGTTGCCTCCCTATTAGGCATTATCTGATCCATTGCAGTATCCTTCCATTTATACGTGCCTGATCCACTAGCTTTTCATTAACCTCTTGTGAGGAACTGTGTCAAAGGTCTTCTTGCAGTCCGAGAAAATGCAATCAACCCACCCCTCTCTCTCGTGTCTTTCTTCTGTTACCTTGTCAAAAAACTCCAGTAGGTTTGTGACACAGGATTTGTCTTCCATGAATCTGTGGTGGTTGTCGTTTATAATCTTGTTCCGTTCCAGGTGCTCCTGATAATCTTCTCCATGTCTTTGCATACTATACACGTCAGTGACACTGGTCTATGGTTTAGTGCCTCGTTTCTGTCTCCTTTCTTAAAAATGGGGACTACATTTGCTGTCCTCCATTCCTCAGTTAATTGCTCAGTTTCAAGGGATGTGTTGAAAATTGTGGTTATTGGCATACACAGCGTATCTGCTCCCTCTCTAAGGACCCTCGGAGAGATATTTTCCGGTCCCACCGCCTTTGAGGTACCAAGGTCACTTAGCAGCTTATTCACCTCCTCCTCGATTGTGTGTATTTCATCCAACACTTGTTGGTATATCCCTTGTTGGTGTACCCCTCTGTTTTGTCTTCCCAGAGTTCTTTCTGCCTCCACTGTAAATACTTCCTTAAATCTCGTGTTGAGCTCCTCACATACATCATGGTCGTTTCTTGTGAGCTCTCCACCTTCTTTCCTCAGCCTGATTACCTGGTCTTTGACTGTTGTCGTCCTCCTGATGTGGCTATGTAACAGTTTCGGGTCAGACTTGACTTTCGATGTTATGTCGTGTTCGCACTGTCGCTAGGCCTCTCTTCTTATCTGTGCATACTCGTTTCTGGCTCGTCGACTAATCTCTTTATTTTCCTGGGTCCTTTGCGTTCTGTTCTTTTTCCATTCTCTAGTGCACTTAGTTTTCGCCTCCCTACACCTTCGGGTAAACCAAGGGCTCGTTCTCGTCTTCCCATTATTTATGATGCCCTTGGGAGCAAACCTTTCCTCTGCCTCCTTGCATTTTGTTGTTACGTATTCCATCATTTCGTTTACTGACTTTCCTACCAATTCTCTGTCACACTGAACCTCCTGCAGGACGTTCCTCATACCTGTGTAGTCCCCCTTTTATAGTTTGGCTTTTCCTATTCTACTCCTGTTACCCTCTCCACTTGTAACTCTACTATGTATTAAAAGCTCAGAAAAATGTGATCACTAGCTCCAAGGGGCCTTTCATATGTGATGTCCACAATGTCCGAGCTACTCAGGGTGAACACAAGGTCCAGCCTTGCTGGTTCATTTTCCCCTCCCTCTCTCTGGTAGTGTCCCTAACATGTTGATGCATGAGGTTTTCCAGTACCACATACATCATCTTGGCACTCCATGTTCCGGGACTCCCATATTGATCCATGTTTTCCCAATCAATCTCCCTGTGGTTGAAATTGCCCATAACCAATAACTTTGCTCTACCCATGTGAGCTCTTCTGGCCACCTCAGTTAGTGTGTCCACCATTGCTCCGTTGGTCTCTTCATATTCCTCTCCGCCTCTTGCAGTTCTGTGGCGGGTTATACATCACTGCAATGACTACCTTATATCCCCCAAGCTGAATTGTACGTGTGTAATCCCTTTCTCCAATCTCGTCCATTCCTTCCATTTCCTCAAATCCCCATCGGTTTTTAATGAGCAGTGTGTGTGTATGTGTTGTGTGTGTGTGTGTGTGTGTGTGTGTGTGTGCGCGCGCGCGCGCGCTCGTGACCGGGCACCGAGAGTAGCGAGACTCTCGAAACTCATCGAAGGTATCAAATTATTATGATCATGGGAGAGCGCTAAACCCGTAGGATTATGCAGCGCCTGTGGGGGGATGTGGAAGGTATTCAGGCTTAATTCAGGGAACTGGAGCACAGATCCAATTCCCTAGATCAAGAGCCCCTCACCAGCGTCAAGGAACCTCCCTTGAGGGGGGTCGAAGGTATCAAAGGTGTTCGTGCATGCGTGTCTGTCTGTCTGTCTGTCTGTCTGTCTGTCTGTCTGTCTGTCTGTCTGTCTGTCTGTCTGTCTGTCTATCTGTCTGTCTATCTATCTGTCTGTCTATCTATCTGTCTGTCTATCTATCTATCTGTCTGTCTATCTATCTGTCTGTCTGTCTATCTGTCTGTCTTCTTCTATGTTGTCTATCATTGCCGTCTGTCTGTCTGTCTTGGTGATCTTTCTTATGTATGTTCTCATCTTTTGACTGAGACCATACCCCTTTATCAATTTCAAATTCCTTTTAGGTATCCAATAAGGAGAACCTCTAAGAGGTTGCCTGCAAAATTTCTTCAACTTCTATTTTTTCTCTTCCTCTTAACTTTCAGAATTCATTTCGCTCACCTCTCGAGAATGCCTCACCAAATCGGCTTCAAACGTTCAAAACAGGTTCCTAAAAAAAATCGACGATGGAGGAGAATAAAACTCAAAATTTAAGATGCAGATCTGACCATTTTGTGTATAAAATAGTGAACAATTTTTATTCATCTTAAATCATGTTAAATAATTGCCGATTCACACTTTCCGAACGGCTTAAGTATTTAATGGATGATGCGCGTAAAGGCCGGGATAATGCCCATAGAAATTTGTTCGCATGAAGGCAAATTTGGTGGAATAAAAAATGGAACTGTTGTAATCCATGTCTGTCTCTTAACTGGGGAATCAATTAACTAATCAGCTTCAAGTTATCATCAATGGTGTGTTTTCCTGGACACGAGGATTATGCTGCTGTTACGTGGCCTAAGTACATATTTGCTAATTATATTGAAAAGTTGTATTGATTTTTTTGTTCAATAATTAAGAATGCTTCTACTTATTGGTTTTGAAATATTGACGATGAGTTCTATAAGAAGGATAACCCACGATGTATTTCCCAGGTAATAATCAGAGAATTCCTCTTCTGATCAGCTTCAAATGTTGGTGCATCTTAATTTTTGTTTTATTAATTTTGGTCTGTGTGGATGCCAATTTGCCAGTTTTTTTTGGGGGGCCAGTTATATCAAAAAGTGTTTTTAAAACCAAAATCAAATAATTTTCCTTACTGCATTGTAGATTATTTTAAAAAGAATGTAAATGGGTAAAAACCGAAATAAGAGACATTTATCGGATCATTTTATTTGCTTAAAAGTTTCCGTTTTATTCCGTCAGCTTAAAATTCTCAGCGCTTCTGTAATATATCTGGAGCCAAGTTCACGGGACAATTTGCATGTGTGGGCGACCTTTGCACAATACTACATACGTTATTTCCCCCCAGAAAAATTCCATGTGTTGACTGGATACAGCCTCCTCTAGTCAGCTTCGAGATTACAACACTTGTGTATCCTACTTACAAAAATGCTGATATATTTAATGGAATCTGTTGATGTCATTTTGTCACTTTCAACATTGAAATTGAGTTGTATTATTTTTACCATATTGCATTACTTTGTCTTGGTGAGGAGATCTTGGGTCGATTTTGAATGTCTCGCATTCCACAGGCTCCATATGGCCCGTATGAATTCAGCGCTTTCCTTTGGTTAAAATAAAAAAAAATGCGAACGGCATCAATATTCAGTGGCTGATCTATCGCCAGAGATGGAACGAATTTTTTATATAGAAATCAATTTTACAGGCTAAGAGCTGTTAACCTTCCTCAGCTCATTTCAAAGCTCATCTCTGTCTAAGGTATACTACTACCCCACAGGATGCGACCCAGCACAGTCAACTAACATTCGGGTACCTATTTACTGATAGGTGGAAAAGGCATAAGTTGTAGGGAAACATGCCTAATGTGTCTACCAATGCCCGGGATCGAACCACGAACACAGAGTTGAGTGCGCTGCCAACTGAGCCACCAGACGTTTCGTGTATTCAAGGTGTGTAGTTACAAAATTTGTCTGATTCCATGCAATAGCAGGAAAAAGCATTTTCTGTTCACCTTCAAACTTTTAGTGCTGATGTATTTTCCTGGAAGGAAACAATGTCTTGATGTTAGGTTGTGTAAGTTATAAGGTGGGTGTGCCCTCAAAACCGCTATTAAAATATTATTATGGACAGTAGTAAGGAAAGTTACGCTATGATTTGATTTTTTTTTGGGGGGGGGAGGGGGGATTTTGGGGTACTTCAAAAAAGGGTCCTTCCACGGAGCGCCGAGTAATTTCCCAAGATTTGTTCTCAAATATTATTTTTTTTATATTAAATAATTTCCTTCCTTCCCATCTCCCTCCACTTTCCCCTCCCCTACCCTCTCATCCAATGCCCTCTCTTCCTCCCCCAATCCTCCCACTTTCTCCAAACCCTGGATCAACCTTTTGTAAGCAAAATCATTTATCATCTTGCACCGCCAACTCCACCCTCCCTCACCTCCTCAACCCTCCCCACCTCCCTTACCCTCCTCACCTACCCTTATCCTTCAGGACCACCTTTGTTCCTACTCCTTAAATCAACCTCCTCACCCCAACCTCCTCAATACAATTCCCCCAACACCCCCACCTCCATTCGTAGTGACTGTTTTCCTATGTACCAGTCTCCCCACCTGACTCCACCTCTCCCCATAACTAGACTTCCCCACACAATGGTGAAATGCGCAATAACTTATGTGATAATGATGTTATCAATCATCTCTATCACCCATGTGATATGCGGCTAGAGATGTATGAAACCATTCCTAGCTGGTAGGAATTATTATACAAACAAATCACACTAGTATCTATCTTATTCGTAGAGGTATTTAGGCGCACAGGTAGAGGGAGACCACTAGTGGCATTATTTAAATCAGACTAGTATCAACATTATTACAGATGATCTTAAGGTGCATATTACTGCTTTGTGGTAGAGCTTTGGGCAACGTCACCTCCGTCTCTCCACACCACACAACCCATCACCAAACACACGTTGGACGTAATGCGTGACAATAATTAGCGTTCCCCCACCAACCGCCTCAGAGGGAGGTTTATCATCTCTATACCACTCAGCCTTCAGCCCATGTCTTCTCATTCCTGTACTCTAATTCTCCTCTTAATATCTATGTCCTCTTCTCTCTCCTATTTCTACTCTTCATATCACTCCTACCTCGATATAAATTCACAGTTTTTAGAATAAGTTCAAAATCCCTTAAAGTTCCGAATGTAAATATATTCTACAGTATTATAAATAAAGTCAGTAAACATTTCGATTTTCCATAAATTCTTCATTTTTTTCCATAATAACTAAATTCACAAAAAATTCTGAATCCGGTATATCTTTTTAAAGGTCCAACTCTAAATTATAAATTGTATTTATTCGATTTTCTCTCTTCACTAAATTTACTAAACAGAGTAATCATCTAACCTAACTCCAATTCCACGGATCAAGAGCCCACAGAGACTCACCTCCCACAACAGGGACTTTAATGCTTTCATAGGTGGTACAAGATGATAAATTATCTGCGTGGGGGGATTGGGATGTGAGGGTAGGGGAGGTGAGGGGGTAGAAAGGAAATTATAAAAAATAATATTGGGAAATGAATAGGCCGCTTCGGGAAGGCCCCTTTTTTGTGGTACTAATAAAATCACCCCCCTCCCCTACCACTATGAACACTTTGATTACTTAAAACTTAGTTACGTACTTACTTTCTTAAAAGCTGGTCAGGCGTACTTAGAGAAAAGTTTTGATTGGTTTTAGCCTATGAAGGTCTCAGTTCGTTTTTTTTTTTTTTGGGGGGGGGGAAGGAATTAGAAAAAATTAAAAATACTGTTTTTCATGCACTAATTTCTGAGTGTCGCATGTGATTAGCTTCATCCCTTCCATGCTGATTACTTACCATACCACGGGTGGGGTTCGAACCCGCGATCAGAGTGTCTCAAAACTCCAGACCCCACCCGTGGTATGGTTTGTTTGCAATCGTGTCATTACGATTTCGTGAATCAGGTTGACTGCTTTGAGGGGAACTTGAGCTAGAGTTCGTCATGGCCATGTTAGCGGGAGATTCGTCTGTAAAAACTTGCATTTGTGGACACAGTGGTGCCTATGCTAACCTTTCTATGGTGTAGAAATATACCTAGTTGGATGAATCTTATTGAAGCTAGCTGGCCCATTGGCTTACGCGACGGTCTGGAGTTTTGAGACTCTCTGATCGCGGGTTCGAACCCCACCCGTGGTATGGTTTGTTTGTAATCGTGTCATTATGATTTCGTGAGTCATGCTGATTACTTGATAATGAAACCTCACAGCGGATTCAGGCTTAATGTGCTTCTGTATTCTACAATATTAGTCTATTTGGTTTCTTTGAATGTTCTGGATTATATTTGGGTTGTTGTGTATGTCCTAATGTACCCTTTTTACTGAAGAAATTTGGGTATTCGTTTCCATATATTTTGTGGCGCTTCTGATTCCCTTCAGATCTTCAGAGCTAATAATTAACTGATTATCAACTTATGCCACACTCCACTGTTCCAGTCTCGTGCATTGAGGTACACGGAACTTGGCTTTTGGAATACGATGAAAACATTCTCGGATTGAACAGCGACCGAAATTTTAGTTTTTCCCAGACTGACAACCACGGTTCCAGACACTGATAACTCTTAATAATAAGAAATTGCTTTTCTCGCCTCTGCAACACAATTTAGAATTTACACTAAGCCTATTTGTCAGTGATCAAGAAGAATATTTTTTTTACAAATCACACCAGTCAATAGAGTAATTAAATTGCTAGATAGAGGCAAATGTTACAATAAATTCTGATCTGGAAGAGTACCCTTGGGTGAGGAAGGAATTTGGCCATGTTTTCCAATCTAACCTAAATAGACTATAGCAGTTCCAGTACTGTCTGCTATTAAACAGGACAGTGTTTACTGACACATGTCTTAAACAGATGATGGCCCGTTAATTGGTTGAGCATCTGCTGGTTGACCGGATCTGGCTTTTAAACCCTATTTAATTTTAAAAACAAGATATCGCTATATAGTAGTTTACCTAAGTGTATGTTCGAGCTGTAATGGGACTATTATATATATATATATATATATATATATATATATATATATATATATATATATATATATATATATATATATATATATATATATATTATAATATTAAGGGGTATTAATGTTCCTAAATATCGGATCTTCCAGCATGTAAGGCGCACCCTTTTTCCACAAAAACAATATACTTGGAAAATCATCCAGTGTCTTGTACGCACAAGGTCAGGGTCAAGGGTAATCTTTGGGATACGCTTTTGCAGTTGTTTGCTAACGTTACGTAACACATGCTTGAAAACATCGTATTATATGTCTTGTATACTCGTGCGCCTTATATGCCGGAAAATACGGTAAATTTTGGTTAACATTATGGTAACTGGGTTTCATAGCTTTACAACTTAATGAATTTATCAGTAAAGTTATAAGGTTAACAAAACATTATACATATACCCATCAAAACCTGGGGTCATGAAGACTAAGAAAAACTGAAATATTGGATTGTGAATTATTAAATATGTTAAATAAAGTAAATTATTTTGTATTACGTTAATTTTGGGCAAGGCTATGTTAAGATTTTTATATTACTTTTGCCGCTAAATATACAAGTTTCATATAAAAAATATGTGTAATTATATTTCGTTGTAATCCATAAGAAATACATGGCAAGAAACATCTTACTTCTTAATAAAGTTTCCACTTGATACTGTGAATAATATTCATTAAATCACTTATGATCTCAGATAAATATGGGGAAAAGCAATATCACAATTTTTGAGTTGAATACAGGTGGCGATATTATAGAAAAATATGCAGGCTCCTAATGGATTCCTTTCTCGGCAATAACAACAACAACGAACAAATCAAATCATAATTATATAATAATTATAATAATAATCCATCATATTCCTGTGATAATAATAACATATTTACGTAGTTTGTACCGGAATATTCGACACAAAACGCAGCTGGGAACATTTGTTTTCGTATTTATTAATCCTGGGACATAGGGAATGGAATGCAATTTTCGAGTATAAAACTAAACCGACTGTTTTTAACTATTTCCTGCCGATCACAA
This sequence comes from Cherax destructor, assembly GCA_009830355.1. Lineage (NCBI taxonomy): Eukaryota > Metazoa > Arthropoda > Malacostraca > Decapoda > Parastacidae > Cherax > Cherax destructor. The sequence goes on along the minus strand of WNWK01002409.1, from coordinate 151,370 downwards.
ATTGCTAGATTAAAATAACTATAAAACAATGGTATTGGATGCCTTGAACGGCTTTATCCAGTTATCCATTTGTCCTTCTCTTATTGGTAGTGTAATTATGATTGTTAGAGCTTTTGTATTTTATCCTCATCATAACTGATTATATATATATATATATATATATATATATATATATATATATATATATATATATATTTATTTTTATTTTATTAACATATCGGCCTATTCCCACCAAGGCAGGGTGACCCGAAAAAGAAAAACTTTCATCATCATTCATTCCATCACTGTCTTGCCAGAGGGGTGCTTTACACTACAGTTAAAAAAATGCAACATTAACACCCCTCCTTCAGAGTGCAGACACTGTATTTCCCATCTCCAGGACTCAAGTCCGGCCTGCCGGTTTCCCTGAATCCCTTCATAAATGTTACTTTGCTCACACTCCAACAGCACGTCAAGTATTAAAAACCATTTGTCTCCATTCATTCCTATCAAATACGCTGACACATGCTTGCTGGAAGTCCAAGCCCCTCGCACACAAAACCTCCTTTACCCCCTCCCTCCAACATTTCCTAGGCCGACCCCTACACCGCCTTCCCTCCACTACAGATTTATACACTCTCGAAGTTATTCTGTCTCGTTCCATTCTCTCTACATGCTCGAACCATCTCAACAACCCCGCCTCAGCTCTCTGGATAATAGTTTTGGTAATCCCGCACCTCCTCCTAATTTCCAAACTCCGAATTCTCTGCATTATATTCACACCACACATTGACCTCAGACATGACATCTCCACTGCCTCCAGCCTTCTCCTCGTTGCAACATTCACCACCCATGCTTCACACCCATATAAGAGTGTTGGTATAACTATACTCTCATACATTCCCCTCTTTACTTCCATGGACAAGGTTCTTTGTCTCCACAGACTCCGAAGTGCACCACTCACCCTTTTCCCCTCATCAATTCTATGATTCACCTCATCCTTCATAGACCCATCTGCTGACACGTCCACTCCCAAATATCTGAATACATTCACCTCCTCCATACTCTCTCCCTCCAATCTGATATCCAATCTTCGTCACCTAATTTTTTTGTTATCCTCATCACCTTACTTTTCTGATGGCTGATGCGTCTTATGAAGAGAATCGTATCAACTTTGCAATTTTTGTCTTTGTAGATTCAGCTTTGCCATTTTGTCTTTGTAGATTTAACTTTTCCATTTTGCTAACACAGTTAATAAAATTGGAAATGTTGCATTCCATGCATTAACTTATTAATGGCTCTTTCGACTGGCTTCTAACTTTTAAACATGATGAACGTTGCTCAAGAGAAAATGTGTGTTGATTTTGAGCTGTGTAAGTTTTAACTTGCCTATCTTAATAAACAAATTGGTTCCCCTGCAATAACTAGAAAATGCTTCATTAGATCGGCTTCGATCTAAATTTCTAAGACTGATCTTAGTCTATGTACGAGTCAATTTGCCAATTTTATTGAAGAAACTGTGAAAATTTAAAAATTAGTTTTCGTGTGAGCTGTAGATGTCGACTCACGAAATCGAAATAACACGATTGCTAATAAACCATGGTACGTGTGGGGTTAGAATCCATTGAAAGTGAGTCGTAAAAGTCCAGGCCAGTGTGTAAGCCACTGAGCCAGTTTCCAGTGACTTACTGGCCTGGAGTCTTATGACTCACTTGCCATGGGTTCTAACCCAACCCACACCGTGTTTTGTAGATGTCGGATTAGATTAGTTGCAAATCCTCACTGCTGTTTTGTCTTCGTATATCATCTCTGTATTCAAATGAACAAAAGTTTTCAAATACAGAAGACCAGATGCTACTTGTCTGTACAATTCCTCATGTAGGTTAGTATTGTATACTTGTCTGACACAGCAACACAGCAGTGTTTTGGTACAGATATGCAGCCAATTTGCTAAGTTCTGGCACAACTGTTGGGAATGATCTACTTCCACTAGTGAGTCCCACCCACATAAGGCATGATTTTAAATACTGAATCTCATCTGATTCCGGAATACAAGAGTCTAGCTTCCTGACTCTGCTTGGGGAAACTCTTGTGCTGAATGGATGAGAGTGGTCATGGATCATGGGCTCTCCAGCACCCACTGGATACAAGGCTTACGCTGCTGTCTGATTGACGAGTGCTCCCACGACTGCCTGCACTGAACTCTGTTAGTGTACATACAAATTCATGCAGGCATTTTGTGGGTTGTGCATTTTGTGTGCATATCTGCGAGAGTCCTCGGCGAACTGTGTTAGTTTGTGACTTGTAGTGACCACTGAGTCTTTAGCGTGTCAGCTGCGAGCCCGTGAGGGTGGCTGAGTGTTTTGACCTGGTAACTGTGCCTCAGTTATGAGCCCCGTGAGGGAGACTAACGTTGCAGTACACCTGCGGGTATATTCCCCAGTGACCATGTCAGGCTCAGGAGAGAGGAATTCGTTTTACAATGCGAGGAAGAGGTGGAGACTGCTGTACCTCCTGTAAATGCCGGCCTACCACTAGTTCAACCGGCAAGTCCTGCCCTAGGAGACCTTGCTAGGGCGGGATCTTCAGGGTACATCCCTACCAATGTAGTCGTGGTGTGTCAGAGGCACAACACAAATTCCCCAACATAACGACAGTCAGGAGAGCAAGTGTCCGAAGGACCAATGAGGATCTCCTCTTCCCAAGGACCACGAAACAGAAGACAAATGACTCTCCCCACCCCGAGGAGCCAGTGCTGCAAATGGTCAAGACCAGGGCCGGACCATTACCGGTGAATCTCAAATGAATGACTTTAGACTCATCACGACTAAGGTACTGAACACCGCCTTATGGGCGGAGACTATGTCTTCTACTGCCCACTGTGTTTAGTTCTGCAAAACGGAAGGACTGATTATCTCGTATACTACTAGTCTGTGGCCGGGCAGATGACCGACGGACACTTGGCCGACAGACATTTGACGGAAGGACAATTTGGCCGAACGGACAATAGACCGAAAGAATAATTAGGTTTGTTATTTTATGTCCTTTTTGTAATTTTTATTTCTTCTGTTTAATATTTGGGAAACATACTGTGATTAATACCAGTTTGGCCAAATGTCCTTCGGTGAAACGTCTGTCGGTCAAATGTCCGTCGGTCATCTGTCCGGGAGCCTATTAGACCTCGTTCATCGTCTCAATTGATTTGAAAAAGCCACTGGTTGACCAGACGTCTTCAATGGTTGGCCAAAAGTATTTAAATAAAGATACCCAGGTGTTGCATAATTGCTTAATTCCTCTTCCAGTTTGTGTAGGACGAATTATTGCAGCACGAATGTCTACTGCCTCTTGCAATCTTTGTTCCAATATGAGATGCGCAATTAAAGTAACAAAATGAACCTGTCACAATTTTGTTTTAAGGTGCTATTTAGTTTGAGTGATAGTGCAGAATTTGCTTGTAAAATATTCGTCTTCATTATTATTATTATAATCAAAAGAAGCGCTAAACCACAAGGGTCATACAGCACAGCAGGGCAGGGCAGGATGCAGGGATATTAGGTAGTAAGAGGGAGAGGGAAGATTATTACGTTATGGAATGCAGCTGGGCAGTAGATAGTGCAGGGATAGAGGGTAGCAAGAGATTGAGGTAGAAGGGACTGAGGGGAGTGCTAGTGACATCATCTTCAGAGTTTGTGTAGTAAATCAGTTGCTGTCAAAAAGTCAATGAGAGAGTCTGAATTAAAGGAGGGTCCATCAGCAAGAAGGGAAGGTAAAGAAAGAGCAGCAGAGCGAAGACGACGTCGGAGGTAAATTCTGCGTGCTCGTTGATATAGTGGGCAGTCCAACAGAATATGTCGAACAGACACTGGAACCTGACAATGCTCACAGAGAGGGACAGGGAGCCTCTCCATGAGATACCTGTGAGTAAGACGAGTGTGGCCGATGCGAAGACGGGAGAGTGTAGTCTCCCAACCTCGACATTGGTGACAAGGAGAAGGCCAGAAACCTATATTCGTCTTCAGACTTCATGTGTGCCACATCTGGTGTTTTTTTCACAACATTCATAGTAAACTTGCTATGCCACTCCACTAAATGCCGAGTGTTCTTAATGATTTAAGTGTACTCGGTGTGAGCGCTTTTCAAATATCAAAACTACCTACCCACGTCCCATTTCTCCCGTTTACTTAGACTTTATAAATTTTAAACAAAAAAGTTTGACGCTTCTTTTGCAAAGTTTCTTCGTTTATTTGCAGGTTGCAGCTTGTTGCAACAGTTAGTTTAAAATCGTAAATATGGAAACTTCAGAGAAGTATCAGTATCGCAGCACATTCTGAAGTATTTTAGTCACTGTTAAGAAGTCAAACACTGAGAGGAAACGTACCTAAGTGCATAAGTTGCGGAAAGAAGATTGAGGCCTCTGTGGAAGCTACTTCAAACCTCATTATGCACTCAAAACGTTGTAATGAAAAAGAAGTATGCCGAGTATTAAAGGAGACGCAAGATGATGCACAGGAACAAAATGGTTTAAAAGCTACTGGAAGTGACGGCAGCAGCACAGAAGCAATCATCTCTGTTGTCGTATTTAAGAGTAAAGTAGAAAAGTTAGTGAAGTTCGGCTGAAGTGATTTGAGACAAAGATCTTTAAAATATCCTGCGTTCTAGTGTATGCAACCAAGTGCCACTGAATACTGTGGGGAGATTTACTTTTCTGGATCCTTTAGAAACAGAAATTTGCGAGTCCTGAACGGTTAACAATTAGAAACACAATTCTTCCAGCATACTAGAGAAAGATGGAGGCTACAATGTAAGAATTCCAAGATCATAACCGAGCTTATGCAACATTAGGCCTTTGGACTGATCACAGGATGACGTCACTCCTTGAGGCAACAATTCACTTTACTGAGACATATCTGAAGTTAAGACATATTGCTTTCAACACTGCAACTGCATATGAGTAGCTAGTTGACCATTATGTTATTAGAGGTAAAGAAAGTTGTGACTGACAATTCCTCATAAAAAATTAAGGCTTTTGATGTGTTTCCATAATTTTCACGTCGCTGAACCTTTAGATGTAACTTATCAGGATCAGAAAGAGGAAGATATCACTGACGAGGAAACACACGTGTTAAGTGCTCTCGTTTTTTGGCAGAACGATTAACTTGCTTTGCTGACGCTCAACAACTTTGTATAAAAAATGGTCAGGCTAATTAAGAAGTCAACAATTCTCTTCAATCTACAGTATTTCCAAGAACATCTCTTGTGACTTCAGTCAGAAGCTTAACTTCTGCAACACCATTCCTCCAAGAGAAAGGTAATTATTAGCAGTCTCTAAATGTAACAAATTAGAATTTGCAATTAAAGATGATAAAGTCAATTCTTAAACGATCGGAACATATCAAAAACGTTGTAGATTTGCAGTGGTAGAGAAAATAAAAATTAGAAACTAGCTTTCAAGGACATTGCAAAACCAAAGGAGGTTTTGAGAGTTGATTACTGGTCCAGTAATCTACTGATCCAGTAGATAACTGGACAGTAGATCACTATACCAGTAGATTACTGGACCAGTAATCTTTGGTCTACAACAATACATGCAGCAGTTACTAGACTCTCATCTGCCCTACTGTAAAACAAAACTTTATCCATTTTTGGAGATAACTATCATAGCAGCATTTGCTTTTGATCATTGATTCACCTTGAATTGTTTTCCATCAGAAAAAAAAGAGAAGAGATGCTTCAATAGATCAGGATCCTCTATGAAAGTTTATCTGAAAAAATAGGTAACAGGGTGGGAAATGGTCAAACAAATTAATCATCTAAGACAAATCCACTAAATAGGCCCCCACTTTTTATCGTTCGCGCCCTCGTCAAAAATCGTCAGAAACCGCCATTTGATGAACTAAAACGTGTTTTGAAAAAGTATATACAAGAGGATTGTACTCTATTTGACGTAGATTCTTAGGCCTACTGGAGGGTTTCACCTCCAAAGATGCTGCCACTGAAGAAACGAGCAAGAAAAATGATGGGTTTCACAGCATCTTCAACACAATCAACGAGAATATTTAACATAGCCGAATTCGTTTTTTTTTACTCTCAGCAGGGCGCGGTTTGCACCTGTAACTTACCTGATTAAATGCAACCGAGAAATTTTTGAATACATTATATACTTGAATCTTAATGAGCTCTAATATGTGAGACAATAACTTATTACATTTCAATTATTGTCCACGTTGTGAAATAAATCATTAGCAGTCTTCTCTAAAATTTTGTTCAGCTTATAGGTACAGTTTCCTTTAAACAGTTGTGAATGAAAAGAAAATCTATTATTAAACATTATGTCTTAGATCTAACACAGTAAAGTACATTGTATGCAACTTTGACAGATTTATTGCATTGACGTGCAGACTCATGCAGTCACGTTGAAGCCTCGACCATCATCCCTGTGTTGAACTTCCAGCGCCACAGATCTCAGGGATACACCGGATGACTTGAAGGGGATACACAAGTAACAAGATGACCTGCATGTCCACGACGCCTTGTACCTTCTCACTGTTTACGTAACTTTAATAAGCTGACCTACTTCCCGAGTTGCTCACCATCAATCAGTAACCAGAATTAGCTTAGTTTAGCAGTAAGAAATTAACACGAGTGTTTACACTCAAGACACCAATACCGAAAACTTGTTCCTGGAATCTTAGTTATTTCTAATACAAGTATTTCAAATATTTAATAGCCCATGACTGAAACGTTTTTAATAAAGTTGTTTCAAGTGTATGCATTCCTGTCTATTTTCCTATAATTTTTAGTCTTAAATAAGGTCTAGCGACTACAGGGGATCGTTATATATATATATATTTTTTTTTATTTATTTTTTATTAACACATCGGCCGATTCCCACCAAGGCAGGGTGGCCCGAAAAAGAAAAACTTTCATCATCATTCACTCCATCACTGTCTTGCCAGAGGGGTGCTTTACACTACAGTTATAAAACTGCAACATTAACACCCCTCCTTCAGAGTGCAGACACTGTACTTCCCATCTCCAGGACTCAAGTCCGACCTGCCGGTTTCCCTGAATCCCTTCATAAATGTTACCCTGCTCACACTCCAACAGCACGTCAAGTATTAAAAATCATTTGTCTCCATTCACTCCTATCAAATACGCTCACACATGCTTGCTGGAAGTCCAAGCCCCTCGCACACAAAACTTCCTTTACCCCCTCCCTCCAACCTTTCCTAGGCCGACCCCTACCCCGCCTTCCCTCCACTACAGAATTATACACTCTCGAAGTTATTCTGTCTCGTTCCATCCATTCTCTCTACATGTCCGAACCACCTCAACAACCCCTTCTCAGCTCTCTGGATAATAGTTTTGGTAATCCCGCACCTCCTCCTAATTTCCAAACTCCGAATTCTCTGCATTATATTCACACCACACATTGACCTCAGACACGACATCTCCACTGCCTCCAGCCTTCTCCTCGTTGCAACATTCATCACCCATGCTTCACACCCATATAAGAGTGTTGGTATAACTATACTCTCATACATTCCCTTCTTTACTTCCACGGACAAAGTTCTTTGTCTCCACAGACTCCGAAGTGCTCCACTCACCCTTTTTCCCTCATCAATTCTATGATTCACCTCATCCTTCATAGACCCATCTGCTGACATGTCCACTCCCAAATATCTGAATACATTCACCTCCTCCATACTCTCTCCATCCAATCTGATATCCAATCTTTCGTCACCTAATCTTTTTGTTATCCTCATCACCTTACTCTTTCCTATATTCACTTTAAATTTTCTTCTTTTACACACCCTACCAAATTCATCCACCAACCTCTGCAACTTCTCTTCAGAATCTCCCAAAAGCACAGTGTCATCAGCAAAAAGCAACTGTGACAACTCCCACTTTGTATTTAATTCTTTATCTTTTAACCCCACACCTCTTGCCAAGACCCTCGCATTCACTTCTCTTACAACCCCATCTATAAATATATTGAACAACCACGGTGACATCATACATCCTTGTCTAAGGCCCACTTTTACTGGGAAATAATCCCCCTCCCTCCTACACACTCTAACATGAGCCTCACTATCCTCATAAAACTCTTCACTGCTAATATATATATATATATATATATATATATATATATAATATATATATATATATATATATATATATATATATATATATATATATATATATATATATATATATATATATATATATATATATATATATATATATATATATATATATATATATATATATATATATATATATATATATATATATATATATATATATATATATATATATATATATAATATAATATCGTGCCGAATAGTTAAAATTGGTCAGTTACAAAGAACCCACTTAAAATCAAGTCCTTTCTAAAATTTTCTCTTATATGTTTAAAGATATGTATATATTTTTAATTTATGTTAATGTAAAAATTAATAATTTTGTACCAAAAGGATCTTAGAAAACTTACCTAACCTTATTATAACAAGCGTAATTTAATTTAGTCTAATTCAACTAAATATATTTTAGATAAACTTACAATAATTTAATAATAAACAAACACAATGAAATATATTTTTTTCGTTAGGAATAGAATGATTTTTGCGAAATTATTGCATATACAAATTTTCGTTTGCCTTATTCGGCAAGAAGAGCGTTGCTATTTAAGCCAAAATCGCAAGTTTTACCTATTCGGCACGACATATACATACATACACACGTTCATGGAGACAATTCTCAGTGTTCCATGTTGAGAGACAAAGACATTACGAGTTCTCCAAGTGAGTCGCTATGGCAGGGTTGAACCTTTGCTAAAGACTGTCACTGGTGAACCTTTGCTAAAGACTGTCACTGGTGAACCTTTGCTAAAGATTGTCACTGGTGAACCTTTGCTAAAGACTGTCACTTGTGAACCTTTGCTAAAGACTGTCACTGGTGAACCTTTGCTAAAGATTGTCACTGGTGAACCTTTGCTAAAGACTGTCACTTGTGAACCTTTGCTAAAGACTGTCACTGGTGAACCTTTGCTAAAGACTGTCACTGGTGAACCTTGCTAAAGACTGTCACTGGTGAACCTTGCTAAAGACTGTCACTGGTGAACCTTTGCTAAAGACTGTCACTGGTGAACCTTTGCTAAAGACTGTCACTGGTGAACCTTTGCTAAAGACTGTCACTGGTGAACCTTTGCTAAAGACTGTCACTGGTGAACCTTTGCTAAAGACTGTCACTGGTGAACCTTTGCTAAAGACTGTCACTGGGATCATGCAATGTCTAGTCACACTTTGGGGAAATGTGTATCTACAAGATGGTATAGTATTATTTGGATTTTTAGTTTAATGTATCTAGTAAACTGTTGGAAAACATTATATTAGTATAATATTCATTTGACATATATGACTGATACAGACCCTTAGGATTTGAAAGGGGTGAAAAAATGGGTTTCATCTAAGGGGAGGATAGCCCTAATTCCTTGGATTAAGAGCTCTTTCTCCAGCATAGAGATTATATTAAATCACAATTCCGATTCCATATGTGGAGAATATGACCTCAGCAATGCTTGAGAATGTGACTGGAATGTAGAGAGCTGGCGTCCTCCCTGTACAAGCTCCTCGTGCTGAGAATTTCCAATCTGCCTTCATTAATTCATCCCAGGGCACTCGTCTTGGCCTTCAACCTTGCTCCACTGGTGCAGCTCTCCGACTTGTTGCTTTTGTCCTTCCCCACACTCATTGCTTTACCTCTCATCGTCATGATGAACTCTCCTAGATCAGCATGAAAGATTCCATTACCTGGTGATGGTATAGTTTTTATTCTTATAATGTAACTCACAGCCATACAGTGAGGCATGTGTAATGGAAACCCGGTTTGTTTTTACTCTCACAGGATTATTGAATTTTTCTTTTAGTCTCAGGAACACATACGACGATAATTAAATCTTACAAGGTTCTACGTTCAGTCATTATACACACATCATTACTCCTTTGTGTCCTTCATAGTTTCAATTTTAGAATGACCCTTGGACCTAGGTGCCCTGGTCCAAGATCATATGTGGCCAAGATAACTCCTGGATAACATAAAACAGCTATGTAAATTAGGGATACAGCACAATGCTGATGTGTCTTAGTCATCAAACTGACGTACCTAATTTTGATTAACAGTTAAAACGAAAGCTTATCACAGAATAGTATGCGTAACAGCATTGACAGACTAATATACCCTCTATGATGTTATCTGCTGTAGATGGGAGGGAAAGAAGGCAAGACACGAAGTTGACATCAAAAGAATCCTCACTGCAGGCTGCTGTCCACCGCAAAGTGAACCTCAACTATGCAACCTCGATGGCAGCCAGAAAGTGTGCAAACTGGGTCACCATACTACCCACGATGAATATTAATCTGATGGTCTGGAATTGCATATTCAACCTCACAACTGCTGATACGAATGTTCGCCACATAGGGTTTAAAGGAGACTACATTGGTAGTTTCAGTACCTCTAGAGAGGTGCCTTGATGCCACTGAGGGGTTTCTGATCCAAGGAATTGGGCCTATGCTCTCACCCTAGGATCGAGTTATTATCACGACCTACTACAAGAATATAATCATTTTCTCTTCCGGAAGACTAACATAATTATCAGATACAGAAAGAACTCTTTGGTATTTCAGTTCTATGAAAAAAAAGGCCGAGATTCTAAAACAAAGTAGAGCACAAAGAACGTTGGTGAGATACTAGAAAAAAGGAACTGAAATATACCGTCAAGCAGAGGCACCGAGGTATTAATAAGCCGTAGTGATACAAAAGTAGGAGGTGTACTAAACAAACAGAACAGTATTAGTTCCAGTCTTGCTGGCTCATCTTCTACACACACTCTCTCACACACACTTTCTCACATTCTCTCTCACACACTTTCTCACACTCTCTCGCACACACTTTCTCACACTCTCTCACACACACTTTCTCACACTCTCTCACACACACTTTCTCACACTCTCTCTCACACACTTTCTCACACTCTCTCTCACACACTTTCTCACATTCTCTCTCACACACTTTCTCACATTCTCTCTCACACACTTTCACACATTCTCTATCACACTCTCTCACACTCTCGCACACACTCGCACACTCTCGCACACTCTCGCACACTCTCGCACTCTCTCACACTCTCTCACACTCACACATTCTCTCTCACACTCTCGCACACTCTCGCACACTCTCGCACTCTCGCATTCATCTCTCGCACTCTTCGCACTTCTCGCACTCTCTCGCCTCTTCGCCTCCTCTTCGCACTTCTCGCACTCTTCGCACTCTCTCGCACTCTCTCGCACTCTCTCGCACTCTCTCGCACTCTCTCGCACTCTCTCGCACTCTCTCACACTCCTCTCACTCACACTCTCTCACTCACTCTTCACTCTCACTCTCACACTCTCTCACTCCACACTCTCTCACTCACACTCTTCACACTTCACATCTTCACACTCACTCTCTCACACTCACACTCTCTCACACTCACACTCTCTCACACTCACACTCTCTTCACACTTCACACTCCTCTCTCATCACTCTCTACACTCACACTCTCTCACACTCACACTCTCTCACACTTCACACTCCTTCTCACACTTCCACACTCTTCTCACACTCACACTCTCTCACACTCACACTCTTACATCACACTTCTCACACTCTTCCACTCACTCTCTCACACTCACACTCTCTCACACTCACACTCTCTCACACTCTCACACTCTCTCACACTTCACACTCTTCACACTCACACTTCTCACACTTCAACTTTCACACTCTCTCACATCTTCACACTCTCTCTACACTCACACTCACTCTCACACTCACACTCACACTCACATCTACACTCTCTCACACTCACACTCTCACACTCACTCCTCACATTACATTACTTTCACACTCCTTCTCACACTTCTACACTCTCTCACACTTCACACTCTCTCACACCTCACACTCTACATCTCACACTTCCACACTCACACTCTCTCACACTCAACACATTCTCACACTCACACCTTCACACTCTCTCACACTCTCTCACACTCACTTCTCACACTTCTCACACTCTCTACACCTCACTCTCTCACACTTCTCACACTCTTCACACTTTCACACTTCTCACACTTCTCACTCACACTCTCTCACACTTCACATCTCTCACACTCACTCTCTCATCACTTCTCACACTTCTCTCACACTTCCTCTCACATCTTCACACTTCACACTCTCTCACACTCTACCTCTCTCACACTCTTCACACTCTTCACACTTCTCACACTCTCTCACACTTCACACTCTTCACATTCACTGCCTTCACACTCACCTCTCTCACACTCACCTCTCCACACTCACCTTCACACTCACTCTTCACACTCACCTCCTCACTACACCACACTCACACACTCATACACTCACACTCACACTCACCACACTCACACTCCACACACTCACACACACTACTCACACACTCACTACTCACACTCACATCACTCACACTCACACACTACTCACACTCACTCCTCACTCACACTCACACACTCACACACTCACACACTACACTCACACTCACACACTCACACACTCACCATCACTCACACACTCACACACTCACACACTCACACACTCCACACTCACACTCACACACACTCCACATCACACCTCTACACACTACTCACACACTCCACACACTCACACCACACTCACACACACTCACACACACTCACACACACTCACACACACTCCACACACTCACACACACTCACACACACTCACACACACTCACACACACTCACGCACTCACGCACTTGCATGTCAGTATCATGCTGACGTAATTACATTGGTCAACTTAGCCATCCAAATTAGGGTTCCCTATGTTGTTCCCAGTTCTCAATCGCTTTCTTTGTGGTTGAAATCAACCATGATATGCAGCTCTGTCTAAGCCTTGTGTGTACTCCTACCTGCTTCTGTTATGATGCCAACCATTGCTTGGCTGTCGTCGTATGTGTGTGTGTGTACTCACCTAATTGTGGTTGCAGGGGTCGAGACTCAGCTCCTGGCCCCCGCCTCTTCGCTGTCTGCTACTGGGTCTCTGCTCTTCCTGCTCCATGAGCTTTATCATACCTTGTCTTAAAACTATGTATGGTTCCTGCCTCCACTATATCTTTCTCTAGACTATTCCACTTCCTGACTACTCTGTGGCTGAAGAAATGCTTCCTGACATCCCTTTGACTCATCTGAGTCTTCAGCTTCGTGTGTGTGTGTGTGTGTGTGTGTGTGTGTGAGAGAGAGAGAGAAAGAGAGCGAGACAGCTATCTGTCTCGCTCTCTTTCTCTCACACACAGAGCAAAGAGACATAGTGAACAAGACAGGATTGTATGGAATGACTAATTTTCTCAAGGAGTGCGGGTCCCTGGAGCCCAGCGTAGCGTTGCTAGCTGGTTGATCTAACTGGTTGGTGACGTCTGCAACAACAAGAGAATCACAGATCAATCAATCTCCTGAATTTCTGTAATCATGTGGGTCATTATTGAACACTGACAAGTGTTCATTACACTTTAGTTATTCATTATTCAGTTTCATGGTGCGCTCCTCACAGCGACGTCCGCATAAACGTTTTATAACGAAGCTTGCAAACAAGAGTGTTCTATCAGAGATAGATCATCGCCCTCTAAGTAATCTCAGTACATTAGTATTAGTCTGAATTAACCAACAGTCTAAATTAAATGTCTTACACTGGGCCATATTTATAATGCTGCATTTGCGTCATTTTAAACTTAACTCACATTTTTGGAAGTCTGTCCTGCGTAACATTAATTACATTTTGAACAAGGAATCATATAGACACAACCATCACCATTTTCCTGGGAATTCTTGAGAAATGTTTATGAAATCAAGGTTTTTAAATATATCGTTGACGTCAATTTATTTTTATGAAAGTAGGAATTTCAAGGAAATTAGCGCTACATGGTAACACCAACATAATTTTGGTCTAGCTTAGTTCACTGTATCCCAGAGTTCATACACTGAGCAAGCCAGTGGCTTGCTCAGTCCAATACAGAGATGAATTCCTGAACATAAGGAGTTTGAGGTAATCAGTCCCTCAGCCTGGAGTCGATGTGATCAGTCCATCACATCGACTCCAGGCTCGGGTACTGATTACCTCAAACTACTTGTGATCTTCAACTATTCTTCTCTGTATTGGACTGAGGAAGCCACTGGCTGGCGAAACGTTTCTACTATAAAGATACCCCAGTGTCTGAACACACAGACAAGCGACGATTCCAGGACTCCTCGGCACCGAGTGCCGTCCTCTCCCACAATTTCTCTGACGGATGAATCATTGAAAATTTGTTTGAAGAACTTTTTTAATCCAACTGTAAAATATAAAAAAGGGTTTTGCATTTAAAGATCTAAATATGTAAGATCTAGGTTTGCAAGATTTTTTAAACCCGAAGATAATTTTCAACAGTCTACCAAGTGTTTATTACACAATTCTAGAGAGCAAAGTCATTATAGGAAAATCTATGGTGTTGCATTTCAGATCTGTATTACCTTGCATTGTCTAGTGCAGTACTGCATGGGCAGTGTAAAGTGATGAATTTCAGTGTTTGTGAACTGCTATAAGAGCGCGTGGTAGCTGCCGCCTTCAAAGTAACTTGCGGGACGTAATGACCATCTGGTGTAATGTGTGTTGCTGGTACGTGATGGATGATTGTGTCCAAGAGATGGTACGTAAGACACGCACTCACGGTTGATGGCACGGAACACTTGCACTCACTGTGATGGCACGGAACATACGCTCTCATGGGTGGTGGCACGGAACACAAGCACTCATGGGTGGTGGCACGGAACACACGCACTCATGAGTAATGACACGGAAGGCATGTACTCACCAGTCATAGCACGCCAGACAATCCCTGACACCCGACGGCACGGAAAACAAGAAATGCCACGTAAGAGCACGGCAGACATGCATCGTCACGTGATAGCAATAGAACAAACATGAACTGACACCTGAGGGCACGGCAGACAAGCCATGACATCTCATGACATGCTACGAACGTACGTGTTGTTACATGCTTTGCTCATCATTGTTTTTTCATGATATTGAAGTTTGTGATACTTCTGATATTAAACTTATCAGTTTTTAATATAAACAAAATTGCGGTGTTTTGCATATCAAAGTTTGTGTTGCTTTCATCTATGAATGATCAGCATTTAAGCAATTAAGAAAAGTTTAATTTAAGCAGACTAGAGGCTTTCTCCAGCTATCATACGGAAATTAAACACTGAAATGGACTAATGTAACACTGTCCATAGGGCAACCACGCATGCAAATAGTTCCAAAAATCATGCTCAAGATACAGAACATGAGCGTTGAAAATTGGAAGCCTATCGAATGAGGGTTTTTTTTCGAATTATAAACGAAAACATTAAAGAAAAGAAGTGTATTTTGCTGAGACTGTTCAGAAAATAGGAAAGTTGGTGCTCGTACATCTATGTACATGTGGCTAACTATTAGATGTGTGCACCCAATTCTCAATGGATAGAGGTTCTTCTGAAAGTGACGATTCCTGTTGAAAAAGAACCAAACTCACACGTCCAGCCGAACCCCCATGACTTGTTTCTGTCTATTGGGGCCACACTTCCTAGGGCATATCTGTGGATATGGCCTATGAAATTACTGTAAGACAAAAGTCTTACATAGAGTGGCTTCACTATTACAGTAGCTATAGGCACATTATCCACATGTTCATTACCTTTGACATCAGCATGACCCGGGCACCAACAGATCTCTGTAACCCTGTATCACACATGGAGATGAGTTTGTAATTCCTGAATCTTTTGGATTTCGGGGTGGGGTAGACAGCAGAACACTAAACCAGGGCAGACAAAGCAAAGTGGGAATCTGTGTACACAGTGAACCGAGCACCAACCAAGCCAGCTATCATGAAAAGACCATCAGGTATTGTAGATCTACAACGAACACAGAAAACTTGATAGCTGCGTACAAGAGCCCTCACCTGAATTCACAGCAAAGACAACGCCATCTTCGCTTCTTTGACCAGTCAGTAGGATTATTTGTCCAGCTGTAATTATTTCCAGGTTTGTTCATTTGATTTCACACTTCGAAGGGTTGAAGATGAGTCCCAAACCTTCTTCCTGTGACTTCACCAGCCGAAGGTCCTGTATCAGAGACTCAGTACCATCCAGAGTGCCATCACCCAGTTATCTTACCGCAATGCAGAAGAGGAAAAAAACGAATGGGTCTCCTTGAATACCCTCTGCTGAAGTAATTATATTCTCGCCAAATAAGTGATGTTTTGCTTTGGTGGACAAAGGCGATTAAAAGTTCTGCCAGGGGAACAGATAACGCGCATCCACTGAGCGCAGTAGACAACTAATGCCAGATTTTCACTGTTTAACTCATTTGAGTTTTTCTTCTTCAGTAACTTTCTTCCTGGAAGGGTCTTTGATGTAGGTGACAGGCTCTTGATGCGAGGAACTGGACCTATCATTTCCTTCATTGGATCGAAGCTGCTTACCTCCCATTCCCAAGAGCTATAAGAATCCTAATAATAATAAAAATCTCCAGCCACGACTATGTTTTGAGTTCTCTTCGATTTTCAACTTTTGTAGTTCCCTCTCTGCCGCTGGTTCTTGACTTTATTGACCTCCTTATCTCGCAATCTTCTCTTTTTATGCAACTTTGAATTTAAGTTTCTTTCATATCAATATTACTATGAGATATTATACACAGGAACTCTGAAAGAGCTTCTGATATGTTCAGTCAATTAATACTGAGAAAGGTACAGCATGTGAGGGGAGAAGTGGATTATACAACGCAGACATCGAGGCAGAGCCATCCAGTGAAAAAATCCACTACTGTAAGTAGGTCATGCCTATAGGTTAGGCAGAAGTTGAAGAATTCCCTGTATCAAGATCCCAACATGTTGCTGTGTCTGACAGCAACATGTTCACCTGTCTGCAACACGTATGTCGGTTCTCCGTGCATATGCTGTACTTTGTTCAAGATTGATAGACTGGAGACAGAGACTCCAGGTTGAGGGACTGATAACCTCAAACTCCTCGTCTTCCACCGTTTTTCTCTATATTGGACTGAAGAAGCAACAGGCTGGCGAAACGTTTCCGAAATAAACATTCCCAAATGTTGCACAAGTGTCTAATTCTTCAACGTATCGCTTTTCTAAACCATTTACACCAATTTTTGTTTTATTATTTAATCAATATTTCATCATATCCACGTTCAAAAAATACAAGTTTTGGTGGATAGTTTTTGCCGCCATCCTCTCGAGATTAATAACAAACTAGAGAAAATATTGAATGGAAGACAAACAGGAATATTGAGTCCTGGGTTTTATTAGTTGTCAGTTGTGTGCGCCAATACTGTCGCTATCGTAATTAACCTCCTCCTTTATTAATCTTAGTGAATCAGAGTGCAGAGATTTTTCCACTTAATTTCTTTATTATTTTGAGTTTTGTGTTTATGCAAATTATTACAAACCGCACACTTGATGAGTTTGTGTGGACCTCGTCCGTATTGTTATGTGTGGCGCTTCTAGGAAGGACAAGACAGACCAGTAGTTGGAAGGACACAAAATTTAAACATTTGGACAGTCAGGTGTTTTTCAGTGGACGCTGACAAATCCGCACTACACTACTCTGAGAACTCTCTCCCTGCTTTAGTTGTTCTCTTGCAACATTGCATAGCTCCTGATGACACACTGAAAAGTGTGAAAGTACTTGAGCTAAAGATTTCCACCGTAGTGCGGATGTGTCAGCGTCCACTGAAAAATACCTGACTATCCAAATGCTTAAATTTTGTGTCCTTCCAACTACGACATATATATATGTCGGCACGACATATGAGTACAAGTGTCAGAGTCGTCCTCTAGTGTCAGGGTGGATATCCCCAAGTGCCAGGGTGGTCGTCCCCGAGTGCCAGGGTGGTCGTTCGAGTGTCAAAGTGGTCGTCCTCGAGTGTCAGGGGAGGTCGTCCCCGAGTGCCAGGGGAGGTCGTGCCAGGGGTGGTCGTCCCCGAGTGCCAGGGGTGGTCGTACCCGAGTGCCAGGGGTGGTCGTCCCCGAGTGCCAGGGGTGGTCGTCCCCGAGTGCCAGGGGTGGTCGTCCCCGAGTGCCAGGGGTGGTCGTCCCCGAGTGCCAGGGGTGGTCGTCCCCGAGTGCCAGGGGTGGTCGTCCCCGAGTGCCAGGGGTGGTCGTCCCCGAGTGCCAGGGGTGGTCGTCCTCGAGTGCCAGGGGTGGTCGTCCCCGAGTGCCAGGGGTGGTCGTTATCGAGTGCCAGGGGTGGTCGTTCTCGAGTGCCAGGGGTGGTCGTCCTCGAGTGCCAGGTGGTCGTCCTCGAGTGCCAGGGGTGGTCGTCCTCGAGTGTCAGGGGTGGTCGTCCTCGAGTGTCAGGGGTGGTCGTCCCCGAATGTCAGGGGTGGTCGTTCCCGAATGTCATTGGTGGTCGTTCTCGAGGGCCAGGGGTGGTAGTTCTTGAGTGCCATGGGTGGTCGTTCTCGAGTGCCAGGGGTGGTCGTCCTCGAGTGCTAAGGGTGGTCGTTCTCGAGTGTCAAGAGTTGTTGTTGCATGCAAAGAGTATGTAATCTTTATTCGGAGCATGTTAAACACACCCACATAGGCTCCCCTCCAACCAGCGAACCATCGTTAAGGGTTTGGTGATGGGGCCCCATCATCAAATCAACGACTCGGTTCAGCCAATTAAAATGCGAGTTTAACAATGACAAAGGTGACGTGGATACCACTCGCGGTTTGTCATTGGAATTCCTGCATAGAGCTGGTTGTGGAAAGTTGTCTGTCTTTTGGCTGCTGTTTAGCCTAGACAACTGTGGCGTACACTAAATACTACTCCTTTGTATATAGTGTACATATGTGTAAAAAACCCTTTTCTATTTACTTGGTGAAGGAAAAGACAAAAGTCTTATATATTCATAACTGCTTGGTGAAGGAAATACAAATTCAAAGCATTTTCTACTGTGTTTCTTTGCTCCAAGCTCCCTTTTACACTCAGGTTAACAGGCCATTCAACTTGAGGTTGTAATAGTGGTCGTCTCCGAGTGTAAAGGGTGGTCGTCCCCGAGTGTCAGTGGTGGTCGTCCCCGAGTGTCAGGGGTGGTCGTCCCCGAGTGTCAGGGTGGTCGTCCCCGAGTGTCAGGGGTGGTCGTCCCCGAGTGTCAGGGGTGGTCGTCCCCGAGTGTCAGGGGTGGTCGTCCCCGAGTGTCAGGGTGGTCGTCCCCGAGTGTCAGTGGTGGTCGTCCCCGAGTGTCAGGGGTGGTCGTCCCCGAGTGTCAGGGGTGGTCGTCCCCGAGTGTCAGGGGTGGTCGTCCCCGAGTGTCAGGGGTGGTCGTCCCCGAGTGTCAGGGGTGGTCGTCCCCGAGTGTCAGGGTGGTCGTCCCCAGAGTGTCAGGGTGGTCGTCCCCGAGTGTCAGGGGTGGTCGTCCCAGAGTGTCAGGGGTGGTCGTCCCAGAGTGTCAGGGGTGGTCGTCCCCGAGTGTCAGGGGTGGTCGTCCCCGAGTGTCAGGGGTGGTCGTCCCCGAGTGTCAGGGGTGGTCGTCCCAGAGTATCAGGGGTGGTCGTCCCCGAGTGTCAGGGGTGGTCGTCCCCGAGTGTCAGGGGTGGTCGTCCCCGAGTGTCAGGGGTGGTCGTCCCCGAGTGTCAGGGGTGGTCGTCCCCGAGTGTCAGGGGTGGTCGTCCCCGAGTGTCAGGGGTGGTCGTCCCCGAGTGTCAGGGGTGGTCGTCCCCGAGTGTCAGGGGTGGTCGTCCCCGAGTGTCAGGGGTGGTCGTCCCCGAGTGTCAGGGTGGTCGTCCCCGAGTGTCAGGGTGGTCGTCCCCGAGTGTCAGGGGTGGTCGTCCCCGAGTGTCAGGGTGGTCGTCCCCGAGTGTCAGGGTGGTCGTCCCCGAGTGTCAGGGGTGGTCGTCCCCGAGTGTCAGGGTGGTCGTCCCCGAGTGTCAGGGTGGTCGTCCCCGAGTGTCAGGGGTGGTCGTCCCCGAGTGTCAGGGGTGGTCGTCCCCGAGTGTCAGGGGTGGTCGTCCCAGAGTGTCAGGGGTGGTCGTCCCAGAGTGTCAGGGGTGGTCGTCCCAGAGTGTCAGGGGTGGTCGTCCCAGAGTGTCAGGGGTGGTCGTCCCAGAGTGTCAGGGGTGGTCGTCCCAGAGTGTCAGGGGTGGTCGTCCCAGAGTGTCAGGGGTGGTCGTCCCAGAGTGTCAGGGGTGGTCTTTCTCGAGTGCTAGGGGTGATCGTTCTATTGTGTTAGGGATGGTTGTCCCCGAGAGTTAGAGGTGGTCGTCCTCAAGTGTCAGGGGTGGTCGTCCTCAAGTGTCTCACTCTCACTTATTGATTTTCACCTTATTGTCTTGAAATTGTTGCCTCCTTTGTCCTCCTCACCTCAACCTCCTCCTCTTCTTCCTCCTCTTCTCCATTCCATCCCACTTCGTTAAGCATCCCTTTCAAGTCCTTTTTCTCTGTACTTCTCTGTATCTCCTCTCCACTACTCCTCTCCCTTTCCACCACTATTACCTCTTTATACCACTCCTCCCTCTCTATTCCACCACTCCTCTCTCCTAACTACTCCTCTCCATCACTCCTCCAGTCATTCACCTCTTCACTATTCTTTTCTCTCTTCACTTCTCACTCTTTCTTATCCAACGTTACTGTGGTATATATTTAAAAACTAAATCAGACAAATTAGATACACTCAAAACTGAAGTCATTGTATTAGAAGACACTACAAAGTTAACACAGGTACAAATCACGAGTGGTACCAGTGTAGACGTGGTTCTGTCAACATAGGTACAACACAGTACTCACCTTTGCACTTTTCCCTGAGGGATAGACAATACAGGTCACACCTTCCGTGTATTATCCCCTGAGAGATAGACAATACAGTACACTCATTCCGTGTATTATTTATCCCCTGAGGGATAGGCAATACAGTACACACCTTCCGTGTATTATCCCCTGAGGAATAGACAATACAGGTCACACCTGTGCACTATCCACTGATGTACAGTTAATACATTACACACCTTCCAGAAAACGCTAAAAAACTGATGTCAGTGATTTAATGACATACAATTTTAAAGGTCATCCTTCAGTAAGGTGACATCTCACTCAGCGGCATCGCCGTTGGCTCACAAACAACGAACACAGGCTCAGTATTTAGCCCCTCTGTTCGCCTGGCTCCTAACGGGGTCCTTCCTGTTTGTCGAATGTTTTGAGTGGTATGCTGTTGGTGTGGTAAAGTTAAACGTGGATGAGTGTTTTTCAAAGGGGTTGAGGTAGGTTAATAGTTCCTAACCTGTGCATTCAAGATTGAAAAATAACTAATTTGGTAGATAGAATGGGTGGTGAGTGTGTGTGTGTGTATGTGTGGTGGTGTTTGCGTGTGGTGTGTGTGTATAGTGTTTGCGTGTGGTGTGTGTGTATAGTGTTTGCGTGTGGTGTGTGTGTATAGTGTTTGCGTGTGGTGTGTGTGTATAGTGTTTGCGTGTGGTGTGTGTGTATAGTGTTTGCGTGTGGTGTGTGTGTATAGTGTTTGCGTGGGTGTGTGTGTATAGTGTTTGCGTGGGGTGTGTGTGTATAGTGTTTGCGTGTGGTGTGTGTGTATAGTGTTTGCGTATGGTGTGTGTGTGTATGGTGCTTGCGTGTGTGGGAGGGTTTGCGTGTGTATGTGGTGTTTGCGCGAGCGCGTGTGTATGTGTACTCACCTAGTTGTACTCGCCTAGTTCTGCTTGCAGGGGTCGCTACTGGGTCACTCTTCCTGCTCCATGAGCTTTATCATACCTCTTCTTAAAGCTATGTATGGATTCTGCCTCCACTGCATCACTTCCCAGACTATTCTACTTCCTGACAACTCTGTGACTGAACAAATAATTCCTAACGTCCCTGTGATTCATCTGTGTCTTCAACTTCCAACTGTGACCCCTTAGTTCTAGTCGTCCCATCTCTGCATCCTGTCTCTGATCCAACCTTTCAATTCCTCTCAGCTATTTGTTAACTGCTTATCTATCTTCCTGTCTCTGTCTCAGTTGTCAGATTCACAACTCTCGTATCTTGCTATAGTCTTTTCAAACCTTGCATTTCTCTAGTTTCCTTACTTTTGTAGGTGCATTCCAAACTGGTTCTGATACTTATTATATATATATATATATATATATATATATATATATATATATATATATATCCAGTTTTTTCAGTTCCATACCGCTTTTAAAACTCAGCTACTTAATAGTATGCATCATCATTCCATGATCATGACTAGACTTATATTATATATATATATATATATATATATATATATATATATATTATATATATATATATATATATATATCCACAGTTCCTACCGCTCCCAGCACTAATAATGCCACACCAGCAGACTACCACAATATTCAGGTCTGCCTACCACACTCAGAGCCAGCACCAACCCCTCCTACCTCTCAGAACACAGTCCTAGAAAAGAAGCTGAAGATGTGTTACATCAACGCAGATGGAGTTACAAACAAGAGTGAAAAGTGGCAGGAAAGAATCCCGGTGGTATCCATGAACATCATAGCAATCACAGAGACAAAATTCACGGAAGTAATAAGAGAGAATCTTCCTGTCTGGTTATCAGATCCTGAGGAAAGACAGGAGGGCAGAGTTGCACTGCTCATCAAGAACCACAGACTTGAGAAGATGGGAGGACTAGTTAGAGGGGTAGCGGATAACTTCATAATAGGAGCACTTTATACTGGGGGCCCAAAAGTGATGGTAGCAGTTACGTAAAACCCGCCACCAAACAGGAGGCGAAGACAGGAATATGATGAGAGCAACAGAGTGATGGTGGACACACTAGCTGACATTGCCAGAAGGACCCACATGAGCAGGGCAAAGTTACTCATCATAGGGGATTTCAACCATAAGGAAACTGACTGGGAGAATCTGGAGCTACATGGGAGACCAGAAACATGGGGAGCAAAGATGCTGGAGGCCGTACTAGAAAATTTCATGTTCCAACATGTTAAAGACACAACCAGAGAAAGAGAGAGAGAGAGAGAGAGAGAGGGGAGACGACGAACCAGCAAGGCTAGACCTCTTATTCACCTTGAGCAGTTCAGACATACAAGATAACACCCACGAAAGGTCCCTTGGGGCTAGTGACCACGTGATCTGAGTTTCGAATACATAGTGAAATACGAGAAGGACGGCAGAAGCGAAACTTCCAAAAAGGGGACTACACAAGTATGAGACAATTCCTACATGAGGTGCACTGGGTAAGCAAGCTAGAGAGAAAGACAGTAAACGAAATGATGGAACACGTGACCATAAAGTACAGGGAAGCAGTAGAGAAGCTCGTACCAAAGGTCAACAGAAACGACGGGAAGTCCAGAGTGAGGCCATGGTTTAATTATAGGTGTGGAGAGGCCTAAGCCAAGTGTGCAAAAGCATGGAAAAAGTATAGAAGACAAAGAACCCCGGAAAACTGGGACCTGAGTCGAAGAGCCAGAATTGAATATGCATGGATAAGGAGAGAAGCTCAGCATCAATATGAGAATGACAAAGTATCTAAAGCCAAATCTGACCCAAGTTGTTATACAGCCACATCAGGAGGAAAACAGTAGTCAAGGATCAGGTAATCGGGTTGAGGAAAGAGGAAAGCTCACAGAGAATGACCAGGAAGTATGTGAAGAGCTCAGCTCAAGACTCAGGGAGGTATTCACAGTAGAGATAGAGAGGCTTCCAGAAAACCGAGGTGGTAAGGTGCCCACAACAGAGGATGAGGCGAGGAAACTACTAGGAGAACTAGATACCTCAAAGGTGGTGGGCCCAGATAATCTATCTCTTGGGTCCTGAGAGACGAAGCACATGCACTGTGTGTGCCTTAGGTGTGGAAGACAGCAAATGTAGTCCCGATTTTTAAGAAAGGAGACAGACAGGCTGCACTAAACTACGGACCAGTGTTACTGACATGTATGTAAAGTTATGGAGAAGATTATCAGGACAAGAGTTGTGGAGCACCTAGAACGAAATTGACTAATATATGACAACCAGCACGGCTTCAGGGAAGGGAAATCCTTCATCAATAACCTACTGGAGATCTATGATAAGGTAACAGAAGTACGACAGGAGAGAGAGGGATGCGTAGACTGCATCTTCTTGTACTGTAAGAAGGCTTTCGACACAGGGAGGTATTGGTCTGAGACGAGGTGTCAGAGTGGGTGCATGTGTCAAGTGGGGTTCCACAAGGATGAGTCCTAGGTCCGGTATTGTTTCTTGTATATGTGAATGATATGATGGAATAGATAGAGTCAGAGGTGTTCCTATATGCAGATAATGTGAAACTAATGAGGAGAATACAAGCGGAAGAGGATAAGGTAAGCCTACAAGGGGATCTGGACAGGCTGCAAGCCTGGTCTAACAAATGGCTCCTGGAGTTTAACCCCAGCATGTGGAAAGTTATGAAGATTGGGGAAGAACGTATTAGACTACAGACGGAGTACAGCCTAAGAGGTCAAAGGCTGCAAAACTAACTCAAATAAAAGGATTTTGGGGTAATCATCATACTCAGCACATCGCATAAGGTGCACATTACACAAGTGTTGCAGCATATGGGCACCTACAAAGCCTGAGAATAGCGACACTGTACACCGCGTACGTCAGGCCCATATTGGAGTATGCAGCACCAGTATGGAACCCACACCTGGTTAAACACATCAAGAAAATAGAAAAAGTGCAAAAGTTTGCAGCACGACTAGTCCCGGAACTGAGGGAGTTTATCCTACGAGGAGAAGTTAAGAGAACTCAACCTGACAACACTGGAAGACAGGAGGAATAGGGAGGACATGATAACAACATATAAAATACTGAGAGGCATTGACAAGGTGGACAGCGACAGAATGTTTCAGAGAAGTGACACAGCAACAAGTGGTCACAATTGGAAGTTGAAAACTCAAATGACCCATAGGGATATTAGTACTTCTTCAGGTATAGAGTTGTCAGGAAGTGGAACAATCTGGAGAGTGATGTAGTGATGGAGGCAAGATCCATACATAGCTTTAAAAAGAGGTATGATAAAGCTCATGGAGAAGGGAGAGAATAGACCTAGTAGCGACCAGTGAAGAGGCGGGGCCAGGAGCTTTGACTCGTCCCCCGCAACTACAGTTAGGTGAGTACGCACGCACACACTGGAGCAGGAAGTGGACGTAGTAGCGATCATCGAAGAGCGGGAGCCAGGAGGTGTGTCTCGACCCCTGCAACCACAAATAGGTGAATGACACACACACACACACGTTCTATATTAATTTATTTATATGTGATGTTTGTACCTTCTTCGTGTACTACTACTACGACTACTACTACCACTACGACTACTACTACTACTACCACCTCTATCAGGTTTATCGATTTTTGAGGGGAGTTGCTCAATCTCTCTTTTTTTTTCTTACAATAACCAGGTTTTTTTTCTTTTTTCTTTACTTTCACTAACTTTACATTTTTGTTGCTAACTTCACCCGGCTTACTTGAAGCTTTGCTTCTGAGTTCTGGTTCCGCTCTATATCTTTCCTCTTCCTTCCTTTGTCTTTATTGCTTTTAAAGTCAAAACACTTTGTACAACAAGCTTTTAAAGGGGCAACATTTATCTGCTTAGAGCTTTATTAAGTCATGACTTGATAAAGCTCTTCACAGAGTGAAAAAGTTCCAATATAAGGTTGCTCGGCAAAGTGTGCATTTCGTTGAAGACTGAGACACTTGTGCAACATTTAGGAATCTTTATGGTGTTGCACAGGTGTTTTCTTCTACTTGGTTCCTGTATCAATGTTGTGTGCTATCTAGTATCTTTTCTCTGCCATATTACTTGTCTCAGATTCTGTGCCACATGGTAGGCTCCATGCTTATAAGAACATAAGAAAGGAGCAACACTAGGCCAATGGTCCAATTCCCATCCACCCACTCGTCAAGCTTTTTCTCAAAGCGACCAGAGAATTCCCTTTAGTCCCTTTTCACTCATAAATCTGTCTCATCCTGTTCAAAGCTGCCCAGGATCCTAGCTTCTATTTACGCTACTCGGCAGACTGCTCCATCTATCGACAATTCTGTTCTATCGTATGTGAAAAACATTTTTGGCTGTGCTGGAGCCAAGCTCAAGGAGAGCGAAACGTTGCCACAATAAAATGTCGCATTAGTTGTACTTGTGTCCTTTTACCTAACATTGTCGGTAATTCTACCAACCTTATTGCAATTGTAATTATTCTGAACAAATTGGAGCATCAACTAATAAATGTTAAGATTCAGCAACTAACATTTGTGAACTAGGTTAACGAAGAGAGCAATCAGTATGACACTTTTCTAAACACTATACACTTTTTTTTTAGTTTCGAGAAATGAGATCGAATAGAAATGATCCGAAATGGATGAAAAATAATCCTAAACATCTTTTAGGGTGGAGGAAAGGAATTTATTGGTTTATGAAAAGAGGTGAGGGTCATCTCATAGATCAACATACTCATATTAGAAAGGTCTTAAAAGGGATAAGAAAAGCTAAACGAGGCTATGAAATTAAAATTGCTAATGATTCGTAGACTTTTTCCAGATATATAGAACAAAGGTTAGATCCTCCTAAAACTAACTCTGGGCAGCTTAGGGACAGAGAATGAAATGTGCTCGATTTTGTTTAATAATTATTATGTATTGTTTTTACGCAAGACACAAACAATATCTCGGAAATTAATTTTTTAAGTGGTTTATAAGAAGTGCAAAATGAAACTTCGTGAACCATTAACTAACCTTTTTAGTATATCTCTTTAAACAGATACAGTGTATGGGATGGTGAAGATGGCTAATATAATTTCCATTTTTAAAGTAGGGGATAAGTCATTACCGCCCAATTATAGGCTAATTACTAGAGTTTATGGTTGATATTATAAGTCATCGTCTTGATGAGCATTATTTGATCCATGATACTCAGCATGAACTCATGAGGGCCCGTTCTTGCCTAACTAATTTATTTTCTTCAGTAAAGCATTTGAGGCAGTTGATCATGATAAAGAATATAATATTTATTTGGATTTTAGTTAAGCTTTTGATAGAGTACCACACAAACGACTTTTAAAGAAAGTGGCAGCTCATGGCATTGACAGAGCAGTCCTGTCATGGATCGAGGCGTAGCTGACCAACAGTAAAAATAAATGGAGTGAAATTTGTGTGGGGTTAACTCACAAATGGCGTTCCACAAGTATCAGTTTTAGGCCCATTGTTGTTCATAATATACATTAATTAACGACTTAGACAAGGGAACAGCAAGTGATATGAGCCAATTCAATGACGTTAAAAAAAATAGGCAAGATAATTGATTCAGATGAAGATGCCACCGAAAATTCATAGGGATTTAGACAAGCTCATGTCGTGATCAGAAAAGGGGCCAAATACAGTTCAATGTAGAGAAAGTCCTGAAGCTCGGTTATGTAAATAACCCTGGCACTTATAAATTAAATAATACTGAAATGGACATACAGAATGCGAAAAGGTCTTGGGAGTTATGGTAAGTGGGAACCTTAAGCCAAAGACAGCAATCTCTAAGAGTGCGTAATAAGGCAAATTGATCACTGGGATTTATATCAAAAAGTATATGTAACAGGAGTCCAGATGTTTTACTACAGCTCTACACATTAATAAGGACTCGCCTTGTTTGTGCAGCTCAGTTCTCGTCTCCATACTACAGAATGGACATAATTCCTTAGAGAACATTCAGAGAAGAATGAAAAAAATATTCCATTGCATAAGAAATATTCTATATGAAGAAAGACTGAAATCCCTTTACCTACATTCTCTTGTAAGACGAAGAATGAGGGAAGACATGACTGAAATGTAAAAGTGGAAGATGGGCATAAATAAAGGAGATATAAAAAAGATTTGTTGAATACCCCTTCAAGAAAGAACTCGAAATAATGGATTCTAATTGGGTAAGCTTAGATTTAGAAAGCGAAAGGACTAAGCTATAGGCAAACTGTTAAAATGGTTCAACACTCACCTGCACATCAATCACAAGATATATAGAAGGGAGGCAGGAACACATGCCAACAGGTGGCTACAGATGTGTGTGACTAAAACGATACCTCACTGGCAACCAAAACACAGCCAACACCCCATCTTCACTCTTTGACACGTCAGTAAAGACATTTTCATCACTTTAGTATAATCATCATGCTCAAAGAAATTAGCCATTGTCGTTAGCAGAGTTCGACACTTAGGGATCCTCATCCACTGCCTACAAAGACGAACCACATGGTCTGTTCAAGAAGAGCGGAGAGAACCCGACCTCTCTGAGCGCAGACACATCGAGGCCACAATCCAGCAAATGACACAGGAAGCTTAGCACGCCAAGAAAAGGGTTTTCCCTATCTCCATTATAAGTTGGGATGTCAAATATATACCAAACCGGAAACTGGTAGAGCAAGTCTACACAAGGCAAAAATCGAGGGAAATCTCAGCAGGGTCGACATGACACCCATGTTTTAGAAAGGCTGGTTGTAAATCAATATTATTAGAACCTTTGTGGCTGAATGACACAATGCCGAGGCTGCTATTTACACGGACCACGGTATGAGTCCTCATACACTATCTTCATTCACTGAAGGTCGTTCATTATGACTTTTCTTTGACTTGTCTTGGGTTTATGGACTATATGTTTTTGAAATGTATGACAATAGATGTACCATGAACGCTTCTTGGGTTGTGAGATGGAACAATACTGCCGCTTTGTTGATGCTGATACATCAAGTTTAAGTGCTGGCTTTAAAATCGTCCAATCAGAATTATGGTTGAAAGT